>VZTN01011532.1:198359-227471 GCA_013400515.1 Erpornis zantholeuca
TAAATGAAACACAGAAGAGCTCTGCTGTTTGCCATGCATTTTCTCTAAATGACTCAAACATGGATTTCCGTTACCAGAAATCCATATATATATATATATTTAGGAACATAATTCACATATGACTTCATTTTACCACTGTCCCAAATCCAATCCCAAAATTTAGTATAAATAAATGTTCATTGTGAACTCTTTCAGAGCTATCTTTTCATTTGTTTCTCATTAAAGCTAGCAATGTAAATTTAACTTTCATAAATTATAAAATTTTATCAAGAATGTTTTACAGCAAATTTATAAAGCAAAAGAGAATTTTTGACCTTGAAAGGACAAAGTTTCATTTTCTTCAAAATTTTAACAACTAAGGAACAGAGCACAGTCTGTCCATTTTCCCATCTGTACTCCTACATTGAAAAAATTTTGAAACATCATAAAAGAAAAAAATTGGGAAAGGGATAAGCAATTCTTAATACCTTCATGTCAATAGTGTTTTGGTTTTTTTTTTAAGGTGAAATTAAAAATTTCATTTAGTTATTTTAGATCTCAGCTGCAATTTTTGTAATTAAGTAAACAAACACAATTAGCATAATATTTTGTTAAAATAAAAAATGCTTTTGGAACAACTAACAGCTTGGTATCCTTGGGGTTTCAGTTGTAATTTGACAAAGACATTCTAGTAAGATCTTTCAGTGTCCTTATCTCTTGAGAAGAGGTACAGGACATTTCATTACCTCTGATGTCCTCAACTACTACATGCCCAGGGAAGGAAAATCAGTATGGAATATGCAACGACAGGTAACAAATGTATGTGTTAATGCAGTGTTAGGTAGTGTAGTCTTGACTCTAAAAATCTTGTCCAGGATGGACATCACATTCTTCAAACATTCTTGGAGATCTCTGATGTCTTTTTGGCACTCCAGATCCAGACAAATCAAGGAAATTGAATTAATCACCTGCCAAACCCAAAGGGTGTGTCAGGCCCAAAGGGTTGTAGGAAAAATACAGCCAAAATGTGTCCTCGAAAAATAATTCTGTGTTCCTTTGTCAGTAAATCTTGTCAGTAAATCTAGTACTGTGGTGAAGGGTCCTTTACCATCATTTGCCTCAAAATTCTCTTTATCTATCTATTTATTTGAGAATTGGACTTGTCTCATGAAAGTTGCTCTGTGTGCTGGGTTTTTTTTCATAAGCTTGCACAGTGGTTCCCATTTCACATATTTGAATTCACTCTAGAAGACCACTGTCCTCATTAACCAATTAAAATGAATTCATATTTCATATGGCAGGAGTTACACAGGTAAAAACAAACCCTGCCAAGATCAAATGGGGTTTCTGGCTTTCCTGTGAGCACCACCACTCTCTCTTTGTCCCTCTGCATGGCTGACCTTGGCTCTGGCTGTTGTTGACATTGTCACTTGCCAGGAACTTGCTGCAGGTGGAATGAGAAGGCTTACTCACAAGAGTGTTAAAGTAACTTAATAAAATACAGTTTTACTGGGGGAAAAAAATATTTTAAAGTTGCAGCAAATATCTTTTACTCATACTAACCAGTGAACATTTGTATCTCTTATCATTCAGTGTTTGAAAGGGAAATTCAGTATGCTAGTTGATAACAGTGGCTGGTGCTAATCATTATAGCCATGCCACAAAACTTAATTGACATACTTTTGTCTTGACCCATTGTCCGACTTGCTTTTCGTATTTTGGGGTATAATTTCACAAATGCAAAAAGCAGTACTTACAAAAAAAGGACTAAAATTGCAAATGGAAGGCCAACAGCAAGGTACAAACCTACATAGAAAACTCTTCTAACACTTCTGAGAGGGCACAGCATTAGACTTTTATGTTTTGCCATTTTGATGTGAATTGTTGCTGACCCACGCTATTATTCAAAATTTGTGACAAGGCCAGTTGCATCTAGGATGAGAAACTGGTGATAGATGCTCTCCAGTTAATCTGCCAAAGACATAGGAAGTTCCATTTCCCTTGTATCAAGAATACGACAGCAGATAGTTTATTTGCTCACAGCTTCAATTCCCTTTAACAGTACCAGAGAAAAGCATATCCATACCTGTCTTTTGGTTTTCCTTATGGCTATGCTGCCAGCCCTTAATCTAGTGGTTGATTTGGCATTCTGTTCCTCTTCTCCAGCCTCCCTCATCTTTCATCTCTTCACATAAACATGCAAAACTCCATTAAAACAATAAAAAGGCTATAAAGCTCTTCCATTCAGATATAAATTGTACAAGCTTTCTTTTTTTTACACAGCATGGCAATGTATTTCAGTGTTTGGGATATGTGTCTAGGACAATTTGAAGAACTCCTAATTCTTTTTTCTTGTTGCTCATTACACTCTTCAAGCTTTCTGTGATTTGATATCAAGCATAGCAGATGTGCCATGTGGTTCTCTTTAGCTGGCTGTATGCAAACATAAGTGCACACTGCTTCTGAGTGTTCCTGGGGTGGGCTGGGTAGAGAATTACTTGCCACTAACAATAAGCAGCAGTTAAACTGAAGTAGAAATACTTTATCTAAACTTGTGATCAGGACAATAACTCTCTCTCTTTCATCCGACACACAAATATACTTATTTCCCTCCTTTCAGTGCTTATCTTTACCTCTAATGTGATGAATTTGGTGTTAACTCAGCTGAACTGGTTTATCAGCTGAAAAAAATCCTCATGTGGCAGATGCCTCTTCTGGTTTTGATTTGCAAATCTGCTGTTGGATTGAAAGGAGACAAAGAAATTGAGGAAATACGCTTCTTGGGCAAAAGCATCTAGCTTGGACAACATCTATCTGTTCTGAAAAGAGAATTTAAGAGGTTATGACTTTGCACCAAGATAAGAGATAGCTTTTTTGTTTTGGGGCCTAGAAAAGCCTGTGTGGGTTAGCTGAGGACTTAAAATAGCTTTATTCTGACTGAGATGATGATTTAATTTGATGCTTTGTTAAAAACCCAAAATAATTCATCAAAATTCTTCATAAGATTTTATAACCATCATTGGATGTCGTTATGTACACACAGAAGAAACATATTCAATCTGTTGGCTTACAGTGTCCAGTTATGATCTAAAGGAAGCAGAGTTCAAGCCAATCAGTGATGCTATTTTCTCCTTGTCAAAAGTAAACCCTTTTACATCTGCACACATCTAAGTTTTACCTCAATCCAGAATGCATGACTTTCCAGCTTAAATGCCTTCTTTGGTGGCAGTGTAATTTTTAGCCTTCGATATATAATATTTATATCTATCTGTGTAGGCACACACGTGTTGAACACAATTGTATGTGTATTTATATGTACATTTAAACATGCATTTTACAAAGGCACACAGCACGGAGAACACTTTAATTATCTGTATCCACTTCTAGAACCTAAATTAAGCTGTAAATGAAAAAAGTAGACACTGCTCTCTTTCAGTGGCAGTTTATGTTCACATTTCACCAGAATCTCTACGTAAGGTCACTATCATTGGTCCCATTACAATTGTCAACTGATGTGAGTCCCTTTGGGGCCATCAAGCCCAAACTCATACTCAGAACAAGTCCATGAGGTCACTGACAAAATAGTAAAAGGAAAAAAATTCCAGGACTTGAAACTAAAGTTAGTCTTAAAACTCTGAGCTGTGTGTTTCTGATAGAAACTTCTGCCACAGGAACTGTTCTTTTAACAGGAATTAAAACTTATTAGCACTGCAAATCACGAAGTAAAAAGACCAGAGACCAATGTAAATACTTCAGTCAGATTATTCTAATCAAGAAATACTTATTGCTGGTTTATTACAACCTACATTTAAAAATCCATATTAATAATAGCAACTCTAGAGCACATTTCATAGCCTTAACTTATTCAACTACATCAAAGGAAAATAAATAACATTTTGGCTTTAAGTTTCTATTGTTTGACATATAATAATGGAAGGATGCATGAGATATTAACAGCAGATTAAAGAAATAAAGGGAAAAAATATTCAGAATAAATTACTCTGCTGCAGCTTGCTATTTATCTCCTTCTAGAACAATCCAGGTTATTTTTGTAGTTGTGGAGAAAGCAGCTTTGGAAATAAAAGCCACCATCTCAGCCAGACGTTTCTGNCCCTCCCTTACATAGGCTGTCCTTCTTGGGAAGTCCTGCTGCTCTCTCCCAAGTTGTAGCTAATTTGAATTTAAATTTCACAAAGAAAGATATTCTGTGTGATCAGCTAAGACAAAATATCATTACTATGGTCTAGAATTTTCCTTAAACAATGGCAGGCAGCCCCATGTCTTGCAGCAAGAATCTTACTGCAAACTAGGCAAAATTGGATACTGCTTTCATATAACAATAGTTAAGCAAACTAACAGTGGATACAGCACTAAATAGAAAGAGTTTTATGGTCCTGCAGCTGGGAATGATAGTTCTTATTTCTGATTACCTCCTTGTAAACTTATGGAAAACTAGTTGAATTATCTGTTCATAATTTGAGAAGGTTACTGACCACTCACAATGCATTAGGGAAGTTTCCTAAAGTATCTATAGCTTTTTATTGTTGTCTGCATATTTTCATACAGTCAGATCAGTTGAGAATTTGTTTTGTTGTTAAAAACCCCCAAACCTCCACCCTGTCTCATAGCATAAATTGGGTAGGCCTGAAATGCTTTCGTGAAAAATGAATTTAAAAAAAAAAAAGNGTCTTCTGGTTGTGCTCTTGGCACTTATCTGGTTATGTCTTTATCATTCTGTTCTTTTCAGCCCCTCCGTTCTGTCTTTGCAGACAGAAATCTGTGTAGGATGCAGGAAAAACCCACTGAATTATGCTATTCATAATGAGTACACTACTATACATCCGATGAACATATGGACCTCAGTGGTTCAAGGATAGGGGTGGATTTTTGGATAATACCTTATTTGCTTACTTCTGTTGTTCCTTTCAAGATTCCTTAAAGAGAAATTATATTAAAAAAACACTTCCCTTGAGAAAAAGCATTTATTCAAACTGAATATTCATACTAGCAATCACCAATTATCTTTCTCAACAAATGCTTGAAGCAAAGACCCAGTATAGAGATAGATTTCTTTTTTTCCCAGTTCTCCATTCTTGGCTGATGGATCACAAAACCAGAAATGTCAAAGTGCTGGTTAATAGACTTCAGGAGTTGTCCAACACTTTTTGTGTAGAATGTGATACATTTTCTATTCCCTTTAATCAGTTAAAAAGCTGCCCTTTTCCAGGACAGATAAAATCCTGAAAGATACTCTTATGAAAGAAACATGAGCTGCCTCTCTGAACATAATTTTTTGCCCTTCATAACTTGAAGCAAAAATCATTGGCCCAGACTGTCCAGTCTAAATCAGCAAATAAAGAAAATTTTCAGCGTAAAACCTCTTTCTGAAAGGTGCAAGGAGGGGGATGGAGACTTGAAGCTATCTATATTATTTGTTAGTGCAGTGTCTTGCATTTCTGCTCACAGGATTGTTAGAAACAGAGCAGTGGGAGTCCAGAATTTAGTGCAGAGTAAGGAGGAAAGACAGGAAAGGATTTAGAGAGAAATGAGCTCGATATGCTCAAAGGGAAGGAAAGATTGTGTCTTCCTCATGTCTTTCCATCATCATGACACATGGCAGTAGAAAGGTCTTGGATACTAATTTGGTTTCCATTTCTGTAGGATATATTAAAGGTTGCAAAGCAGCTGTATTTATCCCTGCTAAAGCCCTGGGAGACTGACTAGCCTGTAATCACAAGGAAGCCTGTGGCAAAACATAATTTGAACTTGTGCCTTCTGGTTGCTAGTTCAACCATCGGCTTTTGCATATTTTCTCTCTTTCTGTGGGGCTCCATGGGGGCAAGGCAGAGGGATCAGGTGTTGGTATGGACGGTAAAGGGACAGACAGAGTCAGTCTGGAGACAAACATGACTGATTCAGCTTTGCGTTTGATAAAGTCTCAGATTCACTATAACATCAGAATGCTGGAGCAAGCCTCCTCTACAGTAGACCAACACTGAAAATGGAGTTAGGTTCTTCACAAAGATATTCTAAGCTAATATATTTAGAACATGCTTTGTGAAACTCCCAGTGTTTTGTTCCCTCCAGGACCAGTGTATAGTCTTCAGTTGTTTTTGTTTAAGTTAACAACTGGAAGAAACGCCCTTCCTCTGAGATCATTGATGGCTTGCAAACTGCCATAATGTTCTAACTTTCCCCTTCAGAGCAGTATTTACTGTGCCAGCAGTCAAGCTGAATATGGTAATTTCATTATAACTCTATCAAATGTGAGTCATCATAATCCAAACCTGAAAAGGATCTTGTTAAAAATACCTGTTCTAAATAATCACAATCAGATTCATAGGGAATATAAGATTTACAAGGAAATCTTTTGGTTTGGTTTTCACACCAGAAAAAAGGTCCTTCCTTTGAAATCTCAAGCATAAGCAGTCAATAAAGGCTATGTGAAAAATGTCTTATTTATTGTGACTAGAATCTTTTTTATTACATCAATAACGTCATACATCATAATGATATTTATCAGTCGTTTAACCTAGGTAAACTTATTATGTCTGATGTAATTCCACCGAGATACATCTATTGTATGCTTTTTGTGCTATTTCTAGCATGGATGGGGTTTAGAACTATGTTAATTAGAGCTAGGAACACTTTTTTTTTGCTAATTAGCCCACTATTATTTTGAAACCATGAACTGTATTCTCATTGCACAACTTCCTGAGGAGGCTCTATTGTTTAGAGGAAAAACTTATGACTCAAATCTCTTATATTTCAGTGTGACAATGGCGCATACTCATATCACTTTCTCAGTTTCAACAAAAAATATCCAGATTTTTCACTTGTCTGCTACTAAATGTCCCATGAAATTTCAGAATGAAATGGCAAACACAGAGTGCACTCCTGAATTTTCTAAAATAATACCAAATCATTCATGTCTGATGCAGCAAATATTCCTTCAGGTGAGTTATTATCTGTGAAGTTTAGTTTATAAATAAAGTGATGCCAGACTCAGGAGACACTCTTTTACTTTTCCTGATGCTCAATTCACATTATCAATCTCATCCAATCACATAGATTCATGGAATAATTTAGGTCAGAAGAGATGTCTGGAGGTCATCAGGTCTAGCATCCTGCTTAAAACAGGCCCAGCTTTGAAGCTGGTCTCAAATACTCCTCGTGGTCATATTCAGTCAAGTTTGGAATCACTACAGATGGAGACCATAAACCTTGCCCCAAGTAACCTGTTCCAGAATTTGATTGATGTCATGGTGAAGAAAAATTGTCAGGAAGGAGTGGTTAAACTTTCAGAACATGAATAAAAATAGTCATGATATAGTATCAGTTGTTTCAGAGAGGGAAAGAGTCTGAGACAGATTTTGCAAGAGGAATTATGTCTAGGGTTTTTGCAGTTATCCTGCCACTGGGTGCTTAGTAAAAGTAGAAAGTTCATTTTCCTGGGGTAGTTATTTAAAATGCAACCTACAGTGCTTGAAGCACCAGCCCAGAACTTTCTACTCCAGCACAAAAATCCCCAAAAACACATTTTATAAGTGCTTGGAATAAGAAAACTGCTCCATCCTCTGAAATCAAAGTGTGGAAAGATGGTCTCTGATCAGCAAAGCAACTCCAGATTCAGAAAAACTAAAACTTGGAGCTTGACAGTAGCTGAGACCCCCAGAGACAGATCTCAGGTGAGGTGAGATCTCTTTATTCCCACATCTGCATATTCTTATTGCTGATATAGGTACTGAGTTTCTGTTTTATTCACCTGGGGCTGTTCCCATTCCCATACTGCCTTGTGAAGACTATAGACATCCAAATAATGCTTCTTTTTGTTTGCTCTTGTGCTATGGCTGCCATTCCTATCTCCCTGTTGCCATGCAGGAACTGATTGCACTACCATGTCCTTGCCCATGTGGAGTTAGTCAGCTGTTTTTGGCACTTTTTGTCCTTTCCTGTGGAAGATAATACAATCCAGCAGGATTTTATATACTTTGTGCTGACTAATCACATATAGTGATCATACACTCATATCCAATCTGGCTTTTTCTGAGAACCTATTTGCAGAGAGGAAAGAGTTTCTAGCCTTAGGCATGCAGATCAAATTTGTAGTGACAATTTAGGATTTTTTTTTTCCATCTGTTCTATAAAGTAATGCCTCATAGTCAGAGGAAGGAATAGACACTCTGGGAAGGCATCATTCATCCTTCTCCCATCCCAGCAGAGCTCACCAGGAAAGACCCCACAGTCTGTCTTGAATTTTTAGAACTTCCTTGGCATCCATAACTGCTTTCTTCCCATTCTGATAGCATTTACTAGGGTGGATAACTGCCCCAAGTTAGCATGCACTCATTTTTTATTATTTTACATTGCTCCCTAAATCTGTATAATTCCTTATGCTATAAGTTAATGAATGGAACCCTATTTGCCTATCTATGCTAATAATGATGCTTTACATTACAGTGGACATACTAATCATTATCTGCACCCACAGCAGAATTGTAAACTACAACATCAGAGTGCCTTTCAGGATGAAGACCATCTTCTGTCTGAAATGAAAGCAGAAGATGTAAGCAAAAATAGGGAAAGAGGCTTCTCTTCTCTAATTTGAGTCAGGAAAGTACAGGGTTAATATTTTGCCTTTCAGGTACTAAATGTGCTCCTTGAGTACTTCCTCTGATGACCTAAACAGGGCCTACAATAGTCCTCATAGTTTCCTATCTTAAATAACTAGCAGCTTGATTGTGATTTTATCTTCTTTTCACTGAGACAGTTATATGAGAGCGCTGACCTTCAGCTAACTGCCTGTTTCCTCTGCACTGGGTACACAGGACGTGAGAACTCGGTTCAATTAGGCATGTTGAGTTGCCTGCAAGTGGAGGCCTTGATCGCCACAAGCGATAGAATTATTTTAGTTCACGTTACGGTATCGTTGTGGTCTGCTTGTTACAACAGGGGAGTCCCTGACTCATTTCTACCTTGGCAGTGTACATACAATGACTGATAGAGGAAAAATATAACCATGCTTGCCAGTGAGGACAGAAACAACCACAGTTGTTGCAACAGCTCTTCAGCATCTCAGGCTGTATTGTTATTTAGCTATTTAAAACAATTAGTATGCAAATTGAACAGTTAAAAATGCCGTGAGAATGGACAATGCAACCCAAGTGGGGAGCAGCAATGAGTGGTATTCCTCAGGGATTGGTACTGGGAGCAGTGCTTAGCATCTTTTTCAGAGGATTGAGTGCACCCTCAGCAAGTTGGCTGATGGCACCAAGCTGTGTGGTGCACTCAACATGCTGCACTCATCCAGAGAGACCTTGACCCCTCTGGGCCTGTGCAAACCACGGTAAGTTCAACAAGGCCAAGTGCCTGGCCCTGTACCTGGGTTGGTGCAATGCCAAGCACAACCACAGCCTGGGCAGAAAACAGACTGAGAGCAGCCCTGTGTGTCAGCTGATGAGAAGCTGAACACAACCTGACAAGGTGCACTTGCAGCCCAAAAATCACTTGTATCCTGGGCTGTATCAAAAGCAACATGAGTAGGTCAAGGGAGATGATTCTTCCCCTCTGCTCTGCTCTGGTGAGACCCCACGAGGAGTGCTGCATCCCAGTCTGGGGCCCCAATATAAAAAGGTGATCAACCTGTTGAAGAGGTCATCACCTGTTGAGAGGAGGCCATGAAGATTATCAGAGGCCTGGAGCATCTTTGCTATGAAGACAGCCTGAGAGAGTTGGGGTTGTTCAGCTTGGAGAAAATAAGGCATTGGGGAGACATTATAACACTTTCCACCACCTAAAGGGGCTACAAGAGAACAGGAGAGGGACTCTTTACAAGGACATGCAATAATAGGACATGGGATAATGGCTTTAAACTGGAAGACAGTGTGTATAGGTTCGATATCAGGCAGAATGTTTTTACTGGGAGAGTGATGAGGCACTGGCACAGGTTGCCCAGGGAAGCTGTGGATGGCCCATCCCTGGTAGTGTTCAAGGCCAGGTTGGATGGGGCCTTGAGTAACCTGGTCTCATGGAAAATGTCCCAGTCCATGGCAGGAGGACTGGAACTCAGTGATCTTTAATGTGTCTTCCAAGCCAAGCCATTCTATGATTTTATTATTTCCTTGTGGAGAAGGAAGGATTAAAACCTATAAAGAACCATTACTTTATAGTCAACAAGATGAGGGTTGACCAGGAGTTAGATTTTGGTGGCTTGCATTTTGGAATACCTAATTTCACTCAAAGATTCTGCAGGAGTACATGTCCCTAAGCCAGAACAATAGATTCCACCAGACAGGTGCCTAAATGTTGGCTAATACAGTGCTTGAAATTTCAGTACTTACTTTAGTTGTGTATCTGATCTACAAAACCCACTATGCCTGTCAGGCTGGAAGGGCAGTGACTAAATGAATTTATTTCTGCATTGTAGACTGTAAGCTGGTCTCTGTGCCCTTGGCACATTTACCAGGTGGGGAAGTAGAGAACCTCCATTCTGCTTCTTGACTTCTTAAGGTTGTTTTCCAAATATTTTAGTTTGCTGACACAATGCTTTATAGTAAGTCTATGGGGAATGCAGCAAGACAACAAAAACTGCATAAGCAGCAATTCATTATTTCTGTCATTATAATCAGTCAGTCTCTCGGAGTGAGGGGGAATGGTCATTCCTTCCTGAATGATATGTTTTGCTTTCACTTTAATTACCTTCCTCAAAGGTTTTAAAAGAAGTTTTAAACATGGCTTTTTGTTGTCTCTTAAAATGAGGCTTGACACATTTTGTGGATTCTGTGCTGTGGCAGTTAAGGTAAGAAGGGATTAATTTCATCTAATCATATTGTCCCATCTTACAGCAGTGCAGACAGGCAAATACTATGGTAACTTCAGCCACCTCTGGCCACTCTGCCCCACAGGACTTAAAAGACCAATATGAATAAGGAAACTCATATATCCTCTGAAGAAGAAATGTTGAATGAATGGAAAAAGACAAAAATCACTGTATACATCTCCTCATACAGCTTTAGTATAGTTTTTAACAGTAAAACTGCTTAATTTTTAGGGGTAGCTGAAAAATTAACTGACATCTCTACTCTGAACCTCATGAAAACAAAATGTGCCAGGGCCACCATGTATTAATATTATTTATTTGCTGGAAAAATCGAATCACATAGTTATCTTGCTCCTTGTCTCTTTCTATTCCTAATTCCTCAGGCTAATAGCATTCATCAATAGCAGCAGATATTAATGTCTTTCAATATATTAGCAGTAAAATGTGATTTCACCTAGAGTGTTTTCCCTGGACAGGGCTTTCCATTTACTATCACTTCACTGACACAGGAGCAGCTGATGAGCCTTAGCTTACAGAGTTCACAACTTGAATCATGTTGCTTAATTTAAATTTGTCTCTTCAGTCTCATAATCAATGGAGAGGAAGTGAGCAGAAAGTTCTCCTTCCAGAGAGCAATGATGCCATTTGCAGTCAGAATTGGGCTCTGGAAATGGCCATCTCTTCTGACACTGCAGAAACCCAGATTGATTAGATCTCCTCTTTATGTTACTATCTAAATGGTCATACTGGGATGAAATGAATATATGAAGCCTTCTTCAATAAGTGTCAGACAGTGCTCAATAAAGGAGACTACTTGGAAGGTCTTTGAAGAAGTAGTAGTAAAACAATATTGTGAATGTTCAAAAGCATTTTTGCACTCTGTTCATAATCATTGGTCATATGGTACCAGCCTATTGCAGGAAACTTTTTTTGGTATTATCTCACTGTTAGTTCTATTTCTGCCCTTTCAGATCAGTAAATGGCTAATACATATTCCTGTTTCTCTCAATCGAGTCTTCCAGACTTTTATTGTGCATTATATGAATGCTGTTGCTCTGAGAGTTGAGATAACTCATAACTTCACAAGCTAATGCCAAATGCTTCAGTGAATATTGATGGAAAATCTACATTAGGTAGTACAAAAGAACTAGCTGTCAGTAATAAGCCTATTTTAGCATCTTTCAGGACAACATCAGATCAGCTGTAGGCTAAACTGTGCCTTTTAAGCTTTCCTTAGCTGCAATATTTCATCTTAATTACTGTACAGTGTGTATCACACTTTCACCACATTTTACCTTATACTTCCTTACAGTGGCAAAAAGTGGCAATATAATAGATCATAATGTGTTAGCAGGAAATTAGAGGATTCAAGAAATATTTTCTAATCTTTCTAGGACTGATTTATCATTATCTAACTAGTTCATCTTTCATTTGTGAAAACCGTGGTTAAATTATTTGCTCATATGATTTTTCCTACATTGCACACATTGTTGTGGTTTCCTTTTACCTCCACTCAGCTTTATTCAAATGAAAGCATGAAAGGAAGACAACAAGTTAACCGTGGAAAGAAGGAGTAAACGTGAGAAACAAAACCAAGGGACTGATCTGATTAATTCAACCTGCTTGAGTATATCTGTAAAAAAACCCTCTTTCCTCAACCCCAGATTATATACTGATAATCTCACCAGCATATAGTCAGGCTGCAATGTCACTAGCATGGACTCAAATTTGTTACTGTATTATGTTTATTCCTTTCATTTCTATATGCTATAGATTATATCCACTTATTAGTTCAAGCTCCTGGGAAGGTGGCAGGGGATTTCTTACCATTAGTAAAACATATGTGTAATATGTTTCCTGCAGAGTAAAGGGGATTGGTGTTAGATTAGCTGGTAGCCAGCAACAGGTCATATCTGCAGGTGCACTGAGACAAACCTCACTGTGGGGATATCCTGTCAAGAATTTGAGGTGTGGGTTGGTTTTGTTTTGGGGAGTGGGGGGTTCTTGTCTTTAGGACTACCCTTTGCTTTAAATTAGGTTTGGCATCTGGTCTGCTCACAAGTTTCCCAGAAATTCATTTTAACACTGGAGAATGTATTATCACATACCTAATGTGATTAATCTGTATATGAAAATAAGCTTTCCCATAAGTGAAGAAATATAAAACTAAGATTCCCATGGCCACTGGTGATTACAAAGACTACATCCATCTTATTCTGGAAATCAGTGTAATTTCTCAGTCAAATAAAAGTTGGTGTGTGTGTGTGCATCACATTTAACAAAGGTAATATGAAAATCACTTTGTCATAGATATAGTGAACCAGTGTTACTATATATTATGATTATCAAAATCAATATGCATGCTAAATATTGCAATACGGCTTTAAGTACCAACATTTTTCATATTCCATTGAAGAAATAATATTTTCAAAATGCATTTGCCTGTCATTAGAAGGATATATCTACAGATATATATATGTATATATATAAGGCTGTTGGACTGTTTCCAGCTAAGAGTATTGCCTTACTGTGTTAGGTGCTGCGCACATTTGGAAAGGGAAATAGAAAAATTCCTACAAAATACCAGTAGAAAAGAGACAAAAGGAATACTTTCTTCCCTTGATCTTTCTGTTAAATAGTTTTATCAATAAATTTGGATGGTAACTAGAGAACATGGGCTAGATCTTCAGAGCTGTAGAGTTCACTCTAATTTCTAACTTCAGGATTCCTCTCACCCACCGAAGCCAAACCCAAAATACACTCCTCAGAAGCTAGCAAAAAAAAGGGCTAGCCAGTAAGGGCCAAGTAAAGTAGAATCCTTCTGCTCAGTCTTATGAATGAACTATGAGTGTCCTCTTACATTGGACATCTAAACTTCATTGCTGAGAGAGGAGGAGAGACTGATCCCATGATATTCACCAGTCTAGAGTCTAGATCCTGGCCTAGAGGATGCAGAAAATCAGGATTATAGATCAGGCCAAGGGCCTAAACTCACATCCTACCAGTGTGTTGGAAGCATCTTCTGGGATGCAGCTACAGACAAATATTCTCACCCTTCTGGGGAGTCACCACTTCCTCTGGCAGGTGTCTCCAGAGGCTGTCCTCTCCCCTTGTACTGTGAGATTGCTAGGATATATATGTTTAATATCAGTTTCCAGCTCTAAATTTCCCATTATTAATTTATTTGCAGAATAGTCCCTTTCTTTTGGATAATTCTGCCACATTTGAGCACCCTATATTCATATAATCAAGCTTTCCCTTCTCTCAGACTTTTCTTTGCATAGCTGGGAAGACAGCTCCTTCTCTGGGAAAAAAATTGTAACTCTCTTTGAAAACTTCTTGAACATTCTGTGATTCCCAGACTTTTTCACACTAGTAATGGATACAAGAGTCTGATAAAAATCTTACCAGCTCTGTGTGCAGAGGAAAGGTAATTTCCTAATTTCTAGATATCACCATTTATGTATCCAAAAATTGAATTAGGCTTTTTAGCTTCCACATGGTAGCTGAGAGCACATGCAGAGATGATTATCTGTGATGATGGTCTCTGCCATGGCTGGAGATCTTTCTGTGGTATGTTGTACAAGTGTGTTTTCCTACCGTTATTTCTGTTTGTTCCTTGCTTTTAAAAAGCATTGCATCTACACTGAGTTTGCTTCTATTCCTTAAAACTTCTGAACCTGAATCAGATGAAACAAATATATCATATAGGATTTAATATTTTATCTTAAATACACAAGGGTTTTTTTGCAGTTTCTACTGCAAGCCTGTTCTATAGGAATTTTTTCAGATTTTACTTTCAGAATGTTAGTGGGGTCAGTATGTTCAAAGAGAGAATTTTAAGTTAGACTCCAGTATATGAATCAAGACAAATCAGATCTAATTCAAACCACCTCCACTAATTTAGAGGGTCTTTGGCTATAGGATGAAATAGACAGATTTCTCAGAATTCCAAGCACACAAAACACATCTGCAACAGTAAGTACATGGGATGAACAAAATATTGTATTTCCCACTGGAACATCTCAGTTCACTTGGCAGACTTCACCCAAAGCTGTGCACAGTACGGTTGGTTATTATCATTCTGTAATTAAAGGAGTAATTTTATTAGTATTAATTTTATCTCTAAGGCTTACTCAGGTTACTGGGACCTGAATTTTGAATGCACGAGAAAGCAGCTTTGTATAGATTTAAACCTATTCATCTTTGGTAGATTTAACAAGAACATGATCTTTCCTTCAGTCTGTTAAAAAGTCCTTAAAAAACAATAATTGTGAAAGTTAAACCCTGTGTGATCTTCCTTTTTCTTCACTCTATTTAAAAGACAGATACAAAATATATCAAGCATATTGTGGTATGGGAACTAGCCCTATTTTAAACACACAGAGAAACCACCATCTATTGCTGTCTAAGACGAATATAAAATTGCCTTAATCCTCTTTGTAGAAAAAAAGTTTCATTCTAGGCTTGGGGTGAGTAGTAAAAAAATATTTTTTTTAATTTCTTCATTCTTTATACTGTCCTTTTGCAAAGCTCTGTGTAGCAGCCTTACATCTCCTACACACAGCAATTTGTTTAGGTTAGTGGATGTGTTTTGAGGTTATTCAAGGGCATGAGGGGTTTTGTGTGCAAGTATGGCAAATAATTGAATTAGTTCAATCTAATAAGAATTATCTAATCATAGTAACAACTGGTGCAAATTCTATATACCCTATCAGAGATGGAATAATCACATTCTATACACAGACCCTAATAATTTAGAAGTAGTTGAAAATGGGAATTTGAATCATTTGCAGCTGAAAAAGACTCTGAATTTTTTTATTTTTCAGCTTTATATGTCAAGACAAGATTTGGAATTCAACAAGTAATCCAGTCATTTTGGATCAGATCCAAAATATTTTACATATTTAGAAAATCCTATGGATAAAAGAATAGTTCAAACATATAATGTGATACCAGTAATAAAGAGCCATGCTAAGAAAGAGCAGGCAATTTTAAATAGGCAACCTAAGCTAGAGGGTAATTATTGCCTCCTATTAAATTTCAGAAACCAACACATGGAACCCTGTTTTGGAAAGTGTTGGCCAACTTAAGTTGAATGAGTTTCAGTTCTTAATAGTATCATGTTAACAGACTAAATCCTTGGCAAGTTTAGACTTGCTTTGGCAGAAAAAAATAGCATCACTCTAAATGCACAGACTTGACAGACAATGCTGAGTTCCAGCAAATTCTTTACCAGAATTGATGCTGTTAAGTGACATGGTGCTGACTGATTAATGCTCTAGCACTGTGTCCAATTGCACCACAGAGGTGATATTTTCTGAAGAGGTGCACATCAATACTCAAGAAAATGTGGTTATGTAAAGTCATTTTATAGAAACTGCATTCATAGAAACATAGAATAGTTTGGGTGGGAAGGACCTTTTATAAGTCACTGAGCCCAAAGCCCTGTCAGATCTTTAAATAAATCAGGTTACTCAGAGCCCCATCCAATCTGACCTTGAATGTGTTTGCAGTAGAGTGCTCAGCTGTTTTGGTGTGCATTAGTCTTTTAAGTGTCAAAACAAATAGAAGGCTCATTTTGCATATATAGCCTTTAGAAATTGATATATATTAAAAAGTGTTCCATTTTCAGACATTGGGACACTGAGGAACTGATCTTTGCCATGGGTTGCAGAAGATGTTAAAACAGAGACTGGACCCCGTGCTGCCTGCCATAACCTATTCTCCAGCCACTCTGCCATGAAAATTGAATTTCTGATTCCCAGAAGTGGAACTTCTGAATTTCATGTTCCTATTTCAACTGTATCAGTAGACTAGGAGCCAGATGTTTTTTCATTTTCATTTTTTAAAAGTTCTAAATGCTGACAAGTTGTCTTTTATGAATTCTGTCATTCTGTTTTTACAGGACTGTCACTATTGTATGCTGCCTGGTTATCCTAAGGCTTAGTCTCCTGTACACATTTCTCTTCCTCATTTTCAGTGCCACATGAGCTATACTCATTCTACTGTTTCCTATCAGAAGTATTTATTTCTCTACTTTTAATCATTAGAAGCAATTTTAGAGGTTGTCTGCTTTTCCTTTGTCTGTATTTGTTTCCCTATCTCCACACAAATCTAATTTAGCTCGTAAATCATTCAGAGCCCCATGCTTATTTTAGCCTTATTTATATTTAATAAGAAGAATGGACCAGTACAAGAAATAGCAGATTTAGACACACTGGCAGTAGAAGAATCCCTCCTTTCATTTTTGTTTACACTATGTTTTACTTTGTTTAAAAAGTAGATTTCTATTTTTGTGATTCTAGAATGCAAACTTGTTGGAGCTTTTGAAATCTTCCTTCAAACATAAAAAGGCAAGTCTTCCAGGAACAGGACAGGCAGTGTGATACACTGTTCTGCTGTTCTGAATATCCTTAAAAATATCAGGCAACCTCCAGGTGCATTTCAGGGAGTGCTACCAAAACTAGTATTTAAGAACCTTCCCTGTCTGACCATGCAGGAGCCACTCTTGTCAGTCACTCTTGCACCACCTGAGCTGGGACTGAGGCCCTTTGCAACTGCACCCCCACACTTGCACAGACAGGTCCCCTCACCAGCTTGACCCCAGGCTTCCCATAGCAGACTCTCAGACATTTGGACCCTTAAAATAAACTTAATCTTGGTACTTCATTTGGAGCAGGGACTCCAAATGAAGGAAACCCTGGACTTTTATTACTCACAGTCCCGGCGTGCCAGAGTTCTCAGCTCCTGCTGTGTGTCCAAGTGTCCAGTCCCCTTGCCAGGCCACAGGTCCTTGTGCCCATTGCTGTGCAAAGGGTCAGCAGCTCACAACCCTTGGTGTAGGGCTCCCACTGCAGCTCGAATTGTAGCTGCTCATGGATCTACCTGCACTGAATATATTCCTCGACACAACATAAAAAGAGCCCTGTTGAACTCATTTTTTCCTGTATTTATAAATCTGAATTTAACTTTGGTGACTGGTAAGACTGCCCCATGTCAGTCAGGATCCATCCATTAGAAGTGAACATCCATTCCTGTCCTCCAACTTTTAAGTCCTGACAGTTCTCTTAAAATTTCTATCTAAAACTCTTAGATCCTATGTGTAAAAACTTCCTCTGGAAAGGCAAAAGGTTTCCTAAGTACTATGACTGCAACACAAGTCTGAGAGAGATAGCTGAAAAATATGCCATCTACCTCTTTTGTTAAAATACTACACATGTGACATGAATGCACAATGGGTAGTAGTAACAAAAAGTCGTGCAAAAAATTTTTTTCCTGAAGAGGAAAGAGTTCCATAATCATGAAACAGACAAATCGTTGCCATATCCTTTTTTATTTTTGCCTTAGTAATTCTTGAAGTTCCAGATCAAACTCTGCTCAGGTCTGTAACTGGCACAACTATGCAATTCACAGGAAGATCATTTTGCATGGATACCCAACCTCGGTCAGATCCACCAGCATGATCTTACCAGTTGAGTTCTTTCAGACTGTATGAATAAAAGTAAGAACAAAATGAGATTAACAGTAAACTGAAGCCTAAGTCTTGGTTTGAGCTCTTAGTCAGGGAAGTGGCAAGTAATAGATGGCAAGTAATAGGAATAGAAAGGCAGGGAAGATAGTGGAAATGAGGATATGGATATCATCCTTAAATGGCAGCAGAATGTGGATGCCTGCTGAAGTCAAGGGAACTGTTTTCCATCCCTCGAGGCAGAAAAAAATCAGTCTTCCACAAAATCACAGCCATGAGAGCAAGGTTATAATTTGGCTCTTCAAAGAGAATTTTCACTCAGTCTTTACACAACTGTGGAAAGAAGAATGTCAGTCTTATTTACACAAACTAAGATAAATATTTATGAAAGGTTTCGACCCTCAAGTTTCATGACATAAAGCATGCAAAGCTAATCCCATGTTCAGAAAAGCTGACACCTTCCTCTGGAACATCTAGCACGGATCCTTGTTATTGCACAAGAGTGAATAACAATGGCCATTGATCTGATTTGTAACAAATTTTTCTGTGGCTTCAGTGGATCGTGTGAATGCAAAGCAAAAGTGGGATTTGAAGGCTTAAAAATTTCATTATTATAGCATAAAAAAAGATAAAGTGTCTATCCTAAATACTGGAATTCAAGTATGTTCAATGACCTATTTAATCACTTTGTTTTTAAAAACCACATAGCTTAAATTCAAGTATACATCACCTGCCTGCCACTGCCAACATAGCTGATGAGGAAATGTTGTGTGATTTCTGACAACATCCAAGCAGAATAACAATCATTTCGGAATTGGGCTTGAAGCCTCATTTTGAAATAAGGTGCAGCAGAGGACATTCTGCAGGAGTTCTTCCCCTCCTCTCCTTGTGTGAAAGTATTCCTAAAATCGGCGTGAATATGGAATGGCTCCCATCAGCCACACTGGGCTTCAGCCAGAGGTCTTTTATTAATAATGTGTCACTTAAGATTTCTTCCTCCTGTGTTAGAGAAGGTGTTGCCAGTCCTGGATATGTTCCTCAGAAAAAAGAGCTGTAGCATCTGCTACTTGTTGAGTTATTGTGTGCTGTTTCTTTACCTTTGTCTTTTTGAATGCATATTGCAAGCACTTCTGAGTAGGAACTCATTTAACACTGTAGTACAGCATGATTCCTTTCTAAGTTGAGACACTGCTAAAAATCATAAAAGGAGACAATTCTGCCTTATGTGACATGGCTGGATGGTGTGGTGGTTTTTTTGGTTGTTTCTTTACAAGGTTTTTTCTTTGTTCTTCACTCTGGATCCTTATACTGTATCCTGAACTTATTGCAATACAAAACTAACATGATATTTGCAGTGATCCAAGATAAATATTCATTGTTTCAATTACTTTGGTGCAGAAATAGTAAATAGAATAGCGAATAGGAATATCTGGAGCAGTTTTTGGACCAAATTTCTAAATTACTGCAGAAATTTGACCTGTGTATTATAAACTTGCCTGTGTCCCTTATATTTCAAACAGGACTTATGCCAGATCTCTGTGAAGGTGAGACAATCCATCTCAACAGGACTAACCCACAGGGAAATAAAAGATTGCTTTAATCACTTTAGGTTATCAGGAGACTTTTATAATAAAAGATGCACTTTCCTGATTATACATCCTTGTCAGAAATACCAGGAGAGTGACTGAGTTTTGTGTGGCTTGCATATCTGCTTTAAGGCTGCTGTGACAGCAAAACTTGGCAGAATTAAATATGAATCTTTGCATGTGGTTTCTATAAATCCGACATTTTCCACTTTACAATCCAGAAAAGATGATTGAGCAGATGGTAATGCAAGCCACTGGATTTATGCAATTTTTTCTAAAACCGGGAGTTTTCACTCTCAAGAACAGCTTATACAGGAGGGCCTGAAAAGGCTGAATACTAATTTTTTTGGCAGAGCACCATGCTCACATAACCTAGGTACACAAATAGTAGTTATAAATAAGCTGACTGTAGGAGGTACAGAAAACAAATTCTTTCTGTGTCAATGAATTATCTCTCAGTCAACTTTGGATATGCATATATATACATATTTGTGTGCAGTATTTTAATCCATTTATAAAACAAAGAAGTAATGCTTGTCTGAATTTATGTAATCTAAACAAAATATGTTAAAACCAAAAAAATCCAAGGAGCAGGATTCATGAAGCATGAGCAGGGACATAATAATGAATGCATTTTTGTTTTAAGAATTCTTCTCAGGAGCTGCTGTAATCAGTGACTCAATGCATAACTTATTAATAATGCTTCATAAGACGCTCTTTCAGCAGGTTTTCGACTTTCCTACTGGGGCCTCGTGTGAACTAAAAACAAAGCCCTGCATTTTATTATTGCTCTGTTATTCTTGCAAGATTTCCCTGAAGGCTGAAGTCTCTCTGCTCTGCCTGGGAACCATGCACAGACCAAGGAGTTCTGACGACGTTCTCAGTGACTGTGCTTTTATTGATACTGGATGATCCTTTTTGTCATAGGATTTTTTCCTGGGTATATGCCATGCTTATTCAAGATTTCCAGTCAAAAATACTGTATTAACCTCACCATAAGGCCATGGAAGGAAAATCTGTCTGCTACTATCAGGCACAGCAGCACTGATGTTGGGCGTGTGCTCTGTAGTCACCAGGAAGTCAGGGGATCTTCCAGGAAGCAATTCTCCCAATTTAAGGCCAGCGTGACCTTCCAGCAGTGCCTTCCACTCGTGTTCTAACACAGAGAATCCTTGGGCCATTGGGTGTGCCATCAGGACCTATGTTTTAGCATGTCTGTCACGTGTCCTGTGGTGACAGTCTTGCTGTGGATGGACTCCTGTGCCCTATGAGAGCTAACCAGCCTTTGCACAGACACAGTGGGCTGTGAAGGAAGGACTTAGGACCAGCATCCTAGACTGAAAAATCCTCCAGCAGGGATTGTCTTTATTTGCAGCTCATACAGAGCTGAGCACAGTTTTTGGCTTTTTACACTGAGCAATAACTCTTAATAACAGCACTGTCTGCAGGCCAGAAAAGCTCTGATTCATCTCGGCTTGTAATTCTGGAATCTATAGTAAAGTTTCTTCATCAGATTTTTTTCTGAATGGATCCTACATACTTTTATACCAATCAGGGTGTGATTTTTTTATTCTTTTTTTAATTGTGGTTTCCAGCCTCCCCTACCCTTTATAAATGCTTTTAAAATTTCCCATTTCCTGCTTGATGCTGCAAGACGCCAATGCACTAAAGTGCCCGCTAGCCCTGGAATGCATCCTGGTAGTGCTGCTTGGCATAAATCCTTGCAGAGCACTCTGGACTCCAGCAGTCTCCTGAAGACTGTTGACAATTGCAAGAGCTTCATGATTCACTTCTGCCATTCTCATGAATTTCCCGGAAGAATCATTAAGGATCTGGTATGGGTAGAATATTATAACTTTGCAGTCACAGGCAGGTAATTTAAATGGAGGACACAGCTCTTTCCTTTGCCATCAAAACATGTCTGTTGCCTATTACCTCTGAAAGTCCCCCCCCGCCCTTCAGCCTTTGCTCAGAGAGTCCACATTTCTGATCCATAGCAGATGGAAGAAAATGATTAAACTTACACATAAGGACCAGATCCTGCAGTCATAGCTCCTTTCTTATTCTGGCAGATTTCCCATTGACTTCAGTGCCAGAGTAATAAACATACAAGGACAGCTGGATCTGTAGCGAAGATATTATTGTCAGTTTCCTCTATACTTCTCAGAATATTTTTCACAGACTGATTACTGAGACATAGGGAAGTATATTTTCCCTTCCCAATGTCTTGTTTGTATTTGCTACATCTAATGAGATTCCACTGTATCAAAGTAATGCATTTTAAATTTACCATTCAAATTGAATCCATAATTGCTACATTGCGAGGGGGAGGTCAACACCATCCAAAAGATTTGACATTGATCTGCAACAGGTCAATCCTCTTTCTTGGGGACTATCTGTGGGAGATCCTTTAACTATGCTGTCCCTCTGTTTCAAGCTATTTTTTTAATATCTGGATAAAATGAACTTTGCATGCCGTAAGCAGCCTTGTGAGTACCATGAAGCATATGTAGATCACTTTGGGCACCCACTGGAATGTAGTTTACATCAAAGAATAATCACAGCGAATCATTCCACATGGACTTGGCTGCTCTGTTTCCAGAGTCTAATACACAATTCAAATGAGTCGTTATTTTAACATTGTATACCTTTACTGTTTATAAGCAGTAGCAAGAACAATCTGGACATTATTTCAGAAGGCATTTTCATTTTTGCAAATTGTACTCCCAGACTTTATCTTCTGCAATATTCATTCTCCTTACACTGCAGATGGTTTGGGGAATTGGGTTTTCTTTTCCATTTCATTCTAAACTCTTTGGGACAGAAGTCTTGTTAAATTTCTGCATGTAGATAAGGAACGACAGCATATCCATAAATAAATATGCATTTGCTATGTATAAATCACCAAAATTCCAATAAACTCAGTAGAAGAGGGGTGATCCCATGGTTAGGTTATTTGGGCAGAGCTGCCTTCTCTGTCCATGTGTTTCATGCATGACTTTGAAAATCTAAACTTCATCCTACCTCCATTTTACTTTATTCAATTAAAGTATCTAATTTTTTAGGCTCTCTTTGTTATCAATGGAGGAAAATAGGCATCTCCGATGAGCCTGCCCGTTATCTGTACATTATCTGTATTCACCCTTGAGATGGGATGGGATTGAACTGGACTCAGCTGTTTGATTTGAATATGCGTCTAAAAGATATTGTAAGCCCTATCATTTTCTTCTCTGAGTCCCTTCTTCAGTTTTAAAATGGAAATAATTTTAAAACTCTTCCAATATTATCTTGGGCCTGACACCTAAATAAATTTTTAACAATGTATCCCTGAGCTGAAACCAATAAAGTGTGGGAAGACCAGTCACCAGCTTCTTAACACAGCTCTGAAGTCTGGTGAGGCAGAGGATTTCAACATGGATATAGTAATGGCAAGTATTTAGCACCCACATTTTGAGAGCATGGAAAGATCTACAAAATCAAATGTACTGTGACCAGTCTGGGCATAACTGTTGTAAATTGAATGCAAATGAAATAGCTTAAGTAAGTTTGACTGAGGTCCAAGCATTTCTCCAAGAGGCAAAATAAGAGGATTAGGTCACTGTAAGCAGTCTCAGTGCTCTTGTGTGTATTACCCCGGACCTATTAGCAAGTATGTAATCTTATTCTGCTCTAAAGCCAAAGTTTCCCTCATAGTTTTTTTTTTTATTATTATTTTTTTTTAATCCCCGAACTGATTTCACAATCAGAAATACATGGAGTCTTTCTACATGCTCATGGTGTTTTTCAGTGTTATGATTCACTATTGGTATATAGTTTCATGTGTACTTAGGTTTCCACCAGTGTGTACAGAAGCATTCACTGGTCTACAGTCTCCCAAATTACAGCCCCCTGAAATCCAGAGGAGATTCATTCCCTATAGTGAGATACAGAAATAAGAGGGAATAACCAAAAGGAAGTTGGATTAATATCAGCCTAAATAGGAACAATCAGATAGCAGGTAGATAGTGAGGACTTAAAAAGAAATTTAGCAAAGGTAAATAAGTTGTAATGGAACAGTGAGATGAAACTAACTAAAATATGATCTAAGTTGAAAACCTGGGAACTTTCCTAATAGTGGGCTTTATTACACTAGAAATAATCTCCTGGAGGAGCCAGTGGAAATATTATGAGATAAATCAATTTGGAAAAAGATGAAAAAGGTTTGAGTACAGGGAGAAATCTCCCACTAGAAATTAACAAGTGGGTTTACCTTCTTTCTTCACTATGCAGCTGATGGATATCTGAGAAGTAGGAAAAAATATAAATTGTGAGGGGAAGATAGAAGTTTGATTCCCAGGCTTGCTACAGATTTTCTGTGAGAACTTGACTAAATCACTAAAGTTCTCATTTAGAGCTGACTGGGAAACAAATTTCACTACTATGGAGAATGTCAAGGTTCAGGGAGGGAAAAAAAAAGTTGTCCTTAACCAGGATGAACTTTGGCATATTGCACCGCAATGAAATTCTGTGGGAATAAGAAAGGCAGTGACCTTCCGTTCCCTTGCTACTGCTCAGCTCCCTGACTGCTCACTTGGCAACCAGCTGCAGTCAGAGCACTGAGGCATCCTTCCAGCAGGTGCAGTTTGTGCCTGCAATGTTTCCTCTATTGCAATCTGGTTAAAGCACAAACAAAAACATGTACCCCCAGGGCTAGCTGCTCAGCCAAGGCTCTGCTTGCTCTGCAACAGCTCCACTGACTTTCTTACATATTTGGCTGGCACAGAACAAGCTCTTCCCAATTACTGCCTCTGGGAGGGCCACTTCAGTGGAGACTGGTTCAGGCTTTGTTGGCTGCTGAGAGAGGAGAGAGAGCAGCAGCCTTTACGTTTGCAGCTTTGCTCCCTTCTGATTTTGTGCCACTGGGAACTCTGTATCCACAGCAGCTGCCAGGATAAGGAAAAGTGCAGCATTGGAACTCTCTCCCTGAGCTCCTTTGTGGAAAAACGTGGAAAGTTGTCATATGGAAAACCCACGCCGTGATCTGGTAATGAAGATCCAATGCATTTCCCCATTACTTGTGCTGTCACAGTTGCTGAGTTTTTGCTGCCTTATGGGCAATCTGTGAAATGAATGCTTCTTGCAGCGTGCAGTCACTTGCTCAACAAACAGACACTAAACATTTCACTGCCTCAGGCAACAAGGGTTTGACTGATACGTGTGAACTGGCTCTGACTGCTTGTGCCTCTGTTTGCTGTTCCAGGCTCTTCAGGTTCCTTGTTCACTGCTCTGTTGGCTGTCTGAGATGTCTCTCAGCAAACAGTCCAGGATGAAGCAGGTGTGAGGAAGAGGAACAAAGAAACCGATAGTTCTTATAATTAGATTAACTCTCTAGCCTCCTGTTAGACAATGGCATTTTTGAACACACAGTTTGCTTTAACTGGTCTGTGCTCATTTGCAGGCAACCCACAATGGGAGCATCACTATCAGTGAATGTGCCTCTATAATAGGGATTATTTTATAACCTGGAAATGGCACAGATCTGCTCAGTCGTCAATAGTAAGTCCAATGACTTATTTGGCTTAATATAGATATATTGCTATTCTGCAAAATTCCTCTAAGATAACCACCTACAACTAGAAATAAGTAAGATGTGAAGAGATCCACAGTCAGCTATATAATGTAATCTCCGGCTTATTACCCATAGGATTTTAATAATAGTTGTGCCCAAAATTCTCATCTGCAAAGAGGTGATATTGCATTATGGGGTGTGTTCCAATGATGTAGGAGACAGTCTTGGCATCTGTCTAAGTTGGCAGGATGAAGAATGGAAGAAGTGTTTTCTGATGCAAAGGTGAGTCACAACACAGTGAGTGACAACATACTTGACGTGGGAAACAGTTAAATCATATTCAGTGCTTTTACACCAAGTCCTTCTTCTGTTCCAGTCTCATTCCAGTGTTTTGTTCATCTGTTTTCATGCAGGATTTATACGTGCATAATATATAAAACTGCCAGCAACAAAGGTGACCTGCAAGATTTTTAATATCTTGCTGTAGTGAGCTATGTGTGTAAATTAACCCCGAAATTAAACTGTAAATGACTACCTAAAGCTGCCACCTTCTACTTTGCCTGATACTTGGCAGAAAAGCTTTTAGTAATGTCTACTAATTTTTTGACTGCAGAAATGCTTATAAAAGAACCAAATGTTAGGAGATGACTGAACATGCACATTAAAATTTTTCATCTGCTGCCCTGAAATCTCATATATGACCCTGTTTTTTCTTGAGGAATCACAGCACCACTACTCAGTCATTGCAAGGGGCTCCAAGCCAGTCTTCTTTTAGAAGTGGCAGTAGATGCTTGATTCCCTGTGTATAACATGTGTCTTCAACCACTGCTACTGTCAAGATCTCAGTATACCAAAGCATTCCTGTCTTCAGCATCTGCAGAAACAGACTGCAGTGCCAAACACCAAAGAACACCAGTATGTGCCTTGAATGCATCCCCTGCAACTCCAGGGCTATTACTGTGATGAACTAAAGCAGAACTTTGTGCATTGGCATAATGTAATAAAGGTCATTTGCATGTAGCAAGGAGGATTGCTTTTGCTCTGAGTCAGTATATCTCAGGATGCACAACAAATGGGGTGTGCAGAGTTACACAGAATCCTCCTTTCAGACCACTGAATAGAAAGAGTATCCACATACAATGCTGAACATACCACCTCTAAAGTTTCTGTAGGGGATGTATGACCCAATGAAATTTGGTTGGCAGACCTGCATATTTTGAGTCTAGTAACCCATCTCCCTCTTCAACATTTCCTAGTGTGCTGGATGTTTCAATTAAATTTTACCGTAAGCAAACTGAAGTGAAATACAACCTAAATTCTTCATCTTGTTCTTAACTGCAAGCACAGATATTTGTAATTCACTGTTAAACACACATGTAAGCCTCTGCAGAATGGAAGCCAAAGTAAAGAGTTCACTCTAGACAAAACTCCTAAAGCATGAAGGAAAACATGGCCAGTTTATTTTCACTTTTCTTTGGATTTATGCAAATTATCTTGAATAATTTCCAAATCTCATTTCTTACCAATAGGTGGCACCAATATTTTCTACTTTCTTCATGACACATTGCCAGTAGTGAGATTTAAAGTCTACCCCAGTGGTAAATTATCTACTAAATCATGATGAGTTCTGTTCTATTCCTTTCCCTGCAGATTGTGGCTGATCACTATGCAGCCGTACGTGTTTTGTTCTCCAAGCATTTCACGAACTCTGAGTGGGATGTTTTGCTGGATACATTACCAATAATTCAGGCTGCTGTTCTCTTTCATGTTGTGGGAGTCATTTTAACAATGTTTTGTTGGAGTCTGGGTTTATGGTGGTTTGTTTTGGTTTAGGGATTGGGGGTTTTTTTTGGTTTGATGTCTTTCTTCAGCTTTTCACACAAAGATATTAGTGTATGTGTCAACTTTTTCTTAAAATGATCTTACCTTCCCCCTTTGCAGGTAATAAAAAAAATTGAAAAATAGACTTTTAAAAAAGCCAAGTAGATTTTTTTTCCTGTTTCATGATTGTATGATTGCAGCCTTTACAGCCAAGATTCTACTGAAAGCAATTTAATAGCTATTCCCTAAAAAGCTTCAGTTGTGAATTTCATAGTTGTTTTGGAGAATATTTGGAAAATGTAGTAGGAAAAGTCACTGGAACAAAAAGCAAGAACAGCTTTGGCAAGATTGAGAGAATATTCGCTGCTCTGTTTTAGTGGGAGAATCCTTGTTCCCAATGGAAGATCTACTACAAGTGACTTGTAACTCTGCATGAGAGTCCAGTGATTTTCTTTGCAAGTCATATTTTCCCTATTCCAGATTAATCACCAATGGACAAAAGACTTTAGTTTTCCAAATGATATTCCCAGACAAGATTGTTTTCTTTTTCTCTACTTTCATAATCATCATTGCAAGAATGTGGTTTCAGGGTTGTAGTAGTCATTCTGTGAATCATAATCCCAAACTTTAAAATTGTTTTATTTTTAGGGATGTGAGGTTTGATTCACAGATTCTTTCTTATTCACCTGAATTCATGGCACTTCTGATCAGGAGACAAGAATGATATTTCACCTAAATTTAAAGTCTAAAGTCTGCCTACCTACGAGCCTATATGCACAAATCATTTCAAAGTGTTTATTTAAAGTTTGCTGTTCTGAGAAACATTGAGAAAACAGAGCCCATCCTATGGATGACTGCCAAGATTAATGAAAGTTCGGGCATCCAAGTGCCATTTACATAGAAGTTGGTCTCCTTCTAACATAATTTATACCACTGACTTGTCATCTTTATGTCTTGCTTATTCATAAATCAAACCAAACCTCTTCCACCTTGTTGCAATCTGAATACTCACTTCCCTGAGCTTCATATTCTCAAGCTTGTCAGGTGCTTAGAATAATTTCTCAAACTGAATGCCACATCTGCATATACAACATGAGCACATGAGCTGAAGAAATGCCTAAGACAAAAATAACCATCAGTGTTCTTTACATCTCTTGTAACCTTGTCATCAACTTCTGTTCATGCCATACAGGTGTGTCTAAAATCTATTGACAACATCTGAAAATGCTCTTTTACTTGAATTTAAGTTCTTGAATTACTCTAGTGACTTCAGTGTTGTGAATATGCCCTAAAATGGGAGACATTACCTTATCCAAACTTTTTGGGAAAGTCAATATATTTAAAATAGTCATTATCCCACTCCTTAAATGATTCAGCATTTTGCTGGCCTTTATACAGCCTTAATTAATGCCTCCCTTTTTTATGCTGAACAATCTGGAGTTTTCCATTTCTCTATAACTGAAAGATTCCAAAACACACACCTATGGCTGAAACTTGTTTAATTTGGGATTTTAGGTATCCACCCTGTATTGCAAAAGTAGACTGTGTGATGCAATATTGTTTTCAGCTGCAGACTTTGTAAAACAAGTATTGAGTAATCAGAGTGTATCTTTATCCCTGTATGTGCTTAGCAACCCTACAGGTCTGGATGACAAAAAGAATTTGCCCTTGGACAGCAAGTTAACAAGACATCAAACAGTCAGGAGGAAAAATAAAAACTTTGCTTATATTTCACAATGAGTATGGAATGAATAAAGAGCCTAGCAGTCACATTGGTTTATATTAGGGCAGGATTTTAAACTTTTCACTTTTAGATGTGGGCAGATGCTCTAGGGAGGTCTGGAAGCAGGAACAAGAAGCTTTCTCTTTTTGCATCCAATGGAGTATC
>VZTN01011532.1:230962-245985 GCA_013400515.1 Erpornis zantholeuca
TAATTAAAGAAGTATATTTGCTTCCCCTGAATTCCGTCTGTGTGGTTTTGATTTGATGACTTTGTCAGAGATGCAGCAGTCTCTGCTAACCTAAGTCTCACAGCAGATAGAAATGTCTGCTTGACAGCAGGCAGCAAAAAAATAATATCTGAGAAAGTTAGTTTCTGTGGGGGCAGGGAAGGAATGACAGCTTTCTTTTTGACCAATAGTACATTTGTTAAGTTAGGAATCCAGTAGTTAGATTTGGTTGCTGACTAATCAGTCCTTCTCAATTAACTACCTAGGTTTTCAGTAGTTCAGTGGAGTGAGATAGGCTTGCTGAAGACACACATAACTTAGGTAATTGCTCTCTCCACTGACTGTATCAACCCTCAAAGCCATCTTCCTAAGGCAGATGGCAATCCCCTGGGGAGCAAGGAAGCTGCTGGAGTTTCTCAGGCCTCATCATCACATCAACTCTTCCAGCCACTGACACGGTAACTCACTCGCTGCCTCCTTGAGATGGCAGTGGCACTCCTGCAGGAGATTAGTGTGTATCTCCCCTTGCTTCTGGGCAAGTACAGGGGATTCATTTAACACCTCTGAGTTTTTCAGACTAAGAAGAGAGTTACTTCAGGAATAAAAAATCCTAAAGCACTAGAAATCAGAAGACTGGATCCTTGTTCGGGTCTTCCAGCTGTTGTACATGGTTCGGATCTCACCAGATATGATCACAAATTTCATGAAAATGCTTCAGTAAAAGTTGCAGCTGAGAGCTGCTGTTTCCAAGGGCCTATTATATCAAATTTCACAATGAACTCTCAGCTGTACATACATTATTCTCTCATTTTATAGGTTTTTATAAGCCTTTATTTTTATTATTTTTAAATTACATTGTTGCATTTGTTCCCATGGGCCTCCAATTTCTGTGTTCTCAAAAAAACTTGAAAACAGCAAAAGAAACTGCTTTAGTTTATACTAATGCTGCATTAATATATGAGAGGATGTTCTTATGACATCAGATCTATTTTATCCCATGTTTGAGAAAATATTTTGAACTATTTGATATTGCTTTCTCTTGTCCATCTTTGTTTTCAGCAATACAGTGTGAATTAAATGCATTCATATCTTAGGTTCTTAAAAATGAAATTCATCTTTGTATAGAATCTAAAGCAGTGATATCCTGGGTGGCTGCCCAAGAATTTAATCCATGGAAAAGTTTTAATATTGATGCAGCATTTTTGCTAAAGATAGCAAGTCCGTTGCAGTCACAGTCATATATATTTTAAAGATGGTCTGGCACAAACTTTGGCATATCCTAGATTTCTCTAACAAATGTCTCATTGGGTGTCAGATAGCTGTTATACTACTTTAAGACATGTAAGGAAGTAAGGAGAGGGAAACTTGTGAAATCTATCCTCCAATTTCTTCCACTGGAAAAAATATTAACGAATATTTTAAGAACACCCTACCCAGTCACATTTACCAAAACCTTCCCTCTTTCTTTTTTATTTATATGCTGGTCTTAATTATGTGTTTCATCTATATGCTGGTTTTAGTTATTTGCTAAGAATAGCCTTTGATAGTCTATTTTCTCTTTTAGGCTGTTTGCGAGTGAGTCAAACTCTCCCAACTCTTCACTGCTCAAATTTTTATCATAAGAAATGGTTCAATTCACCAGAGTCCCTGTATTAAACTGCTATCAAACTGTTTCCAGTTCCTTCTGAAATGAGCATGGCACGTTGCTTACTGTATTTTCAACAAGGCAGTCAAGATATGAGAAAGCCTTGATGTGAGGGCTCCATTGGTTACCTCAATCATTTCCTTACACAATAGTATAATAATACCCACCCCAGGTAAAAACGTGTGCTCATCTTCTAATTTTTACCACATGGATTTGTCTTCCTGTTGTTGGCTCTTATTGTGGCTTCTGACACTTGTGTATGAGGTGGATTGTGGGACATTGACATTTGTTTAGCTCCTGCATACTGTCAGCTCTTAACAAAGCATTGTCCTCAGCTGGATGTGATGTGGGGAGCAAGGGTACAGGGAACTGAGATTGTTTCCACCTCCTTTCAGCACTGTCTATGGAAGTTCATTTGCAGTTGGTAACCCATGAAATCAGAGCAGGGCTGGATCCACTCCCTATTTCTTCCAGGTCCTATCTCTTAAGAAAATGCTACCAGTAACCACTAAACATGGAGGTGGAAGTCCAAAGTCATGGATGGTTTTACACAGGCACTTTCTTCCTGTCTTGTGCCTGTAGTGACCCATGAAGAGCCAACTGTGTTCAGGCACACCTGGGTACAAAATGCAGAGCTTTGTGTACAAAATGCCACCTGCTCTGTTTCCATTACTCCGATTTGTAGTGTCTGTGAGTCATGCCAGCCAGCCTGCACCAGATTAAGGGGTTTGAAAGGCAGCACTGTTGATCTACCACTCTGTTACTGATAAGTGTGAAAGATTTAGTAAAAAAAAAACCAAAAACCAAACAAGACACGTAGCAAATGTAAAAATAAAACTCATGGTCTTGCTGCCTTTAAACATCCCAATAAGGCACCTCCCATGGAAAGCAGTGGAGGTGAAGTTTCCATTCCATCCATTATTGTGCAATTCACCTGTTTGGATGAGGGATTTCAGTTTTCCTGGAGCCATTTTAATTGCTTATGGTCGTAACATAATTGCTTTTAGAGGAAAAATGAAAGAAGGAAAAAAAGGCCAGGAAAGTTCTTTTGAAAACTTCGATGTATTTGAATTACATAGGAAAATGCAAGGTTAATTAAGCAGAGGAAAAACAGCAGAAAGACTTACTGAGAATTAAGTTATATCCAAGTGTTAGCATTAGGAATAAACTAATAGATAGGATGGCTAAGATATAGCATTGGATTTATATTTGGCTTATGTAGAGGAATTTCATACTTGAGAAATATATAGGTTTTTACAGAGAAGAGCAAATGTTATTATCATCATTATACTTTGGGGAAGCTACAGACTCATAAAGTAAGACTAAATGAATTATATGCCAAAGAACAAAGAGAACTGCTAACAGAACTAGGTCTCTTGATTCCCACTCTGTTTTTTTCATTGAACTTTATTGAATGAAGTATAAACCACATACATAAATTTTAAGGAATCCGTTTCTTGTTGTCTTTATGAGATATTGTACTTTCTATGATTTGCATAAATGGAAATGATGAAGCCTTTTTTGCTGGGTATATATATATATATTTTTCTTCCACAGAGGTTTAGGAAATGAACTGAAAGCAGTTAGAACTGATAAGGGACCTGGTGGAGTACTAATATCTGTGAGTTCATGCTTCTAGAATATTTTAAAATTTGAGTTCTAAGCTTAAAAAAGCAATGATATAATAAAAAGGGAATTTGGAGTGGGCTGTATGTTAAGAAACAATGCAGAGCATTTCTAATGTGCACATAAATAGTCTTGGTGCCCTGAGCAACAGGCTTATGCTACATGAAAATGACACCTGTCCATTGGATTGCCTTGTTCATTATATATTTGCTCCTCAGACTGACAGATTTTGGGTTGCCTTTTTTTTTTTTTTTGTGGCTCTCTATAGTGTCTGATTATAGTCTGGGCCTCAGCTGTCCCAGAGATGCCTGTCCCAAACCTCACATTTGTGTCTAAGAGCTCCCATTCCCCCTCACCAGCTGTTTGCCCCACCTCAAAGTTCCTCTTTGTATCCTACTTGCTCCTTTTGTCTATTTATACATACACTAACACATGTAATTCTAGAATATACTTGTAATGCTTTAGTGCAGAAGTCAGGCATCCTAATTCTGAATCTCCTATAGATATAACTTGCCTTTTCCTTGGCACTAACAGAATCTAGTTTAATTTTCTTTCATGCTGCAAAGAAAGGGCAATTTTTTAGTCTCTGTGGAGCTGGTTGTTTTCTCCATGGATGCTTTCATGGTACCTGTCTCAGCATGGTACAAATTTTAGTAAGGTTCTTTTCCCCCCGCACCCCCTGTTGTGCAAGCATTGGGAGCCAGGGATAGGCATATTTTAGAAATTAAAAAGAAATCAGTCAGTACATTGAAGCAATTAGTGTAAATGAGTTCAACAGACAAACAGGCAGACAGGGTTCTCTGTGCTGTTTTTTTTTTCCTGCCCCCAAAGCTTTAAGTGTAGTACAAGAGCTAAATGAACAGAGTGAAAAATGACCACATATAGTGGGTCAAGCTCCAACCTCACTGACAGAGTTGTAAATCCAGAATAAGAACATAAAACCTGCCATCCTGGGTGAGCATGAAAGTCCTTTCAGTCCTTTTAGTTCAGTCCTGGAGAACAGTGGGCAGAAGGAAAGGCTCAGTACAAGGATAAGGGAGATAAAGTACATTTCTCCTGCTGGAGCCTTTGAACTGGAGCCTAATTTAATGGAGGCAGAGATTGTAGTCAATGGTTGAGCTTAATAGCCACAAACAGACCTCTTCTCTGTGATCTAATCACTTCTTAAATCTGTGGATGTTGGGACCCCCCAACATCCCAGTGCTGTGAACTCCATAACTTCACTGTGTTTTAAGTGAAAAAGCTTTTGCTTTCAACCAGCTGCCTGGTCATTCCACTGAACGCTCCTTGTTGTATTGTGAAAAACTGGAACTGCACTTTCCCATTTGATATATTCGTGCCATTTGTAATTTTATGGTAATTTCACTAATGCCACTGGGGGCCCTTTCAGCTGACACTGCTGTAGGGCAAGGTCAGAGGCTTGTTTTTTAAGGAATCTGATTAATTCAAAAATCCAGCTGCTGCATTTGTCAGCATAGTCTCCCTAACCATCTCTGTTTACAAGAGGAAAATCTTCTGGAGTTCAGGATGTGCAAGGAAAAGGGAGAGAGTTGAGGGGAGGATATAACCTGGGAGGTGCCTGGAAACACTGCATTTCAAACACAGTGCCCTTCAAGACATCTGGATGGCCAAAGCAAGAGTTTGTTCCAGATGTAGAGCCAGAACCAGAGGTGTGTGCAGGTGTGCAGGATTTGCAGCAACCCTTAAATGCCTGGAAGGTCTTAGCTTTCTAGAAGCTGAGAATGAAGTTGGGCCTGACTGCTGGAGTTCATGACAACACTGGCCTGCTGTCTCCACACTCACCTTGGCAGTCCTTGGAAAGCAAGGCCATACACATTCCTGGCGCACACTCTAGGTTCCTTCCACATGTGGTGAGACTAACCTCACATTTAGGATAGCTCTACTTATCAAGAATGTTAGTCAAAATTCACAGGACTGATTTGCAGATCACCTTATCTTCTGTGATGTTCCTTGGGCTGTCCAGCCTTTGCTTCAGAAATCTCCCACTCTCTTAGCTCCTACCCTGTTGTGAATAGCTGACTGTTCTGTATACCCATGAAAAGGTTTGAAAGGGAGAAATCAGTCTTCTAGGATATGTGGTGTAGAAGTTTACTTCAGAAGTATCAGCTCCCCTCCAACAACAGGTGATAGTGAGCAATATGAGTCAATAAATAGGTATTCCCAAAACCAAAAAAGGCACCTGCAGTGGAGTATCTTTTGACAGGATGTAGACAGAAAAGGTTAAGGCAGTAAATGTATACACAAGAATACATACATATCCTCAACTTCATACTGTTCTCTTGCCCTTAGCAGACCTTTGGTTATGAATATGACTTGCCTGTGTGACAACCTTCCGTTCACAATACTTGCAACACATTTCCAGGGATTAGATGTGTTATATATGTCAGGCAAAGGTATTTAGCCCAGCAGCCTGCTGGACCCCCACTCTCAGACAGAGAAAATGGACCATCACAGTTAGGAAAACAAGTTCATCTCATGCTTTCTCCATGGAACAGATGCAAAATGGTTTCATTGGTTTTTGCATGCAACCAGTTAAACCCAGTGCTCAACCACAGAAACTGCCTCAATGATGTACTGAGGTGGACTCATCGGTGTTAGCAGCATGACCGTAGAGCAAAAGGAACCACCTACTGTGATATCCTGAGAGGACAGTAGCCTCTTGCTTCTGTAAATGCTTCAGAGACAGCTGTATTACTTCTCCAGAACTAACTCCTCAAACAGGGCTGTGAATCCATCCTTCTGCATGCAGAAAAGCCCAGTACCAGTTTCAAAAGCAAAATAGCAGAGTAATCCTTGCAAACATTGTTCAGAACCATCATGATGCTCTGGGCGCTTTTCAACCATTAATATTTTCTTGTGAGATATTGAAGCTTGCTCCTAGTACCAACTGGGACATTGTAAATCTTGAGAAGAGCATCTGCATCAAGGCTGCTTTCCACCTGTCTTCAGTAGAGAAAGGCAGTGGGAGGGATCAGCAGTGTGGCATACTGTTTTGTAGTACTTATACATGCTTCCAAACTAGCATTGGTAACTGCAGGATTATTTATTTCTCCTTTTTCTAACCATGGAATCATCAGGTTTGGAAGGGACCCCTGGGGATCATCCAGTCCAACCTCTCCGCCAAGGCAGGGTCACCTAAAGCAGGTTACACAGGAACACGTCCAGGTGGGTTTTGAATGTCTTCAGAGAGGGAGATTCCATTATTTCCCTGGGAAGCCTGTTCCAGTGCTCTGCCACCTTCAATGTACAGTAATTCTTCCTCATGTTGAGGTGGAACTTTTTGTACTTCAGTTTATGGGCACTGCTCCTTGCCCTGTTGCCAGGGCCATGGACAAAAGTGATGGTGATGAGCTCCAGAATGATCTGCACCACCACCATTCCAGGTGAGGCTGACTGGCTGACTGGCACAGGTCTTCCTTCTTGTGCATCTACTATCTGTTCCCATAACATCTGACTTTTTCGAACTGTATTTCAGATAATCTCTTCCTACTTTCTGAAGTCCCTATTGTGCATGCATGTCTACGGTGTTCCCATTTTGGAGATAACAGGATATAAGCTCTCAGTACCTATCACAAACACAGTTTGGGAAGAGCAGACTACAGTTTCTTCCTCCACCATGTCTAATTGCACCTAAGTATTCCATTAAGTAACCCTTCATCACTCACTTCTCACCTGGAAGAAAGCAGAGCCAATATGACAGAGATACTCATAGTCCATCTGATTCTTGGGCCTTGCTGCTGTCTGGGAATCTACTTTGTATGTACTAAAAGATTCTCAACTGATTCTCTCTTAAACCATTCAGGGAATATAATTCTGACACATGGAAAATAATGATAAAAAAATAAAAGAAAACCTGATGAAAAATATTTAAATATATGAAAATTAATTTAAAGATTTTTAATCAATGTGTTCTGATCCAAAGGAAATGGGTCTATTGCAATGGAAAGAGTTAGGATTTGGGGCACATTTTTTGCCCTCCTAGTAGAGAAATCCTCAAGACTCGTGTGAGAATAGGGGAGGAGAAATGAGCTTAAGTATGTGTGTATTGAGAGACTGTTTTGTCTTTGAGTCCTCCTTAGCTCCTCTAATCCAGTGTCTCCCCATTTAACTGTCATGATATTGTGTCTTTGAAGAGTTCAGTGCCTGAGAACAGGCAAGTCAACAACCCTTTGGCTGGGTGCTTAATACATACAAATTGAATAAACACCCCAAGAAATTCTAATTCCCAGTGAAAATGTTTCAAAAAAGCCCTGGCTCTTTCTTGTGCCTGAGATAACACAGAGTGACACATCTTCATCAGAGACAATGATTCATAGCTAGGGGTTGAATTGTTGCAGGGGATTATTTTATCTGTTGGCTGTATCAAGTTAAGAAAGATGGAGGTGCAACCCTGAATGTCTTATTAACTGCCAAAATAATTACATCATGGACAAAAAGGGGAGAAGAAAAGTACTTACATCAATTTATACTCTTAGTTTATATGTTCTGAAAAAAGTCTGTATCTTGTATCAAAGGCCTCAGGCAAGTTTCATGCTTTACAGTTTGACAGCTTCTACCCTTCCAATGCAAAACATTTATTTAGATAAAATGTACTGATGTTGTTGTTATTTTCTCATGGTCTCATTCAGCTATTTTTGTTGCTTAAATCCTTCCACAGGCTATTTAATCCCATGTATATTTTGTTCACTTTTAGAGATTTACAATGAAAGGTGGCACTCTTAATGTTGTAATCTCCATGCATTCACCTTTCTCTGAGGCATCAGCTGTTTCTAGAAGTGGGCTGCTGGTATGGCTATGGGTAAATATAGACATTCAAGGAATCAAAATCTAACTAACTGGAAATATTAAAAAAAAGAAATAAATCAGAAGTAGAAAGTGTAACCACGGCTGTCCTCAGTGTAGAAAGTGGACAAAACATGCGAATTTGCCCTAAACCCTAAGATCAGCAATTTCTCTATCGTGCTTACCTAGACTGCATTTTTTTTTCTTAACTAAAGAAAAATGTTATTGTCAGACACACAGCATAAGTTAGAAAAAGCTGTGACTGTGGTAGGTAGTGAGAGTCCCAGCTCCCGGCAATCTCAAAATCAGGAGGGGACAGGATGCCAGCATCACCTCCTCAGTGCATCCTGCCTCTGTGAGAGGTACAGTGCCCAAGCTCAGGTGTGGTGAGGTGCAGAAGGTGGGTGCTATTTTCCCTCAGAGAGGGACTGCAGGCTCCTCACTGAGCTCTGTGCACTGACTCTGCTGTGCACCCCTTGACATCCACCCCCAAGCTGTCTTTGGTACCACTCAATAGATTAGCACCTAGCAGGTAGGAAACCCATAAGCACACAAAATTTCCTTATAGCATTGGACCCATTCAAAAGTATTTTTTTCTCTTCCTCACAAATAGTCAAAGCAGAATCAATTATCTATGAGTGGCTAAATGCCTCAGTAACAGTCCTCCCAAAAATCACTATCTCTACAGGAGGGTCTGTGGACATGCTTTGCTGTTCACCACTTTTCATCTCGTAGGAGCAGTGGTTGGGGCATTACTCAGAAAAATTGAAGGGAAAAATATTTTAAGAAAGAAGTAGGAAGGAGTCTCCTCCTGAGAGACAGTGGCATGGGAATTTCTGTTGGCAGGAGAATGAGGCCTCTGTGCAGGAGAGGAGATGAAAGAGAGAGCCTGCAAGTCAGCAGATGGGGAGAGCTCAAACTCAAAGGAAGCTGTTTGACTATTATCCAAAGCAGACACAGTGGGAATTTCAAAAGAGAACAAGCAGGTTTGATATTTTGAGCAAAGGGCTGGGGACTCATTGTCTGCCACCCTGATTTCCTTGTGAACATCAGAAATGCCTGTGTCCGCCTAATGATGTCTGAATTTATTTTTCAAGTGGGGAATGTCTAATTGCCCTTCCCAACACTTGTTTTGAGAATCAGCTGCTGTTGTAGCAAAGTATCAGCCATCCCCTTGGCTCCTATATAAAAATAAGGAAAAAATGGGTTGAAGATTTAACCCTTTATTCTCCAGGAGTCCTCTATTTTTCATCACCACTATTTTTTTACTGCTTTCTTACTTTCCTTTTTTCTTTGCTATGTTTCTTCTCTTTCACCCAGGAAATTTCATCACGCATCTTAAATGTAGGAAGTTCTCTGCACATGCTGCTTTAAAGTATTCTGCTGTATGGAGTTACATGTTTTGAAGCAATGACTGACAGGTGACACTGCTTTGCCAGGTGTGGATCTGCAGAGTGGAAAGACAAGTTGTCAACTGCTAGTGACAGACACGGAAAAAAAGAAGACAACCAAAACTACCAGAATATTGTAAAGGACATATATCCCCAGGCCTTTCTTTGTGTTGAAGCAGGAAGTTTTAGCTCTGAGGGAATTAGTGATTCTTACCCTGAATGTTTTATGTTTAAGTCTTTATGTGGTGGTCTAAATCTTGAAATTTTATCATCTAAAATCACTCATCTTCAGTGATGTTATTTTTTATACATTTCTGTGTACAGAGATATGTATAAATATATACATATATATATAAATATATTATGGCTACTTTGTGAATAACCACTGTGCTGTTCCATCTTTTAAAGAAAAAGAGAGGAGTATTGCTGTATCTACTATACTAAAAATGTTGGCACACTGACACCGACCAAGTGTTTGACATTGGAGTGTTAATATCAGAACATTTCTTTGCTGTTGTAATTTGATGTCTGCCTTGCTCCTGTCGCAGCCAGCCAGTACTGGTAGCTGACAGCTGGGGGAAAACAAGTAACGTTCTGCATGTGTGTTTGGTCCCTCCTATAAGTATGCTTTCACACAAGAGAAAAGATACAGCAGGAGGGGTCAATTCTGATAATTGTTTCCCAGTAAAGAGGTCAGAAGGCTGGACACTGAAAGAGGGCAAAGGGAATTATTGATGATTGGGTCTGAGAAGAAGAATCAGAATGGCAGATACAAGTAAAATTAATTTTAGGATGGAATTTCAAAAGAAACTTTCTGAGTAGTGAGGTCCGTGAAAATACGAGCTGTGTTTTGTGGGTTATTGTGTGGCCGAGTCCTTTTGGAATTTAACTGGACAAAGAGCTCAAGTCCTCTAGAAAACAATCATTTGGCACTAGGAAGGAGTAAATGACTTAATAAGATGCCTTTCTTTGTCTAATTTCTGTGGTTTCATGATTGAAAGAGTCTTTTGCCTGCTAGTCTTACATTCACTGTTATAAAATCCTGTGTCATAAAATTAATCAAAGTGAGACCCATGTGCAATTAGGAGTGTGTGCAAGTAATGGCAGTGATGCAGCTGCAGGTGGACTTGAAATGTGAAAAGGAAGCTGTAACATAGAAAAGTGAAGCAAGATTTCATAAGAAGCTATTGAAAAGTTCTTTCTCCTTGCAGTGCAGCCAATGCAGTCAGTACTCTCCACCTTAGGTTCTTTAAAACCTGTGTCCTAAATCCATGTTCCTACTAACATCCAGACACAGATGAAACTTGGCTCCCTTGAGGAGATTCATTGACCTGATTGGAGCTACTCCTGTGTAATGGCATACCCTTTCTGTCGTAAAGCTGGGAGACCTTGCACAGACATTAATGATGCTGCTACAAATCACAGAGATGTGCCCAGTGAGTCATTGGCACGGCAAGCCATAGAGCTCAGGTCTAGTAAATCAACTTTTTCCCTTCAGGAAGAAAATGCTTTAGGTGGTTTTGCGCAGTATTTGAAAAGTTCCCTTTATTTTCACTGAAATGACAAAAAAATAAAAAAACTTTAACATACACCCCGAAACCCAGATTTGCAAACACTTGGTTAAATCAGCTCTACTGGTGTAATCAAATAGTGTATATATATAAGGAATTTATGTATATTAAGGCATGAGATCTAATAGAAACAATTTTATGCCAATAAAGTACGAGCATATAAAATATATACTAGGAAAGGCACAAGAGTACAAAAATTGCAACATTGTACTGTCAGTCTTTGAGAGATTTTTGGTAGAAACTTAGAAACCTTGCTCTGTCTTCTGTTTGTATAAGATTAAGATTATTTAAGACTGTAATTCCCACTGCTTTTAGCACATGGTCTCCACACACTGCTGCCCCAAGAGCTCAAGTGACTTGAGCTATCACACCACCAGAAACAAGTCTGAAACTCAAGTCTAATATTCCTTTAGAGTGTCTTGTTTTCAACCCAGTAGGAAAGCAAGGTCTCCTCTGTACAGCCTCCTCTCCATCTGCCCTCTAGCAGAGGCCTGTTCACACCACTAAACCTTTAGGTTTTAACAGGTTTTCCTCAGTGGCCTATGCACAGTACAAACAATTCCATCTGAAGGCAGAACTGTGTCTGATAACACAAAAAGGTTGATTTAGCCACTGCCTTCACCAGCCTGTGTGCCTACCAGACACAAGCATGTCCTGTCCTTACTAGGGGAGAGGGTGGTTTTGCAATTAGCGCCGTGAAGTAGTGTTGATTAACAACTCCCATTGACAGCACGACAGCTGTTCAATAAAACAAAGACAAAATGAGATTTTCTCACACTTTGCAAGTATGAGGCTTACCTTTTGGAAGCTGGAAACAATAAAAGATGTTTCCACAGTCACCCACTGCCCTGGGCAGCAGCAAGTCAGAAATGAGAGCACTCATCCTGCCAGACCTCCTTTGAAAACAGATTGCACAACAGCGCCGATAGCAGTTCTAATGGCAGTAACAACACAGATATTTCTCTGTGCAACACTAACAATTAAGAAAAGCTTAAGCATTTTCTGCAATGCCAGAACTCTTTGAGTCAGCAAGGAAAATGAAAACGTCTCCTCTGTGGAAGTCTCTGGAGAGAAACAAAAAAATGAACCTGTAAATGCCACAGCTCTCAGTGCTTCTCTTTTTTAATTCTCTCTTAATGATGGGTTTTAACCCTAAGAAAGAAGGAGGAGAAGGTTTTACTTTCCATTTTACCTCAGCCTAAATTATTTTTTTTTAAATTTGGATGAGTCAAGATGCACTTTTACAATATAAGGACCTTACTTAGAAAGTCCCACTTTTAGCCAGTTTCCCATGGTAAGTCTGAAATATTTTGTACTGCACTCCCCCTTCAAATGCCCTGATTGCCAAATAAAAGGCCAAGACAATTAGATTAATTACTCTACCCTATTTATAAATTTTCACAGGAAACAATTACTGTAAGAAAAAATGAGTATTTCATATTTATGAATCCATTGCTGGTCTCTTCCTCCCTACGCTTTTCTTACTAGACAAGATAGGTTTGCATTGCTTATCCATAGAACTGTCTTTTCTGCCATAAAATTTGCTGTTGATCTACAGCAGGTACATTTTCCAGCACAGCAGTAGCAGCTAAGCTTATTTTTATTTTAACCATTTGTTTATATTGTCAGAATCTTAGTGTAGATATGGTTACACTGGGATGGAAAGTGTTTTTGCCAGTATAACTTACTTCACTTGGGAACGAATGTTCTGTGCCAGTAAAATTTCTTTCTTTTCTCCCTGGCCAGAAGAAGCTGCACCCACACAAGGATGGTTTGCCAGGACAGTTATATTGGTAAACTTTTCCTCATGCTGACCTGGTCTCCAAAACAGCATTGCATAAATAATAGAGACAGGTGGGAGCAATCATAAGTGAATGCCAAAATACTGCAGCTGAGTTCATTCTTATGTCAGAAGCCTTGTGGTACTGTGGTTCTCTCAAGGGTCAGCTATTTTGGGGCAGGTGGAGAGAATTGCAGAAGGAGATGACACACTTCAGCATTGCTTAAATTCTGCCTTTAGAAGTAACTTTACAGTTACAGCTACTTTGAAAAGGAGTAGGGCCAGAGCATGGCATGAATCCAGTTCCTAGGTGGTCAGGACTAGAAGGTAGTAGAGATGAAACAAAAGGAAAAGCTCTCATGAGAGTTGCTGGAGAAGAGGAGACTCTTTTTTAGTTGAGCCAGGGAAAAAAGAAAAGGATCTAAGTGTAGGATGCTGGCAGAGGGAGAAAGGCACTTAGGTGGGCTAGGCCAGTTAGAACACACAGCTCTTTGAACATGTGTCTCTGTACTGGCTCGCTCGGTAGACTGGATGAAAATCAAGGCATTGGCTATAATTTAAAAGCAGTGGTTGGCTCTGTTGTTGGTGGTCTCCATGGTCTCCAGCACTGCCTCATGTTGTCTTTCACTGCAGCTTCACTACTGGTCCCAAGGGCTGGACCCCAGTAAAGCAGTAGTATATGTTCTTCTTGGAAGAGGACTTTTTATCTTGCGTTTTCTAGTTTCTGCAGTATGGTAGCATCCAAAGTGTATAAATTATTTAGTTTTAATTTTTTTCATTCCCACTTATCTATTAATTTTTGCATGCATTTAATCCATATGTTTTCACCATGGGGGTTTATTTTCAAGAGCTGTATCTGGCATAACAACAAATGATCTCTTCTCTGAACCAACTCTTTTGAACTATACCAATTGTTAATAAATGCTTCTCTGAGCAGCTGTAAGGCACCTGGATACTGTGATAAATGTCACAGTCTAACCAAACTAAATAATGCCTTTACAGTACATACCAGACAACTCAAGTATCTACTGCTGGATATGACATTTGTAAACTTATCCACTATTTTACATAAATAATGGCTGCTGTAAATATTTAGATATTGTTCTTCTCTATATGAAAGAATAGAAAGGTAAGTGTATACTGGAAATGCCAGAAAAACATTATAAAAACCAAAAATTTGGACTATTTGGCAATATGTTTTACTTCCTTGTTTAAATTAAAACACAGGACTTAACCAGGTGCTCTTCCCAGGTCTTCCATTATTTTCTGGATTTATGGATTTACTTAGACTTTAATGATGGTCAACAAAAGGCTATTCAGTGTACCACTGTGTCGGTGTACCACTTCTTACCTTTATATGTACAGAGATATTATCTTTTTACTGCAGCAATTGAAATTCATCCAGAATGAGCTTGAACCCTTTTCTATTAATGCCTAGGGTATGAAAAACATTTCTGGCAACATGTTTCTGCTTCTTCCTGTAGATCTCATTTTAGTTTGACAGTGGCATTATGGGTTGCTTAATCTTTCTTTTTGTAAAGAAAAGTCAAGACTTGCCTTCCTATCAGAACAGTATTTTTTTTATCAACAGAGGGTTAATGAATAAAACTGTTTTCAAGGTCAGATCGGCAAGTCAGACTTATAAAAAATCACCTCATGCTTCAGCAGTGATAAAACAAGAATTGCAACCCAAGTTTTGCTTCTTTCTCTTAAAACCATCTGATTAAAATAATGACAGATCACTCTGACATGCATCATAGGTTCAAAGGCTAATTCATACTCTTCCATATTATTGCATTAGTGACTAACGTCTCGTATCTGCAAAATAATAAAAGGAAACAAAAATCTCTCGACAACAAATGATAAACTGCTATTCATTGTCATGATCAGTTTAGTTATTTTAACAAAAGGTTCATAATAGAAAAGTATTTTTACCTTTGTCTATAATTTCCTTTCTATTTTGTTGTTGCTTGGTCTCAACAATTGGAATTAAGGTAACCTTTTAACTCCTTAAAATTCCTATTTAATTTAGAGATTGTTCTTGGTTCAAAATAAATTTTTATCAGTGAGAAAGTACCTGGTAAAGTATCAATTACTGATGGTTTCTGTAGATACTTTCACTGTTTGATCAGCAAGACATTTAAAAGCATTTTAAAATGGCATTGGATGATTAAATTGCATGCTGTGAA
>VZTN01011533.1:1593-32831 GCA_013400515.1 Erpornis zantholeuca
CTGTCCTTGATGATATATGACAGGTGCAACTATTTTTTCAGCTACATCAAAAAATCTTTCTTTCAACGCTTCCTGTCTCATGTTAGCCCAATGATCACGGAGATTTGGTGGAAGCAAATGGGGTTCTTGAGTGGGGCAGATAGGTCCAGGGTCACCCGAATCCAACGCATGAGGGGCTTTCCTAGGAGGCGGATTAGGGCGATCCGGGAGCGGAGGGCACTGGGGCAGTTAGAGAAAGCGCAGTGTCCGCCAACCCCTCTGCAGAAGGGGAGCTGCTTTCAGTAGCAGCTTTCTTTTTGTTAGTCTTTTCCTGCGCTTTAATAGCCTCCTGTATCACTCTCCAGGCAGGCAGCATTTGAGCGGCAGCCTCATCTCCTTTAGTAGCGTGATTTCATAGTATATCTCCTGCCTCCTCTCACACCTCTGGCTAAAGAACGGTGCTCGGGTTTAGCGTGAGCACGTTGGAAGTCACCCAACGCAGCACAATTTTAAGGGATTGGGGAGGCACAGACTTTCCATGTTTTTCAAGTAACTGAGACACAAGTTCGAATACATGGCTATCGGATGAGGACTGTCTAGCTCCCATGTCTCCCGTGGCTCACTTTCAACCTCCGAAGGGATTAATCGCTGGCCAGCTTTCCTGCTTTTTTCAGCAGCACTTAAGTTCGCACAAACAGGCGAATCAGGTCCTCACAGAGGGCACCAATGTTGGTGATTGAAAACACGGACTCCGCCGGGTACATACAAAGCCGACTTTTATTGTACAAAGCACATCTTATATACTGTTCTAAAACTAGCATTTCAACAATCACAAACTTCAGCTACTAGGATTACATCTTTAGCATCTCAAGCTGTTACTGATTAACTATCCTACTTTTGCTTCGTCTTTTCTTCTTTATTTGTGTCCTGCTCTTTTTTTTTGGCCACTGCCAGGCCTGGGGTACACCCGTCTCCCCCAGGGCCCCATGCCATCAAAAGCCATCCTTCCTGGCTATATTCTGCACCCCCACAGTTTCCTCCTTCAGATGTATTTAGAAATAGATCTGCTGTGCATAATGCCCAGTGCTGCAGTATGGTTTAAACACACGAAATATTAATAAGTTCCGAAAAAACTTAGACAAATTAGTGGAGAATTGGTATTAAACATATCAGTCAATGGTATTAAACATATTCATAAAGGTGAAATCTCCTGCTACGTTATGAGAATTGGGAAGACATACACAGAAAAATAAAGTTTTATTGCATGCAGTTTCGCCTAAGCTGCTGCCCACTCTTTAGACAGGATACATTACTGGGCCCATTAGTCTGACTTAAAATCTGAGAAAGAAATATCAGAAGTAGATTCTAGAGAAGCTAGATTAAAAGCTATAAAACAAGTATCTTTCTTGATGAGAACAGCTGCTGTGGATGCTATGCAGTGCTGTTATGCTGTTCCTCTCAGCTGTCCTCTCTTCACTCTACCAGAAAAAGACAATGAAGTTTTTGTTCTTTTTCATTTCCACTATCTTAAGGATTTCAGAAATTATTCTGCATGCCACTTTAATATGTATTATTCCTTTTCTATTTGTCCCATACTCTCGCTTTAAGTTGTGAATTAGTAGGCACATCCATGATACATCTTTCTCACAGGTTAGATATAGTTTTAGTTCCATTTTAATCTGTAGTGGGAATGCCCTTTATTATGTGTTTGTTTGACTCATTGTCTAAAAATACTGGAGATTTCAGGGTGTCGGCTTCTTCTTTTCCTTCTTCTTTCTTCTCCTTCTCTTCCTGTCTTCTCTGACACAAGTTCCTGTGGTGTGTTGATTGGTGGAGAAAATTTAGAGTAGAAGGGACAGATCAATGAAATTGTTGTTCACTGGTGTTGGGAACAAAACAAAATATGTAAAACTTCTTAACTGGTCAATAGTAGATATAACAGCTACCTGTTGTTTGCAGCCATTGCTTTTCCTGCCCTGGTGTTCTTCGACGACGCAGCTTGCCCCTCTGAGGTTTTGATAAGAAAAATAAACAATCTCTGAAACAGCATGAGGAGGTCTCACTTCGTTCTTTCCAACATGAAAAACTGAAGGAAGAGAATCTCAAGGGCAGGGACCAGGGACTGGAGCCAGCAAGCTCCAACAAAAAAGTTAGTAACAAAATAAAAAATCAGCATCAGGAAAAAGATAATAGTAGCTGAAACTAGAAAAGAGAGAAAGATACATTAAACATTAGCTAGTAGTACAAATACTGCAAATGCTTCCATTCTGTATTGCAAAAGGTCAGGCTTTTAGAAAGAATGATGCTCATAAGAAGGAAAAGTTGGTGACTTGAAGGCTGATAGAAATCAATCACAAAAGAATATTTGATCTGAGGAAAGGAATCTGGGAACATTTAAAGTACCACCAGTCACTGAAATTGTGATTGGCTGTAGCATCTTTTAATCAAATCGTCAGGAAAAAGCATTTTAATAGCTGGATTAATTACAATAGCAGGACCAATATATAGCCATCTATGAGTGACGAATTATCTTGGAAACAAGGCTTTTTTTATCTCTACCAAATAAAGGGGCAGAATTTCATCTAAGTTCAGTAAGAAACCATAAGTTGTGAGAATTAAGCATGAGTATTTGCTCTAGAGCCTCTTAATTGGCTCATTATGTTTGTTCTGCTACAATTTTTTTGTTTCTTCTAGTATAAGCTATTGAAAATCATCTTTTTTTATACAAAACCTCAGATTTTTTTTAAGTTATTCAAATGATATTCATGTTTTAAATTCTGAAAAATATCAGAAGAAAATTCTGCTGCATACAGTTGCAGACTGAAAAGACTGGAACAAGGTAAAATTCAATAAATCAGAAATCAACTGCATTTCTCATTTTCCTATTTATTTAATCAATGAGTTCTCACATTATTTCCTTGGAGATTAAACTCAGTTTTAAACCATAACCACTCTTCATTTTTTTGTGTGCTGGAAGTTTCTGGACTGGTAATATTAAATTGGTCTGATAGGAACCACAGACCTACAGACTTTAGTAGCTATATAAGGAAGAGTTGCTCTGTAAGAAAGATGATGTCAGGGAATTTTTGAGTAGTAAATATTTGATGTAGGCTTTGACCAACCATACCATTAAGACAAACATTGCATTGTGATTCTTACAATACAAAGTTTCCAATTAACACTCCATTTGCAAGATAAGATGTTTTAATCCTCTTCAAACATCTTCTATTTAGGATGGAAACAAGAATACCTATAGACTTATGGAGGAAATACTGAAAATATTATCAATTCTCTGTTCTGTTCTCCATAACAGCATTCGTATGGAGACCACAGGAAATACTTTCTTTTCTGTATGCATTTTTTCAGTCACTATGTTTATCACTTCCCTAATGTAAAACCGTAGGTTTTGCACCAAGATTTGCATCTACAAGTAACCATTTCACTGCTGTATATTTCATATGAAATGTTTTTCAGAGAGGTTTTGCCAATAGGTCTATCAATGCAATCAGTACAATATTAATTTAATTCTTTTAATGCTTATCTTTCCTTCTAGTAAAATTTTAATACAAATTTAATTGTTTCCCAGAGACCCAGTGGGAAGCACGCAGTGCATTTAAAAAAGGAAGAAAAAAGGAATAGAAAAGAACAGATTTGTGTAAGTGAAACAGCAAGTAAATGAGTAGAACTCTGGAGAAAGAGCTATAGCACCAGATTTGAAAGCTTGTTAACAAAAGTTCAATTTTGCTGAAAGATGTGAAAATGAACATATTCAGGACATCCAAGATCAAGAGATAACCATAAAGAAGCATAAGAGGGAATGGATAGGAAAAGCAAAGTGAAAATAGGCAGGAGAACAAGACAGGTGTAAGCGTGATTATATGACTTAATCTTAGAAATATGGAATGATTCCATCACCATACTAGCTAGTGAGGGTTCACAGCAGACTTTCATTGTTGATTTTTCCGTATCTTCGAATCTGCCGAACCTGAAGAACATTTAAATTACACTTAGACCTGAAATTCCTAGTCAGTTTATGTCTCTGCCTTTCTGATGGGCAACTCTGTCAGTGTCTGAAAGGCTTGGCCCAATGCCTGTCAGGATTGGGTGCCAGCAGGATTCAGTCAGGACAGCAACACAGAAAATGATTTAAAAGACCTGCTGTTCTGGTTTGAAAAACAAACTAGTGGGAGACACCAAGACAGAATAACAATTGATTAGGAAAATTAGAAATAAAGGCAGAAAAACACTGGTTTACACTGACAGAGCCAAAATACAACCTGACACCCTGTAGTCAAGGTGGCAGGAGCAGTCTTATAATATGGTGGCTGCAGTCCTCCTGAAGGGATGAGTGTAGTTCTGTTGAAGCGGTGATCTTGTAGAAGGGTCTGGTCTTCCCTCTGAAGGTCCAGTGCTGGCTGTGTAGCTCTTGTCCTCTGGGAATCCTGTGTAAAAAGCTCTGTGCTGTTTGAAATCTTAGATTATATCCAGGATGGAATGATTGGTTCCTCCTATTGGCTGGAGTATCTCAAAATGGGATGATGAGTCATGGGCAAGGCATTGATGGACCCATTAAAAGAAGATAATCCAGATGAAGGAGGCAGGGGGCACTACCCCACCTGGTTTCAACAGCTCATAAAGATGGTGATGGAATACATACTTTTGAGAATATCTTATATTGTAACTTAGGACACCTGCTCATCACAGCCAGAAAACCAAAATACGCTGAGACCAGTACATTGAAAAGACTGCAGATCAAATTCTGATGTGTAAATCCTTTTTTAGAAATGGGGAGATCTATTTAGGAAAGAAAAATTGTAAAGCTGGAGCAGGATAGGAAAAGTGAAGTTGAGACACAAACTTCTGCTTTGCATTTCTATAGTGACGTTAAGAAACTAATTTTTGAGCTTTCTGGCCTTTATTTACCTCTTTCCTGCTAAGTTTTTCCTGAGCTATGAATTCCGGTAGCTGAAAGAGTAGTCCAAACCCTGAACTCTCTTATGAAGCCAGTCTGATCCCTAATAAAGTCCTTGGCCCTCTCCACTACACACAGATGAAACAAATTGTTGTTCAGCAGTGATGCAGTTCTTATACTCCACCATTATTATTTGTTTTGATGTTCTTCAAAGGTGACATACTTTTTAATACGATATTTATTTATTTTATTATTAATTCTTATTAATTTTATTTTTTTCAAGAACTGTATTGATCTAAGAACTTGTACTTATCTTTTTCTTTTTCCATTTCCTTTTGTAGTTTGCTTTTCTTTACCTGTATAGACTGTATCACAAATTCAGGTATGAGAATATTTCTGAATGTTTACAATGCAAAAGCAGGTAGACATCATGCATTCAGACTCATCTTAAAGATCTTTCTTACGCGTGGGCTTGCACTCCTCATATAAGTACACAAAACAGTAAACTATAGAAGCTGGTGGTTGCAGTGGCATAAAACCAACATGAAAGAGAAATGCATAGGCTATTCACCTAGTGGGGTACTAAAAGCTAAATTCACTGCTAAATCATATTAGACATTCTGTGCTATCTTTCCACAGACTTCAAGGGATTTCAAAGGAATGCACTTTGATGCCTCATTCAGTAATTTGCAAAAATGTATTCTTTGCTATTTAAAGCTGAAAAATATTTTAATGTGCTTTTATTGAAAGGACATAAACTTCTTCAGTGAATACTTTTGAGCTTCAAGTTCATTAAAAACTTTTTCCTTTTTCACTACATAAATAATAGAAATCATTTTGACTTTTTCTACAGTCTAATTGGGTGATTTATGTTACTAAGGATCTGAAAACATATTGGGAAAACAAAATTTTATAAAGAAATATTTCTGTTTTTTCACTTGCAAAATCATGCATTATTTTTTCTGTGCTTTTTCTACGCAGTTAAAGAGCTTCTATTTAGAAGTTGAACAGGAATACTTGATAGTTCTATCCACCTGGTAACTGGTGTTCACAAGATGGCTCTTGTCAGCTTTCATCTCCACTGAAAATCAACTCTAGACACCTAATTTCTCTTAGCAGCTAATCAAGGAATTGCCTAAATTTTGGAAACTTCAGCTACTGCAAAGACTATGTTGCACCTTAAAAATTATATATTTAATCCCATTTTCTATGCTAAAAGATTTTACCTGGGCAGTAAATTTGATACTTTTTAACTCTAGACAAAATTAAAGCAGTTCTCCAAACCATTACCATTACAATAGCTGAAATTTTCCATAGCTTAAAGCATTTATCTGAAGATGTTTCTGTCTTCAAACCAGAAGAATATGTCAATGCAGAAGTATCATCTGTTGGGATTTTGGGCAGCAGACTGTACCTGCTTCATTTCTTTGAAGCACTGAAGGGAAGGATTGATCTGATTTTTGTTTACTCCCACAAGGCAGTTTGCAGGTGCAGCTGCATGTTGAGACACCTGCCACTGAAGTGTTGCTGTTGGGCCTTTATTTGTCTTCAGCCTTTCCTACTCATTAGATTAATATTTTTTTTCCTGCTTGAAACAGATGCTTATGTGGAACATATTGCGAGTGTCTGGCTCTGTAGTGAATTTTTCATCACCTGAAACTGACATGAAATCACCTAAATCCACTTGTGAGGAAAACTCTTCATCTATGAGAATCTGGAAAACATGCTAACTCAGTGTGATTTCATGGAGAATGAGGAGCCAGCACTTTACTACACATGGTCTAAACATTAACATATTAACTTTTAAACGTATCATTAAGTTCAGGCATCAAACTGGAAATCTTATAGAAACAAACGTTTTAGAAAGACATCAGACTTTTTTAAAACCTATTAACATATTTGGGAAACAGTAAGCTGCTTTTTGTCCTATGAATTTAAAATTTGTCTGTTTCTCTCAAGTGAATCACGTTGCCTAAGAAAAGGTAATATACTGGATCGGGTTTTTGTGGCCAGTTTTTAGTAATGGGAAGTGGGCACTGCAGGGGTGGCTTCTTTGAGAAGCTGCTAGAAGCTTCCCCTTTGTCTGACAGAGCCAATAACAGCACACTTCAGGAGAGACCTGCTGCTGGCAAAGGCTGAGCCAATCAGGAATGATTGGAACATTTTTGCAATAATACATTCGAGAAGGCGATAAGCTATTGCACAGATGTAATGCATCCAGAGAATAACAAAGAACATGTGAGAGGATCAGCTCTGCAGTGAGAAGGAGGGGAAAGAGATGCTCTCCAGAGCTGAGACTCCTCTGCAGCCGGTGAAGATACATGGGGATGCAGAGATCCACCTGCTGCCTTTGGAGGAGCCCCACACCAGACCAGGTGGATGCCTGAAAGGACTCTGTGAACCAATGGGAAGCCTGTGCTTTAACAAGCCAGGTGTGTGTAGACCCATGGAGAGAAGAGTCCATACTGCAGCAGACTGTGTTTGAAACACTGCACCCCGTGGAAAGGGACCCACAATGGAGTAGTTCGTGAGAACTGCCTCCTGTGGGAGGGATTCCATGCTGGAAGATGCAGAGAACTCCTCTACCTGGGCAGCAGCAAAAATTGGTGATGAGCTCACCGTAATACCCATTCCTTGTCTCCCTGAGCAGCTGGGGTGAGGTGGCAGAACCCGGGAAAGAGAGAACAGCGGCGGGAAGGTGTTTTTAAGAATTGTTTCTCATTTTCTTGGTCTGATTTTGACTGGTTATTCATTAATTTCCCCAACTGAGTCTGTTTTACCATGATGGGAATTGGTGAGTGGCCTCTCCTTGTCTTTATCAAAACACATGGACCCTGTCCATTTGTGGAGGAGAGTGACAGAGTGGCTTTGGTGAGTACCTGGCATCCAGCTAGGGTCAAACCACTACACACACCTTGATAAAAACCTGATTGGTTTTGCAGGAACGGGAAATCACAGCAGAACGAATATGATCAAGTGAAGCCATTTATTACACAGACCTCTGTATTCTTATACCCTGAAAGTTCTATCTACATGTGCTACAAGCTGCTTTACAATTCGTCTATCCCTAGAAGCAAGCATCTTTCTACTGGCAGTGATTGGGTAATATTTTCTGTTCATACAGCAGTTTTTGCAAGCCTCTGCACTGAATTTTCCCATCCATGTTTACGTTTGGGGAGTTGTTTCCCTTATCTCTCCTTCCTTCTTCCCATCCTTGGTGAATGGCTTAATCTCCTTCCCATCCTTGGTGAGCTTGTTTATTCTGCTGAATACGCTGCGTTCAACACGTAGGTTGGGTTGCATTTTCCCAGGCACACTCTGCAGGCTGGATTGTTCACATGTCTCAGCTCTTGCAAGACATTCTCCTCTAAAAATCCCCTTTCTTTTCTTTGAACAAGCCAGACCTGTTTAACAGCATTTTCAGCTATGTTGATTACACTTTAAAATACAGGGAAGAATAGATAGTTCTACCAAAGTTACTATAAGAGCTACAATGCTCAATTTTAGCCATTCAAGAAACTATTTTTGTACTTTTAAGTTTTCTAGCTATCAGGAGAAGGGAGAATTACTGTTAAATTTTTCATGTTCTCCTTCAATTAAGTTTTTTTAAATATGATTTGTTAAAGAAAATATGAATATCAATCTAACATTGATATTCAACTCGTAACGGACAAAACTCTCCAACAGTTAAGTTAGAAAGCTGTATGTTTTATTACAGCGCTGGACAGCGAGGGAATAGCTTCCAAAGCAAGCTGCGAATTTCTAAAGCATTGACTTTCCTTATATTCACAAAGGTCTTACATATTCATCTAAGTCACCTGAGACGCCTATACATATGCATCACCTATCCCGCTCTGTATTAAAATGAGATGAATGTTCATTACACTTGCGCAGTTCTTCCTTTAATTTGGGTTGGTGGTCTCTTGAAGATGAAGTCAGACGTCTTCCTCTTTACTTTGTCCCACTGCCAGGTCTTCCTGACCCTTGGTCACGATCCAGGCCTTGTCTCTTGGCTCCAGCTATCTTGGAGGCCAGGTGTGTTCTTCGGTTCCTGCCCTTGTACAATGCTGAATGTCCTCCCTGTTTCTTCTAAAAACATAACTGAATGGAATACATGATAGATTGTCTTCGCTTCAACTGCTTCAACTGTACCTATATGCTAATAATTAAACCTTAGTTTCTTGCTTCTACCTTGCTAGCTACAACATCAACTTTTAATTCTTTTTAACCCTTGATTCAAATAGACACATAGGGATCAGAAAGATTCATGCAGCACATGTCTTCAACATCCTCACATTCATATTCCCTGAGCTAACATTAGGAAATATATTGCAGAACGGTTTTGAACAACTGCAAGTCTGATGCTGTCTACGTCAGTGGTTAACTCGATCAAAATTTTTGATGTGATGTTTATTTGGTTTTTTGACCAACAAGTGTGGGAAACGTAAAAAGCAAGGAACGCTTTCACAGGAGTCTGGGGGAAAAAGCAGGTTTTGGGTATAAAGCAAAGATTTTAGTTTTAGCTGTAGCTGCAAAAGCAAGAATATATAAGTAGATACATTTATCGAGGAGCAAGAACAGTAAAACAGGACGTATTGTTTCTACGCTTGGATCAGAGAAGTCTTGAAGCTGCAGAAAATGTGCTTAGCAGAGATACTGAAGGTTTAAGCTTAATAAGGGTATATTGTTTGTTTATAGAAGATATACAAGCAAGCATTGTCTGTAACAGGTGTACGTGGGCTTCTTAGTCACTGGGTGGGTTAGAACACTTGTCTGTAAACTTTAGAAACTTGCTATTGGCTGAAAAGTTTTTAAGAATGTTCTGTCACTAAGAAACTTTGGGGTGTCAGCAGATGTGAGCGTGAACATTCTCTTGTGTACATGATGCTGATGCCTAAAATAAGTGAATAAAAGCTTGTGGAAGGCCTGGCTGTGCCCCCGTCTCATTGATAAAGGATACGCCGACAGAATGGTGCTCCCTGTGTGAAGAGAAGGATACGTTCTAGTTTTCTTTGGTTACTCCTGTCTGACACCCCAAAGCAATCGAAACCCTGTGGGAAAACAGGCGTGTTCCTGAGACGAAAGAAGTTCTCCCCTGGCTCGCCCCCTGTACATAGAATTAAGGTGAGAGAAAGGGGATCTTTGGGGGACTGGGATGGGATATGGGATGTCCGACGAAGAATGGGACGTACATAACCAACCTACTACCCTTTTAAATGACCGTTTAAATCTCTTACCGTTGCCCAGAAAAATGAACTCTCAGACTTGTTGGCTTCGATCAAGGCGAACTTTCATTCTGCTGACCCAAAGTCTATTTTAATGTATGATTTCTGGGATCACGTCAATTGCAAACGCAGTGTCACTGGAACGGGATCTGACTGTTGACAGATAGTTCCTTATCTGTCGGTCACTGCTGGAGGATTTTAAACAGACAGAAACTCCTCCGGACACTCCGGAGTGCCAGAGTGGACTTGTGGCACCTCCCAAGTCCCAAACCGGCCCAGGACCTCCACCCGGGCTCCAAACTGACTTAAAGGCGCCCCATGCATGCAGCTTCAATTGTCACAGTGATTCTGCTTCGTCCCACACATGTCGGACTGGATGTGCGCCTTCTACTACATCCCGCAGTGAGCCTGTGATTCTGCTAGCGCCCCCGGAGAGTTTCCTGACACCCTCTGCCCTCCATTGTGCTTCTGTGATTCCCTTGACTCCTCAAAACAGTTCCCCCGCTTGTTCTACCCCCAGAGCTCCCCTCTTGGTTGGGGCTGCGGCAGAGCGCGACGTTTTGGGGCGGGGATCCGACCGGATCGGGTAGAGAAGCAAACGGCAGTGTTTCGGCAGCGGCCGAGCAGAAGTGTGCAGTGATGCCACCTGTGCTGCGTCCGGTGAGGGCGGTGGGGTGATCAAAGATAGGTGCTTCCCTGTCACCACCTCTTGGGACCCCGCCGCTGCTTTTCCCGGTGCGGAGGGAGACCCTGCTTCTAGCGTGACACAGACACAGATACAAACACAAATACAGACACAGACACCAACCTCTGATTCATCCTTCAGCAGCCCCTTTCTCCTCTCCCGAACTCTGCTGCCTTTTTCCGCAGGCTTGCTGTCCCCTGCAGCCCCGGAGCATCCCCCACCCTTGCCATGGCATCAGGTAAAACCCCCACTGCCCCTGGGCAGCCGTGCTCCTGGATTCCGGGGAGAGGGCAAAGGGGGGGCCTTGCAGGGTGCTGCTTCTGTCCCTGGACCTCCAGCCCCGCCACACAGAGGCAGCTGCAGTTGGCTCTGTTAACCCTGAACATTTTTTCTCTGCAGCGCCCGGGGGAAGGCGGAAAGGAACTGCTGTTGTTGTTGCCACAGACATGGTCAGTGCTTTCGAACACAGACACTAAATCCTGGAAACGACAAATTTAGTACAGAATCCTGATTTATCCCTGACTAGTTCAGGGTTTCCTTTGTCTTTTGGAAAAACAGAAATTTACAGAAACACGTCCAGAAATTAAGTCACTATGCTTGCCTGACTGTCTTTTAAAGAACTTTTCCTATGAGTATATTTCTACAGGACTTACTGGTAATTTACAACAGAGTACAAGATCTTTTAGCAGCAGCACCAACACAGAGATGGAACAAACTCGTGACAATGTTGCTGCAGTTCAAACATGGCGGACTGGAAATTGCTACACTAAAAACTCAAGATATCCCACCTTGAAAACATCTAGGGTGGAGGAGGACTGAACAAACAATAACGTCACAGAAGATACACCTCCGGACTGACATGGTCTCATTTTCCTATGGGACACTTCTGAAAGAGATCCTTGGCTAAAAATAATGGAGGGGGCTTTTTTTCCTTACAGGTTTCCAAAGACGATTTCTACAACTCTGGACACGACAACTTAAAACTAACTGATATTTTGTCTTTCATATTAGGGCTCGTTACTCACTTCCAGGATTTCTGGCAGAAAGGAACACATGAGCTGATAAACTGACAATGATTGTTTCAAACACCTTGCCAGACATCCTTGAACAAGCGAAACTGAGTCGTGCCTGTCAACATCTCTTGCAAGTATTTGCTTCACTGAGTGTACCCCAAAAAATCAAAGCAAATAATGAACCCACATATAAATCCCAAAAAGAATTAGCCACATTTTTAATGGATTAGGGTGTTCACCACACCTTTAGTATTTCTCACTCCCCCACAAAAAATTATTGAAAGAATAAGTCATACCCTAAAATGCATTTTAGATCAACAGAAGAGGGGAGCGGAGGCAACACTACAATATTTAATTTTTTGAACAGCTCTTTTGCAGAGCCTGATCCACCAATTTTTAGGCATTTTTCAAATAACACACAAGCAAAATTGAAAGAGAATCCCCCTATTCTGATCCAAAATCCTGAGACGGGACAAATTGAAGGTCCTTTCCAGTTAATAACCTGGGGCAAAGGGTACACTTGTTTTTCTACAAGTGCAGGACTTAGGTGGGCAGACGACTCGGCGAGTGAGGAGGCAAGCTTGCAGATGTGATCTGAACCGAGAGACTGCGAGTCACACCTGGCATTTCCTGCTCGCCTGTGGAACCTGCAGACCTTGATTTCATGTTAATGACAAATGTGTGAACTGTTGCTTTTGTAGAGCTTCTTTGGCAAAAGCGTGGTAACCGTTGTGTTTAGTAAAGGTTTGTCCCCCTATTAGATTTGCTAAAGTGAAATTACCTCTTTTTACCCCAGTCATTTAGTCCCCAATTAACTTTGGGAAGGAACAAAAACATAATTTGTGAGTTGAGATATATCAGAAAGTCTTTTGCCAAAAAGTAGCTGACGAAAAAAACGGAGTAGGATCAAACGCTTTACTGGATTTTGCTATCTTTGCTTGTTTCTTGCAATGCAGAACTCCCTGTGAGCCAACCAAAAACAGATATTTGGTTTGCCTTACTCAAGGCAGCAGGCTCAGATACTATATGCATTTCCAACTGGATAGATAGTTTGTTTGAAGGATGGAGCTCTCCACTTTGGCTAAGGGATCGTATTGATGCTGATGGTTGTGCCTTGTATGCTTAAGTATGCAGGGCAAGTGATGGACAAATCTGTCAAGGAAGTTTTTCCTGTGCAGGAAAATGGGCTCACAGAAAGATCTCAGAATCTTACAAAGACAACGGATATAAATGTAAACATAGATGAATACTTTAAATTAAGGCCTTGGAATGGACGAGACTTATTTGAACCATGACTTACATTCTTGAGATAGACCAGATGTTTCACAGCATTGAGATTGCCATGACGTTAAATAGCAAAGCCTAGAGCAAGCAAGAGTGCCTCTGAACCCTAGAGCTTTGTAACGCAAGGCAGTCAATAAGCGACAAGGTTAAGACAGGTTCTTTTTGGTTGTACCCAGAGGGGGAATTGTGGGAAATATAAAAAGCAAGGAAGGCTTTCACAGGGGTCTGCGGGAAAAAGCAGGTTTAGGGTATAAAGCAAAGATTTTAGTTTTAACTGTAGTTGCAAAAGCAAGAATATATAAGCAGATACATTTATCGGGGAGCAAGGACAGTAAAACAGGACGTATTGTTTCTACGCTTGGCTCAGAGAAGTCTTGAAGCTGCAGAAAATGTGCTTTAGCAAAGATACTGAAGGTTTAAGCTTAATAAGGGTATATTGTTTGTTTATAGAAGATATACAAGCAAGCATTGTCTGTAACAGGTGTACGTGGGCTTCTTAGTCACTGGTGAGAACACTTGTCTGTAAACTTTAGAAACTTGCTATTGGCTGAAAAGTTTTTAAGAATGTTCTGTCACTAAGAAACTTTGGGATGTCATCATACCTGAGCCGTGAACAATCTGGTGTACATGAGTCTGATGCCTAAACTAAGTGAATAAAAGCTTGTGGAAGGCCTGGCTGTGCCCCTGTCTTGTTGATAAGGAATACGCCGATTACCTTTTTTAATTTTTTCAGGGCTTGTGATTTGGTTATAACAGGAGTAAATATGGATGCTATGACTGCACTAGGTCAATTCCAGAGGGCCACATTATCTTTACAGTCTGGACCTCACTGCTCTACACTTCTCTTTCTCCTTGTTTGATTTGAATTTATTTTAATAGCCAGTAAATGTTGTAGACTGGGTTTGAACACTGCAAGTTTCCTCTGATAACATGGTCTACCGAAAGCTTTGCTAGGAATTGTGGGCCATGCACGGTTTCCACAAATTAAGAAGATTCTTGGTGGAAGCATTCTAATAGCCCTGTTTGATCCACTCAGACCATTCCCTACCTGTCTCTAACCGGAACAGTATGCTGTCAAGTTGTTATACCTAGATATAGTAGGACTGACATTCATGAGTGACACAAAAAGAGACAATAATTGGCAGGTACTGATCCTAAGAGATCCAATTCCTGAGGTTAAATTCCTGTCTTATTCAAGAGCCTCGCAATCATAGTTGCTCTAAAACCCTCACCACTACGTCGGATTATTGTTGCTGTTACAAATGGAGACTTGAGTACACCTAGTTTTAATGTTACACCATTCAACCTCCACCTGATTATTGCACAACTTCTCATATTTTTCTCCTTCTTTTCCAACCCATCCCACAAATTCTGCAAAATTTGTTAGAGGAACAGCGATCAAACAAGTACGAAAGGGATCAGTTGGTGATGCCATGGTCAAACAAAACATCATTCTCCTGTGGCATTAGCAGTGGTCAGCCACATGTTTTGCTGGAGATTAATGTGTAAAGCGGGATTAGAAAGACAAATGTTAAACATGCCTTTAACGCGATTGCTGTTGCCAGTGCTTTTTCTTGTTTCCCCATCTTGCTTTTTGATTTTCCCACTGATCAGGAGTCACTTGCCAACTACAAGGTATTCGCACTTCGAGTCCTCAACTACGTAAAGGATTACACTCTGATTAATCAAATTCTTTCTAGCAATTTTCTTAACAAGCGGATGCTGACTCTAAGCCAAGCCACGGTGTCATAAATCCTCTAGCAATGATACATCATAGTTAAATTAAAACTCCTGTAGCCATGGTCCGGTCAAAGGTGGCTCGGGTCGGCTATGATTTGGTCCTAAAATGGCACTCAGTTAATCTCTAAGAGAGTACTGTGCTAAAGCACTAAAGCACCTATCACATGAGAAAAGAGTAACATCAATAGATAAAGCTGAGTGATGATAGTGTACTACTCTCCAGGTATCCTCTCTACAGCCTGGACATCGTACTAAAATCCAGGATCTACAAATCTATTCCATGTTCAGAACAGGCATGGAATGCTTGTTGCTGTAAATTCTCTTCTACCCTAGGATGTCGGATAGATCGATCTAGTATAAAATTAAGGTCTTTTATAGAAGGTAATGACTCAAAAGCCACAACCTGGTCAGTTTCAAGTTGATGCAGCAATGATGTCAGGATCTGTCAGTAGCGTCTCTGTTGCCTTTGAACAGCCTCCTGCCAGAGCATCAGCAAAAACTGATTTTACCCATCAGACTGGTACTCACCCAAGTTCTTCTCCTCTAAGTAGACACATACAACCTCTTCTAGTTAATTTTACCTGGGCGGGTTCCACCCATTCACGTGTCTGGAGATCTTTATACCTAACTAAAATACCTGAATCCAGCAATTTAACATTAGTACCAAGCGCTACGCTGTGAACCAGCATGGGCTGTTCTTGACCATCTCCTGCCAATCTCGGGTAATTTAATACATACAGTGCTTTATGCAATTTCTCGTGTGGGGACATCCCTGAGGTTCCTCCTTTCTGTTTTAACAACTAATTTTTGAGTGTGTGATGGGCACATTCCACAGTCGCTTGTCTTCTACGGGAGTGTTAAATACCAGTGTGATGGGTAATACCACATGGATTACAAAATTCTAGAAGGAATGGATTTGTACCCAGGCCTGTTATCAGTTTTGATTTGAGTAGGAACACCTAAAAGAGCAAAGCAATAACATAAATGGCGATCTACTTGTTTAGTGGCTTCTCCAGACTGTGCTGTTGCCCATATGGTTTGTGAATAAGTAATAATACAGACAAGAACACACTTAAGTCTGCCAAACTCATTCACATGAGTTACATCCACTTGCCATGTCTCCAAAAGTTTCAAACCTCTAGGATTTATCCAATCCCTAAACCGAAAGCAATTTTTTGGCAGGAAGGACATGATTTTACAAAGCCTTGTGCATCCGTTTAAAGTATCCCGAATTGCTTAGCTAATATTTTTACTGATTGGCGAAAGAATGCATGTGAATATCTTGCTTGGGTAAAGGTGTCAACAGCAACTCCAACCCAGGTGGGCATAACCAGCGTCTCTGCTTCATCATTTCCTACAGCCAGTCCTCTTTGCATGAGATGACTCCTTCCCTCAGTAATAAAGTAAGCAATAAAATAAGCTGATTAAGCAATACAACAAAAAATTTAGAATGCTAGCTAAAGGCTTAGATTATTCGCTAATCATAGCTCGCTCAATGCGATTAATTACCCCATCTGGGAAAGTAAATGCAACCATATCTTTGTTTACTAGTAGGTTGGCTACCTCCAATACCAGCAATTTCGAATCGTGGAGATAATGTAATCCATTGGTTAGGCCAATAGGCAGCTGATACAATTGTAATATTATCCTTCGTGTCAAAGATATTTTTTAGCATCAATTTAGATCCCTCCTTAGTGGTCAATGTAACCTTTTTTTTCAGGTTTTCCTTTGGTAATGTGCATTCCAATGTATACTTGCAGTTGCCCTGTAGATCCAAAACCTCCATTACCTCTGACATTTTCACCTGGATTCGGTACATTGAAACGAAAAGGAACAAGTTGAGCTATCTGACTGCCAGCTGGAATAGAAACAGGTGCAGTTAAAGCATAAATCATAGCTTTAACAATTCCCATATAAGCATCATCAGCGACTCCAGTTCTCACAAATATCCTTTGTCTGCTGGTCGATGATCTTCCTAACAGCAGGGCACAAAGTCCATGTCTTAATATACCCTATATGTTTGTATCCACTAGTCAAACTGCGTTAGATATTAAGGTAACATCTAATGTTTTTGTGACATCCACTCCCGCATTTCCATTAGTGCCAGAGCGGAGCGAACTGAGGCTCCCTGTGGGCCCTGAGGTGTAGCAGCACACGCTCCCTGTATTCGTGTCATTATGCCTGGGATTTCGTGCTCTGTTTCCCTTTTGTCTGCAACCAGCAGTATTATGATTATCTGTGTTGCACACTTTATACCATTTTTTACTCGGTATTACCATTCTACATTGACTTCTGACATTTCGTAGAAACGGGAAATCACAGCAGAACGAATATGATCAAGTGAAGCCATTTATTACACAGACCTCTGTATTCTTATGCCCTAAAAGCTTTACCCTCATGAGTTACAGGCTGCTTTACAATTCGTCTATCCCTAGAAGCAAGCATCTTTCTACTGGCAGTGATTGGGTAATATTTTCTGTTCATACAGCAGTTTTTGCAAGCCTCTGCACTGAATTTTCCCATCCATGTTTACGTTTGGGGAGTTGTTTCCCTTATCTCTCCTTCCTTCTTCCCATCCTTGGTGAATGGCTTAATCTCCTTCCCATCCTTGGTGAGCTTGTTTATTCTGCTGAATACGCTGCGTTCAACACGTAGGTTGGGTTGCATTTTCCCAGGCACACTCTGCAGGCTGGATTGTTCACATGTCTCAGTTCTTGCAAGACATTCTCCTCTAAAAATTCCCTTTCTTTTCTTTGAACAAGCCAGACCTGTTTAACAGCATTTTCAGCTATGTTAATTACACTTTAAAATACAGGGAAGAATAGATAGTTCTACCAAAGTTACTGTAAGAGCTACAATGCTCAATTTTAGCCATTCAAGAAACTATTTTTGTACTTTTAAGTTTTCTAGCTATCAGGAGAAGGGAGAATTGCTTACTGTTAAATTTTACATGTTCTCCTTTAATTAAGTTTTTCTGAATGGACTCACAGTGATCAGAAAGATTCATGCAGCACATGTCTTCAACATCCTCACATTCATATTCCCTGAACTAACTGAGTGATATCCTGCTCTAGCAGTATGTCTCATGTGAAAAGGTACTGCAGTACTTGATGAGTGTAAGGAGAATATAACCAATATTGTTGAACTTCTGTTTTAGCTCCAACAGTTTCCAGTCAAAGGCTTGCCATTTTTTATTGCCTCCAGCTTGGACAATTACTAGAAATGCTTGTGGAATAAATTGCCCTTCTGTACTGGAAATGCCTGTGGAATAAATTGCGCTTGTATAAATGCATCACGATTGACTCCACGATTGACCTTCCATCTCTGAGTAGGATCTTGTCCTATTTCTGAAAGAGAAGGCAGCATATGGTTAGTTAGACTTATTGTAGGCTAACTCATCCTGCTGACACTAGGTGGCATTAGAGGATCATGAAAAGATTAGGTGTTCGCGTTCGAACTGTTCTGCATTTGTACATTGTGCAGTTTCTTTAAAACTTCCTGTAATAAATCCTTCATTTTTTCTTCTTTTCTTTTCACGTGGAAGAAGAACTATCTGAATCTGGTAAGTCAAAGAATTTCTGCCTTATAAATCTGTTCTCTTTGCTGCTGTGATTCTTGGCAAACTGCCACCTCATGTTTTGTAACAGTTTCGTCCTTGGAAGGCACAGAGTGTGCAGTGGGTAAAGGAACAGAAATACGCGTTGAAAATGTGGAAGTAGTTATGGGGAGATTAGTTCAGAGCTGTTATGTTTTAAAGCAGCGAAGCTGGATGCAACTGCTTGTCATTTAGCTTTCATACATTTCAAAGTTTCTAATATTAGCTTCCAGTGTGTAGCATTATTTTTAACTTTTTTGACTGTTCTCCCACGACTAATTGCATCCCAAAGTGCTTTCCCAACGGCCTCCCACTCGCCTCGAATGCGAGTTAAAATCTCACTCACATTCGAGATAAGACTTTTTCCCCACACCCATGGAAGTAAATTCCTCAAAAAGGAATCGTCTGTTTTTAATCTTCTCACAAGAAATTATGTTGGAGGCATTTTGGGAAAGGTTCTTGTTCTTTGTCCAACCTTATTCCTCCTCCGACTGCTCACTTGATTAGGGTCACTTTTCCGTAGATTCGGCAAATGCAGTGCAGAGCTTCCAGCCTGCTTTATCTGCAGCTCTTCTCCTCCCATTTGCAGGGAGGATTCCAGCTCCTCCCAGGGCAGATAAGGTCTTCTCCTCCCACTTGTCTGGCGAGGCTTCCTGCCGGCACCAACAGGGATTATTTCTGTCGGCTTTCCTTCTTTTCTCAGTTCTTCCTTCAACTGCCAGCAGTAAATGAGAAATTCGAGAGTCTTAGCAACTCGCCAATCACGTCGTTGGGTTACCAATTAGTGCAACTGCTAATAACAGCACATCACGTCAGGATCAGTATGATCAAGTAAAGCCATTTATTACATAGATCTCTGCTGCGCAGATCTCTGCACTTTTACATCCTAAAAGCTCCTTCATCACACGTTATAAGCTCCTTTACGATTGATCAATCCTAGAAGCATGCATCTTTCTACTGGCAGTGACTGGCTAATATTTTCTGTTCATACAGCAATTTTGCAAACTCCTGCATCAAAGTTTCCCATCCATTTTTGCATTTGGGGTGTTGTTTTCCTTATTGCTTCTTCCTTCTTCTCATCCTCGGTGAACTGCTTATTCTTCTGAATACGCTGTATTCGACACATTGGCCAGGTCGCTCTTTTCCAAGTACACTGTGCGGGCTGGATTGTTCACATGTCCCTGGTCCTGTAAGAAATTCTCTTCTACAGGCAATGGACCAGACTGCAAAGCAACAGACATCTACAAACACACTTATAATCTGACAAATTCAGAAAAAACACTCACAACGCTCAATTAAAAGCAAAGAAAATTATACCAGCACATACATTTCATAGAAGGCCTTAACCACAGGCATGTGGTCATTGCCACACAAATATGTTACATGTTATTCTTACAGAAATTATTTTATATGCTCACCACCTTCAAGACACAGAATCTCATCTCTAACTGCGGTGAACTTCTAAGCTAACTGTAAGAACTTTTAGAGAAGAATCATCTTCAGTGTATTTTAAAAAGCCATTACCTTGAAATTTGCTTACTTGAAAAAAAATATATCCTAGAGCCTACTTATTTGCTCATTCTGTCCCTATTTTATGAATTTATAACTGTGAAAAACAAAGTCCACTCCTGGTAAAATTTTAAAAGGTTTATTAAGAGGTTTAATAAAAAAGGGACAATAGGAGACAGAAATAAAGCAAAGAGTTAGTACGGCCAGGTGCTTGGCATGATACCAGAGGCACACCTTAGCTACCAAAACGCCTCTGTTAAATGCCCGACTCTCATACATATTCATAAACCTCTATGCATCATTCAAATATTCCTTTTTTTGGTATCCCTTGGGTTTCAAGTCCCCCCATCCTGTCTCTGTTTCCTTTTCACAGGTCTGTTTAAAAGCTGACAATCCATTGTAGTCCAGTTCTGCTGACCACATGATTTTCGATCATCCTGTTGTTTCACATTCGGATCAATAACTCTTCCTTCCAGAGTCTTAAGCTCTCAGTCCTTATCTGGGCCCGATGGTGGGTATTTCCTTGCCTTATCTTTTGCTATCCTTAGTCAACTACACGAAAAGAGCATTCTACATATCATGATAAAATTCTAAGTAAATAGACTACTATCTCCATGCAACTAAGTTTTTTATTCATTTTAATATTTGCGAAAAGCCAATAATACAATAAGCATACAATAACAACAATACAATATTGTTATTTATAACAATAACTCTGTATGCAGAGTAAATCTGCAAAAAACAGAATACTTGGTTATTATTAGGGCAATAAACAATCACAGTAGAAAATAAATCTTCTAACAAGAATTCATTGAATTAGCAAAGATATTCTAAATCTTTATAAAGTTAATATGGGAACTGGTGCATGGAAATAGTTCTCTCATTTGATTGGCATTTTTAACTCAACTCACAGGGAAAGTTTCAGTAGTCTGATAATCTTGATTTCATATAAAACCATGTCAAGCAAAAAATGTGACTCCAGAGACCCTGAAAACTGGATTCTTGTATCAGATGGCCATGCCAAATTCTTAAATTTTTTACAAAAGCAAATTTATCAACATACCTGATTGGAAGGGTCATATATAGGGACAACTGCATTTCAGGTAACTAAGGAAACTAATGAGTGAAATTCTCTTTTCTTCATACTTTCTTTGTGAAGAAGCCTGAGATATCCAAAGAGCTACATCCCCTCCTGTGTTGCTTTATTTAGCTCATTTGATGAAGAAGGTAAGCAGTACATTCTTTTCTGTGTGAATATGCGCTCTGCGATGTCATTGATTTTTGTATTTTTTTTTTCTGCTGCATTTAGAGAAATTCTGTGCTTTTCCCACGTTGTATTCTAACAGAAGAGATCCAGTAAGAGAATGTGGGGGTGCAAAATATGGCCAGGGGCCATATTGGCGTGGGGCCCTGGGGGAGACCGGCGTACCCCAGTTCTGACAGTGGCCAAAACAAAAGAGCAGGAGACAAATAAAGAGGAGAAGGTGAGGCAAAAGTAGGATAGTTAACAGGAGATTAAGCAAAGAGGTTGTAATCAGTAACTGCTTGAGATGCTAAAGATGTAATCCTAGAAGATGAAGTTTGTGATTGTTGAACTGCTAGTTTTGGAGCAGTATATAAGATGTGCTTCGTGCAATAAAAGTTGGCTTTTTATGTACCCGGCGGAGTCCGTGTTTTCAATCACCGACAAGGGAAAATTCAGATTTTCAGGATATTTCCAGAACTCTATCAGAGTCATCTTAACCCTCCATTAGTCAGAAGTACTTTCCAGCCTGCTGATAGTATTTCAGATTTGATATATTGTCCAAGTTGTCACATTTACTTTTTCATGTTTTCATTGGTTTAGATGAAAGTGAAACAGGTCACCATCTAATGCAGTGAAAATTACATACATATCATTACCGTGCTGCATTCAAGGGTGGTTTTTTACAAAGAGCTTTATGGTATTTAGATGTATGCCAGGGCATGTAAAAAAAGTATATGCAGCGTTGCAGAAATTTTTCATTACCATTATTATCATATTCTAAGGCACTGACACTCTAGAAAACCCTTTAGGTTGTCTGCATGTTTGCAGAGAGAATCAAGATCACTTCAAAAACCACGTAATTCACAGAAGTGTAGTTGAAACAAGCTGTAGTAGGAAATACTCCCCCTTCAACCTCCACAAGCCAAATAGCTTAATTAGTCATTTTAGAGGTGAATAGTCTCCTACATTGCATCCACAAAATTATATCGTATCATAACACAACAGAAACAAGGCAGGAAATTTCTGCATGGTCTCACTCATGTTCTCATTGCCAGGAGTAGTTTCCTCCTGATCCTTTTCTGATTTTTCTACCACACCCCTCGCATCAGAATAGTGTTCTGTGCCTCACTAGTCTGACAGTAAAAGGTCTTTGGACTTTCAACTTAATATTTATATAGCTGAATTGCCTTAAACCGGGCCAGGAAACACTTCAAAGACAGAGTCAGAGAAGTGGGTATTTGCTTTATTCGGCGCGCCAGGTGTGTGGGGATCGTTCCTCCAAAACACACACTGGCGCTCCCTACAACACAATATTTATGGGTTAAATTATGCATATTCATCACATCCTTTGGGACAGGTGTGGTTATACAAATTATTTCTCAGAAGTCACTAATGTCATTAGCATACAGGTCACGCATGCCCTGTGTGTCTTGTTGGATGCCCTGTGTGTCCTGGTGGTCGCTCTGAGGAAGGCTTCTCCTCTTCCTCGGAGGTCTTTCTGATGAAGATAAGCAGTCTTCCTCGCAGTGCACTTTTCACCTTTCTCCCTGGGGCATGCGTAGTCCTTTGAGGGATGATTCAGCAGTCTCTGAGAGGATCTTTGCCTCCTCTATCTTGACAAGATTAGGGCAAATTCAACTTCTCTACGTTTTGTAATTAACATCTGCTGTCTGAATCAATATTTGCTGTCTCCCAATAGTTAACTGCTTACGTGAATTAGCTATGGACTGTCCCTTCTTCATGGTTAGCAATGCTTGCTCGTTGCTTATTCAGACTAAGCGGGGGGAGGCGTAGACTTGTTTTCTTCCCTTTGGAAATTGTTCATAAACAGAAAAGATTTGCTGCCTTGCTCTTATTTTGCTAAATAAGTTATTACAAGGAAATTCTACCCCTCAGTTATCTTAACAGACATTGTTTTTTCTGTTATCAACCTGATTTGAAAAAGTCCAATATCAGAAAACAAAAGTAAAATAAGAAAAAAAAGAAAGATTCCAGCCCTTCTTACATTTTGACATAATGGAGACTTACTGACCTACTCACTGAAACAGATTTGCTATTTTAAATAGAAGTAATTTACAGATTTGTATTCACTATTAAATAGTATATACAACACTTGTGAGATATAAACAGAAAATTTCCCATTTTCTGCTTACGACTGGTAATAATTTTTTTATTTCTGCTTCATCTTCTTGAGAGAAATACAACGCAAAATATATCTATAAATATTCTTCATATGAACATTGAAACACAAAATTTGCAAATTTACAAAAATGTGCAAGATTTGTGAGATAGACTTGCTTAGTGCAACATTTCCTGTTGGTGACATCAGAGATTCTGTTGTTGCAGTTCAGCTCTGTAGGAAGTGAGCATCAAGCAGCTACCTTTTAAAAAGGGTAAGAGGTATTAATGTAAAATGTAAGATATTTTATTTTGAAAAGGAAAGTGAAAGCTTTATCCAGTCATTTGGCACACTAAGTGTCAATATTTTATTACTTTATAGAGACAATCCCTAAGATTCAGTAAGGAATCATTTTGCTCTAAGGAAAAATAAAGCTGCATTTTGATTTTTGCAGTAAATCTCAAAGCATCTCTGTAATTTTGCATTTATCTTTACAGTGTTTCTACCCCTGTGATAGTTCTTCTTCCTAATACTTGCCTATCTCTCATTTTAAAACAAATTATATTAATGTCTCTCTCTACTGCCATTAGTTTTTCATTGCACATATGCTATTGTTACAATTGCAAACTCTGTATTTAAGGTCCTGTCACGATTTTCGTGCTACAATCTTTTTTTATTTATACTCTACAGAAAGACTTTTTAGGGAAGATGGAATCATATTGCAAATTTCTAAGTACAAAATATCTCTTTTTAAAAAAAATTCTACTTTTTTCTTATTTTTATATACTAGGAAAAATATTTAAAATAACCAAATAATGATACCTATATTTGAAGTTGTTTCTGCGAGTAATAACTTTTTTAATCTTACCTTGACTATGTGATTCTTATTCATAGGAGTCTTTATTTGCTTTGATTTCACTGAGTCTTCATGCAACAGAAAAAGTATTGAAAGTCCTACAGAGTTAACTATAAAAATGCGTATAAAAATAGGTCATTCTAGATTTAATGGACATGAACATACACATTCATAGATTAACCCGTATTTGTTGATATTCAAAGTGAAGAAAACCTACACCAGAACAGAAAAACTGCTTTATAACTAAGTTTACTATAGTACATGGTTTTATGGATCAAGTGAGAGCCTTAGACATCCTTGCCTTTGCAGCAGCTCTACTCAAGTGACATGCACCTAAATCATTCTGACTCACAAGTTCTCAAGAATGGCAGATTGAGTCTTTTACAAAATGAGTTATTTATTGAATAGACACGATTTTAACAGACAAGAGGCCTAAAAGAGGGTTATTTATTACACAGGATAACACAAAAAAACTACAGTACAGTGCACGATTACAGCTAGTGAAGAAACAGTATAGATCAGGAGTCATTGTGATTTACTACCAAATTGGTGATGCAGTACACATAAAGCCCTTTCCCTCAATATCTGGAATAATAACCATGGCGTTGTGTCCAACTTCAGGGAAAATCCCTGAAAGTTTCCAGCGTATGTATAGGAGACGTCTGCCTTCATGAAACTTTGTGTAGCTTTTATAGTTTGTAAAGTGAAGTGGCCATCAGACGGAAATTCCAGCTTATATCCCCACGTCTTGTCCTGGATTGCAGTGTATTATATTACCATCTTCATAAGCCGCTGAAACTGGTGGGGCACTCTTCTTTTTCTTCTCCTTCTGGACTGTCTTCTGTCAATGGGACCATCAATGCCTTGCCTCATGACTCATTTTCTCATTGTGAGATGCTCCGCCCAGGAGGATGAAGCGCGTGTTCTCATCTGTATATAATTAAAAGTTTGGAACACAACAGCCTTTCCCACTTTCCCACTGAATTTCCAGAGGACAAGAGCTACATAGCCACCACTGGATCTTCCACAGAAGACTGGATTCTTTTACAGGATGACTGCTTCAACAGAACTACATCCATTCACTTCAGGAAGACTGCATCGACCATCTTATCGGACTACTACTACCACCCTGACTAACAGGGTGTCAGGTTGTATCCTGACTCTGTCAGTTTAAACCAGTGTTTCCTGCCTTTGTTTCTAATTTTCCTGTTAAATTGTTATTCCGACTTAGTGTCTCCCACTGATTTGCTTTCAAACCGGTAAAGAGGCCTTCTATAATGAAGTACAGAAGATGCACAGCAATATATGTGATCTGTGGTTCACAACAGAAAGAGCTACTGTAGAGGAAGTTACACAGTTCTGAAAACTATTTGTAATGGAGAATGTGCAGATAAAGAATCTTTCTTATTCAAAGCACCTGAGACATGCCTTTTCTCAAGATATATATATTTGCAAATAATAATATTGGTAAAATTTAGGGATAAAGAAAAGTGTTTCTTTATTTGTGTGCTAGCATGTAATCTCTGCAAAAATACTTTTTCCTATTAACTTTTTTGGGTAATAGTAATCCAAGAAGTAAGACTTTGCTGTAGAGAAAATCATTCTGCTTCTCGCTTTCATGTCCTTCCTGTTTTCTAGTGGTAATGTAACCCCTACTTCTTTCAACACTATCCTATTCTTGACAGAAGTGTTAGTGACATACACCATGGTATGCTTACACAAGGTTCAATAAATTCATATAATTCATATAATTCACGGACCCTTTAATTATGGAGTCTGGCTTTATAAGTTCTGACTCAATGGTTGACATTCGTTGACAGATTCCTCCTTTAACTTGCACTGCAAAGAAAAATGCTAAAGTGGTATATGTGAAAGAACAATGCAAACTAACACCAACAATGGCAGGACAACAACCAGAAGCAGACAGGCAGTAGCAGCCTTCTCTCAGCTCTCAGGCACCTTCCCCTTCGGTGCAGTTACGGTCACAGCCGGCAGGGGGCGCTGTCGTCACAGTGTTGTGTGATGGTCCCTCCATCCCCTTTTCCCCTTTCCCACCTAAACCCTGGCCACTCCCTCGGGATCCTCCCATTGGTCTGTGAGGAACCCCGACTCCGCCCCTCCCCTAGATCCCAATAAAACCCCAGGCCCTCCGCCTTGCCTTGCCTTCATCCCTGGACATCTGGATAAGCGGCATGTGAATAAACATTTTCCATGCTCCCCTCGTGGAGGCCTCTTCTCATCTCCTTTGTCGCTGTGTCGTTGTAGAGACCACAAGATGCCTGAGCTAGCCTGAATATTTCCCCGGCCGGTGGAGACCCCGTAGTCCGTGCTTTCAAGAAGGAAGTCTTGGACTGTTATAGATTAGTAGCCCATCAATTGATCAACCCAAAACCAATTCGGGTTTAAAAATAACCCATAGCCAATTAGGGTTTTGACAATTTAAAATTTATTGAGCAAGCACAAGCAGGCAAAACAGCGCTGGGGCAGCCGAGGAGCCTCTGCTCCACCTCGGGCTCGCCGCCGGGGTCTTTGTGTCCTTGATCTTTATACCCTTCTGGCTTCGGATCCCAGTGTCACTTCTCATTTCTGCGCGTGCGCAACCTGTTGCCAGGTGGTCGTCACAGTTGTCTGGTGGTCGTGAGAAAGAGGGCCAGATGTCCCCTTTTCCGCTGTTCCTTTTCGGTATGTTCTCCAGTCACTGTCCAAAACACACCAGGATGAAGGCCAAAGATCCTCCTTTCCGTTGTTCCTCCTTGGTATGTTTCATAGGCCTTGCCCAAAATATACCATTTCCTTTATATAATTAGTTGGCTAGCTTACAGTAATTACTTTGCAAAATGCTGAGGTTTGATATACTAGTGATTAATTAGTAAAAACAGCTGGTTACATCTTCCCCATCTATCAACTTATTTGACAACAACTAATCTCTATCAAAGTCCCCCTCTGGGCGTCGTAATTGGGGCATCGAGATGGGAAAGGCGCTTGCTTTATAAACTCACGGGGGGGCAGTTGGTCCCAGTGCCTCTCCAGATAGCAAAATGAGTTGTAGCAGGAACCTCGGAAGCAAGCTGAAACAGCTGAGGCAAGCATACCCACGGAGGTAAACATAATGTATCAGAAACTCTGCAGGTGTCGCAGGGTCCAGGTGGACAGGGGGTGCTGGGTTCCAGTGTAGCGGAAAACCTGAAACAGGAGCAGAAGAATGGCAGGGATGGGCAGCAGCAGCTGAACTCTTTAAGATAGCTGAGAGAGGCTCCCTCAGAGGAACTCAGGGCTTGGGGTCCTGGGTTTTTCCTGAGGCACCTGAGTAGATGGTGAGGGTCCTTTCCAGTGAGGTAAGCTGTTAATAAGGTCTCAGTGCCTTGGCCGCTCGTATGAACAAAAAGCTCTTTCGTGGTAGCAGAGAACAGTAACAGGCTGGACACCGCAGTGGTGCCAATTGCAACAGCTTAATTGTTCCCTCCATTCCTGATAGAGAAAGAGCAAGAAACTGAGCCCAGGCCCTCATCCCTCAGCCTGTCACGGTATCTCTGTCCTTCCAAAAGCAAGGCACCTTAGCTACAAGAATGCAGCTGCACGGTTTCCCTCACTTTGGCCACTCTTTTTGTCTCTTAAGTACCAATTATTATTGTGCTTAGCAGGAGACAGAGAATTGTATGTATCTGAACAGCAGTAAAGTTGTGCTTTATTCCTAACAAATATCCTTCATTTGGGTTACTTGAGGCAGGAAGGTGGTCATAAGGAACATCATCGAGTTCAGTAAGTTCAAGTGCAAAGTCCTTCATTTGACAGGTATTTGACATACCAATGTCAGTACTGCCTGGGGGATGAATAGATTGAGAGCAGCCCTGCAAAGACGACGATGTGAGCACTGGTGATGCAAAATTGAGCTGGCAGGGTTCACACTTTCATTTAATTAATTAACAAGTGAAATAAATAGTAGAATAGATTGTGCAGTTGCAATGGTACTTATTTCTGCGTCTCCTTCATCCCATATTCAGTGTTGTTTCAGTACAGTTTTAAATATATATATTCTGTGTTATCCTCTTCTAATTAATGCAAGTCAATCAAAATCAGAGAAGAAAACAAGAAAGAAGCTGTACAAACACTTGTGGTTGCTACATTTTTGATTTGGCATGTGTCAGAAACATCAGTTAAATGATGCAGCCTGAGTTTCAAAATCAGCAGCACAACGTTTAAGTAAACTTGCTTTGTATTAGAGAGCAAATTATTTGATTTTCCATTCCTCAATATTTCTGTTGTAGGGGTTTTTCTTCTGTGAAAATGTGATGAATGTAATGCAAAAGAGATATATATAAATCATTAATGAGCTTTTGTGAGTTAATGAGCATCAATTACTGTAGTACAATTCAAAAGATCCGTGTATTCTCAGCTGTGGGAAATCCAAATGCAAGAAGACTTTCAGAGTCTGCGGGAAAAAACAGGTTTTGGGTATAAAGCAAAGATTTTAGTTTTAGCTGTAGCTGCAAAAGCAAGAATATATAAGTAGATACATTTATCGGGGAGCAAGAACAGTAAAACAGGAGGTATTGTTTCTACGCTTGGCTCAGAGAAGTCTTGAAGCTGCAGAAAATGTGCTTAGCAAAGATACTGAAGGTTTAAGCTTAATAAAGGTATATTGTTTGTTCATAGAAGGTATACAAGCAAGCATTGTCTGGAACAAGGGTACGTACGCTTTTTAGTGACTGGTTAGAACACTTGTCTGTAAACTTTAGAAACTTGCTATTGGCTGAAAAGTTTTTAAGAATGTTCTGTCACTAAGAAACTTTGGGATGTCAGCAGATGTGAGCGTGAACATTCTCTTGTACACATGAGGCTGATGCCTGAAATAAATAAATAAAAGCTCGTGGAACGCCAGGCTGTGCACTCGTCCCGTTGACAACGGTTTCTCCTACACTCAGTTATGTGTGCATCGGGATAAGAAATTTAACCCTTCAAACTTCTTTAAAAGATACTTATTTTCCTTTTTAGAAGTAATATTATTTTATTAGCATATTTGTGAAATCTACACTTTCATTGACAAGAAATAATATGCTTGGAAGGGTCCATGTCAAAACAACTAGAAAATGGAGGTAATTTCAGATTATGTTAAGTGTCTTACGGTTGAAATTAGTAGCGAAGGGTATATGATTGCAGTATGTACTATCAGCATGTGTGGATCAAGCTGCCTCAGAAACCTGGGTTTCAGTGTTGATTGTGAAGGGGACCTTTATAAACTATTAAGAAACAATTTTCTTACCATTTTTAATTTGTGTAAATGTCACCAATTCTTTAGTTAAAATGCTGAATATCATTGATGAGTTTATAAACTCTGCATATCTTGTATCCAAATTTCTGTAACTTTTTTTCTTGGTATAAAATGCTTGCTTATTAACAGGAATCTGCCCCAAATTTGTATTCTTTATTTTGCCAGAATTTTGGAACTATTCTTTCTTCAATTATTGCCCGAAAGGCTAGTATTTTTATCCTGTTACATCGGTGTTAGGAAGCACGTAGACAGCTTGTACTGACAAAGCATTTGCTCTCTAATATTAGCTATACTGTTTCTCTATGTGTTCTCTCAAAGCTCTCCTGTTCCATCCCTTGATTATCTTGTGCTTCCCGTTGTCCATCTTGTTCTTGTTCAGTATCTGAAGGTTGTTTGCATCCCCTCGTGTTTCTTTTCTTGTGACTTTCTCATCCCAGTTCTCACTGAATTTTCCCAGCTATACACGTTCTCTCTTCTGAGCTGCATTATAAACTAAATGCCCACTTTCCTGTAAGAATTCCTCTACAACTCCCCCTTTTTCTTTTTGCACAACCCAGACTGATTTCATTGCATTTGCATCTGAGCGTTGTATACATTGAAGCAAGCCAGGCAGTACTATTAGCAAAATTAACACGAAAAACAAAAAAGATAATTTCTGGCGATTATTTTGCTCCTTGTTCAGAGCAATGATTACAATCTACGTAGGAATTACAAAATTCAACATTGTTGGTCCTTGATCTTTTTAGGACATGCACGTGTCAACTAGGTCACGAATCAACTAGGCACCCACACTGGTCCAGCTCCAGTAGAAACATAGTATATATTCTCTGCCATTAAACAGTACTGGACTTGGTCCTTCCCATTCCCCTGTTTTTATAGTTTTATGGTACACATGTAACACACAGATGGCTTCTGGTCTGTTTTCTTTTACAGCAGCATGATAGAAACTAGCAGCTCTTCCCTCCCTTCTGTTAAAGACAGATAGTTCAGAGTAAACAATACCCTCTTGAGCCATTTTTGTGACATCTAAATCTTCAGGTTGTTTTTGTTCTTCTAGATATTCCCTCAATGTGCGGTTGGCTCTTTCTACTATGGCTTGACCTGTGGATGAATGAGAAATACCTGTAACATGTCTTACTCCCCATTTCAACATAAATTTAGCGACTCCTTGGCTCACATAGGCAGGCCCATTATCTGTCTTGATTTCCTCAGGCACTCCCATCACTGCAAAACATATTATCAAATGTCTCTCAACATGAAGTGCCTTTTCACCTTGTTGAGCCGTTGCCCATATAAATTTAGAATACGTGTCTATGGTCACGTGTACATATTTTATTCTGCCGAATTCTGGGACATGAGTCACATCCATTTGCCAAATTTCTAAAGCTTTCAGACCTTTTGGGTTAAATCCCAAACCTAGTCCTGGACCATGGTGGCTACACTGAGAGCAAGGACGAACAATGCCTTTAGCATCTGCTAAGGTGATACAAAACAGCCGATGTAATGATTTAGCATTTTGATGAAAGATCTCGTGGCTGTTTCTGGCCTTTTCAAAGGTGTTCAGTGGAGGGAGATGGACTGCACAGCTAACTGCCGCATCTGCTCTTGCATTTCCTTCTCCAAGTCCTTTCTCCCACTGCTGACTTCATATGCACATTATACAATACGGATGTTACCGTTGTCTCAATGTGTGACGTAGCTGTAAAAAGAGTTCTTCCAATCCACGATTCTGCGTTTTTCGGATTAGAGCATCTTCAATCCTCTGTACCACTCCAACAACATATAAAGAGTCAGAGACGATGTTCA
>VZTN01011535.1:2241-32694 GCA_013400515.1 Erpornis zantholeuca
ACTGAAATGTCTGCTAAATTGGGCCTAATTTCCATCAGCTTCTTGGCCAGACATTTGTGGTGTTATAGATATCAGTGGAAGCAACATGGGAGAAAAAATTGTGTATTCTTTTTTTCCAATACTAGCATTTCTCACTGCAATGAGCAGAAAAATAATTGGACAATGGAGCTATCAGTAAAAGAATACACTTCTGTGTGAGTCAATGAATTATTTTATGGGACAAACTTTAATTTGAAATGTGATCATAGATAATTTGTGCTACCATCTGTCCATTTGGAATTCTTTTAGCTATTTCAGTCATTATACAGTAAGTACTGCTGTGTTTAACATTAACATTTGATACACATTTAATTTCTGTACTGCTCTGTGGTCCTTAGGGAGCTTTACTCTAGTGCTACATGAGAGAGACAAAGTATTGATCAGTTAACATTTCAGCTATGTATGTTGCAAAATTAATGAAAATGCCAGACAAAAATGTCAGAGTGCACAAAAAGGTAAAATTTAAATTTGGTAGTTTAACAAAAAGTTTAACATGTGCATTATAAAAACATCTCCTTGCCTTTAAAGTACTTTTCATAACTGAGTCACTAAAGAAGACAACATATTTTACTTGGAGGAACACTAAACATGAAATATGAGGGAATATATAATGTTCACAGTGTTTGGTGTCCCAAAATGGCCTCACTAAAGTACTTAATTGCCTACTTGAACATTTAACTGTTACTCATAAAATAAACTTAATTCCTTTCTCACTCGGAAGCCTAGTGCCCTCACCTGATGAACACACATGTTAGCCTCAAATTTAAGCTTCTTAGGAACACAGTCTCCTATTCCTGTTCTTTTTCCACTCATTCAGTCTATATGTGTACATGCATACGTAGAGAAAATACTTTTCTTTCTTTCTCCACCTCTTAGATATTGATAAAATGACTCTCCCTGCATCCAAGTCATTTGTCAGGTCTAACTCACCTTCACTTTGTCTTCTAACATTACAGAACTCGTGTGAAAATGACATAATAGTGTCCCTAGCGTTTGATTAAGTGTTAGGTCTCTTGCACATACTTCATTTAGTTGTGGAGGTGTCACATTAATTAATTGAAAAGGAAACAGAATTTAAAAGACCTGGTTCCTAGAAGGAAATGAGACAGTAAAGCAGTTTTGTCAGTTTGCTTAGCTTTTCCCTAATAAAAAGGGAAGCAGTCCAAATATGTGTATTTTGGAAGCAATGTTCACTCAAAGATGAAAGACAAAGATTTTGTTTCCGGAGAGACTTGATATGACACCAGCAGGAGTTGGAATGCATTTGTCCTAATTATTACATATTTTCCTCTTTTTTCTACACTGTAATAGTAAGAGAATCAAAATTTTCAGATATATTAGAAAACTTGTAGATCTTCCCATTGTGGATATCATTACTGAGGATACAACCTTCAAATTTTTTTTATTAAATCTGGTTGAAAAGTATAATCAAATTATCTTTGCCACCTCTTGTCTAGAATTTGAAATTTAAGTAAGTGCTGGTAAGGTAGTTGCAAAAGCTTTTTTTGTCTCCCAAAAAAAACCTTTCCAAAAATTGTTGTTGCTGTCAAAACTGCTCGTTCTCAAAAGAGATTTGGAGAGGTANAAGTGTTCTAAGTTTTGTTTCCTCTTTCCTAATTTTCTATGTATCAGCAGAACTAATGTGGGACCTCTGCAGTTACAGTGAAATTTGAGATTTTTGCAACACTTAGCTATGTTTTGTGCCAGGTTTTAGAAGGTGGAATAGGAAAGAAAAAAAAAAGCAGAACCTGTTATAAATTACCATAGAGATCCATTAGCTATTAATACTGAAAGAATATACCAGCACCAGCTATGATTAAAAAAACACCTCTTAAATATAGCAAATGAGGAATGACACTGGTGTGGAAAAACTGGTGTCATCAGTCCACATGTTCTGTTTCACAAATTGTGTGTTTGCAAATCTGAGACAAAGAAAGACTAGGGAATATTTATATATGTAAAAGCCTCTTTTAGTATTTTATTTTGTTTGTAAAAATTCACTTTGATTTTACTTCCTTCACAGAATGAATGCATACTTGCTAAACCATTTTAGCAGTGAGATTTATTGCCCAAGCACAGACTTGTGTCATTTTCAGTAATGTAGAGCATCCTGTGTGCTGCCCAGTTGCTGTCCCAGAAGAGTATGTGTCTGTCTTAGGTTCTCTGTCATTTCTGCCATCACCATCCAGGTGACTGGGGTGCCCACCAAAGGGTGTCTAAAACGGTACTAGCTCTACCTTTAAGCACTTTAATTGCTCCCTTAGGTGTTTATTTTACCTGCATATATATTTTAAGTACCTAAGTAGGTGCTGTTGTGACTTTCTTCATAATCTTAAGGTGTTAAATCTCAAACATACCTGTGTTGTGTGGGGAATTACTTACCTTATTTTGCTATTTATCAAACAGGAATAGGCATCACCATAAAGCAATAGTATCCCAAATCTTAGACTTTGCCTTCAATACCAGCCCATGTATTTTCCCTAGAAAGCTGACAGTATTCTGAAAGTGTTTGATTATCAAATCTTTTCACATGCTATTATAGCTTGAGACACCAAAAGTCTGATGCACAAAAATATGGTTGATGAAAAATTGTAGAAGTTGACAAAAACTATTATGTACTCTACTGTATTTACGATTATCTAAAAAATTCTAAAAACAAGGTTAGATTTCCTGCTAAGGCAGTGATATGACTAGAAATCTGGGCAGCCAGTTTGTGTGAGTTGCAGTCTTGCTCTGCAGTATGTTTCTCATAACCCAAGGTATGTATGAGGCAGCCTCTACTGCCTGGTGTTAGTGGAAGAATTGCAGAGCGGACCACTGAGCCCCCCGAGAGGGCTTGCATTGCATCAGCAATTCTTACTTGCACTCTCCTCTTGAGTGCATAAAACTGTTCTGAGTAAAAACCTTTGCCCTTGAAGGAATTCAGACATCATTGATACTGAATTTGGGTGATTACTAAGTAGTTTGGATGTTCTAAGGTAGTTGTGATTGTCTTTGGGTTCCCTGAGGTGCTATTTTACAATCATTGCAGGTGATCTTGGCCATTTAACTTCCATGACTTAGATACTGCACATGACTGAGTTATAAGATATCTTACTTTTTCATAATCTTTTAATGAGGAGTCATACAAGAACCAACACATTATAAAATCATGTTACAAAGAGTGTTTTAGTTCCTTTTTATTTTAGGAATAGGTATTATAAAGGTTTGTTTTGACGTGAAAGAACTGTAGGGCACACTGATTTCACTGGGTCATTCAGTAGTTAAAATAACATAATATAATGGTTCTGCCAAAAGTTGCAGTGTAGTAACAAAAGAAGCAGGTATGTTGTGTTCTGGTAAGAAAACCCCAAGTAAGGCAAATCAGACAGAGAAGCAAGGTTTCAAATCTTTTGAAAATACGGTGTGCAAAAGGCTTAGGAAGGACAGAATATTCAGAAATTAAATTACCAGTTTCTTCCTACTGCTCTTTAAGGTATCTTCAGAAAAAACTTAAGGAAACTTCAATAAACAACTGTAAAGTAGTTGTTTATTTAGTAGATATGTAGCTGGTAGATGATGACATAAGGGTCTGGGCAGAAGAATTAAGAAAGGATTTCAATGTGCTGGATTTTACTGGAGTAAAAACACTTTGGAAAAATTTATATAATTTCAAATAAGCATAAGAAATATATTTGTCTTGCTTATATTGTTTAACTCATAATTTTATAATTTTAGTTTTGGTAGCTGAATGGGAAATCCAGGCTGTTAAAATAAAAAATCCTTAGAGCATATTTTGTGTCTGCTAGTGCCACATACACTATATGACTAGTAGTAACTGCTTCTTTGGTGATGTAAGTAAAACCTCTAAAGAAAACCCTAAGTAATCATTGCCAAACATACATATGAACTTTTGTCCCTTTTTCCTAAAAAGGGAGCATCTGCTGCACATAGCTTTATCCTATGTTTCTGGCAAAAGAGAGATACTGCATACTTCCCATTTCAAAAATGTCTGGTTTGGACCTGGAAAGGGTTTGAAAGTTTGTTTCATTCTTGGAAATCTCTGGTGAGTGGTGATGCTGTTTGTGGTGATGATGATACCCCAAGCATGAGGTCGTCTTCCAGTGCAAGAAGCTTTGTTTCCAGTGGAACTCCACTGAGATTTATGTAGGAAAGTCCTGGTCTTTCACAATTGTTTTTTTGATAGAGTTAGGGAAATTTCCTTCTGATAGAGTGTGAAAAAGCCATAGCACTAGAAGTTGTCCCCTGCTTGGGATGATGAGTTTGTGTACTGAGCACATGGTCTTAATGTCAATGGGAAAAATCTCCAAAGTATTATTTAAAAGAAAAACTCTTAAGAAGTTTACAAATGGTTGATATTTTGACTTTTCTTCTAAATTATTTGTGAGTTGTAAAGCAATTTATTAGCATAATTGTTGTTGTACAGTTTCAGTTAATGTTCAATGGAGTTTCCATGCAGGCTGTTCTCTGTCCCTGAAAAATTATTTAAATAATTTTTTTCTGAAAAATGATGCTTTCCTGATTCTAAGTGCTTTCCCCCCATCCCTCCCAAGGCAGCACCTGCAGATCTCAGTGACAAGGATCAATCATGCAGATTACTATCCAGACAGAATTATTTCTTAAATTTCTCAGTTAAAGGCAAATTTTTCGGTCGTGGTTTTGTGAAGAAAATGTTCTTGTAGCTTTAGGTATGTTACTGGTAAAGCCTGCATGTTTGCAATGGCCTATCTTGCACAGTAACATCTTGTACTGGTCATGGCAATATAAAGAGGAGCAAAAACTGCCTCAAAGATCATTTTAGTCAAGTGTCAAAGCAAGAAACAATGTTGTCTAGATAGTTTTTTAATATGTGGAATACTCAAGAGTGTGAGCAGAATGTTAAGTTTTTACCAATGTCATGCTTAAGTGATTTAACTTCTGAAGGAAAGGAGAATTGCAGTTGACCTTGAAGTAAAAAACCTGTAAATGTCATAACCACTTGTTTGATAAAAGCAGCATTTTTTATTTTTTTTTTTAGCTTATTTACTTTTCAAAAAAAAAAAATTAGGTGTTTATACCCAGAATCTGCTTAATACTTTGCAATAAACTAGGCAACATAATATAAAAGTATTGTTTATTTTGGGTTCAGTGGTAGATTGTATTTATTACAGGGTAAGTATTAACACTTACCAGTAGAAATAACTAACATTGTGACCCCAATTGTTACTGAAAAGAAAAAAAGAATTAGTAACTGTAAGCCAAAGGGCTGCAGCTGATATTGAATAGACTTAAAACTGTATGGCAGATCTGTGAGTTTGCACATTTCCATGAATAACATCTACACTATTACTGTAGCTCTGAAATTAAGTGAAACCAACTGCTTTCCAGGAATACAGGTACTCTATGGAGAACCTACTGATTTTCAAAAATAAAAAATCAACATAATATAGTCTTATTTATTTGGGATTGACCACTACTCTCACAGATGTTATTAGCACTGCAAAGTTATCTGTTAAAACTGGTATTGTCTAATTGGAACCTTACATATCTCCTCAGTTCTTAAGTGCACAGTATCTGTTTAGCTGTTCTCGCTCTGTTTCTGGTGCTCATTTACAAGGCAGAGAAAAGACTCTCTTCCTTATCTCAGACCAGAAGGCACAGGTGCATGCATTTGAATCTTCATTTTCCAATGACAAATCCTTCATTTTCCAGGAAAAATGTGTTTTTAAAATTAAAAGCAGCTAATTCCTTTGAAGATGAGTGATCAATACTGTAAGGGATACCAATAATGTTTATTAAAGCATGTTTTCCTTAAAAAAGAAATACCTGGGTAATTTTTGCTTTGTATATGGTATTATTTTTGCTCTTTTCTCTTGAAGAAGAAATAATACCTGCAAATAAAGTAGTCCTTTAACATGAGTTGAATTTAAAAGTAAGTATTTTTAATATTTGCCACCATATTAATTACTACTTGCTTAAACCACCACTGTTAGCAGAGGGATTCTGAGTTAATAAACACATCATACCATTAGTATAAAAAACACAATATACTTTTCCCAAGACAATGATTACCAGCATAAGACCACATTAACAGCACTTAATGCTTATTCCTTAAATGCGCTTGATTTTCATCCCTTGGAAATAGTATCATAATATTGTAGCAAGTAAACATGGAAATGTATTGGAGTGATTTATTTTACAGTAGAGGTAACTTAACATCTTGTTTGAGCTTTGTTTCTATATTGTATCACTCTCTTCACAGCACTGCATATTCATATCAGCCTGAATAGGGATTTTAATCCTGAATATTAAGCTTCTTTAACACAATTCCAGTGAAATGTGTTAAAAAAAAAGTTATTTCTTCATCACAGTCTATTAGCTGGAACATTTGGAAAATAACTTCAGTGTGCTGGTAGGTCTTTATAATGTAGTATTTTTACATTCAAGAATCGCTTTGGCTGTGATTTATGGAGTTTTAACCTTTTAAGACATTTCTGCTTTGCTTCAAGGGTGCTTCAGGTTTTTACTAGCTACTCTGATTTCATCAGTATGAGCAAGATACATCTCTGTAAATTACTTATTCACTGTAATATATTTCTTCACATCAGAGCTGAGAGCTGTGTCAGCCCCATCCAGTGCATGGTGGGCCAGTCTGTAGTTACCTACCACAGCCTGGGCTGCCCACCCAGGTCAGGCACCCTTCTGCCTCTCCCCTGGAGCACCTGCATACCTGAAAAATGAGCCATGCCCCATTCAGCCCTGCAAGAACAGCTCTATTGTTGCATTTTCTGAGGGAAAATTATTCCAGTTCTACTTCTGAATTAAAAGCAAGGCTGTTATTACTTAAGGGATGTTAGGCCTCACTGCTTTTTTGAGAAAACAAATTTGCCGTAACTTTATCTGTAATTTAGTACCACTTGGGTGCAAATAGAGGCTACATTGTTTAGAATACAAGGCAGAATTAAGGGTTTGTTAAAGCCATAAAACAGTTCGGTAACCATTGTATTTCCAAAAGCAGCCTTACCAAAGTCATAGGCTAAGTAAAAAAAGAGGAAGAAAAGAAAAACCGCCAACCCAAATCCCACACAATAAACAACAAACAAAAAAACCCTCAAGAAAATACATTCATTATAGCTTTACCATTAACCATCTATTTTGAACTCACTCCATACACAATGTTAAAGAAGTAAGCTTTCTCTCTACATGGAGAATATAGCAAAATTGCAGATTTCCCAGAAGTTAATATACATTTGCCTTGACCAACAGCCTACCTAGACAATAGTTATGATAAAGGCTACTCATCTCTTTTTCTGCAAGTTTTTGGTTTGGTTTGGGAAGAAATTTAGGAAGATTTATTTAGGAAGGAATAATACTGCTTAAAACCTCAGTCCTCTCTGCATAGCCCTTGCAAATAATGCTGTTGAGGCCGGCCCAAATCCATTGAGTAATTTATTCCGTCATAGTACATTTTTAAAACTGTGTGTTTGTCCATTGCCTTACATCCTGATTAGGCAGAAGATGTCCAAACTCTCTCTCTCTTTTTTTTTTTTTAATATGAAAAAAAACCTGTTTGGTTGTAGGAGTTTGATCTTGCTGATTAGCAAAGTTAAAGTTAAGAACTTAATGTGGTTTCTAATCATCTGGCAGCTGTCATTAGCTGCGACAATGCAGCTAATCCCCCCTTCCTCCCCACCCCGACACACAAGCCTACTCCTCCATTCTCCGAAAAGCAGCGGCAGCCACCTCCGGGCACACTCTCGGCTGAAGCTGGGAGAAGGGAGTATGTATCTGACCTGGGATCTGAACCTGGGAAACTCTGGTTAGTATGCTTCATGGTCTCCCCATCACTGTGCTCACCCTTCTGCTCCTTTGCTTACAATGTCTAATATGCCTAATTTGAATGAAATCATTCCACTGTTTCTCACAGTGCAAAACAGTTAAGAGCTGTAACTGGTAGTGTTGTAAATCAGGTGAACCCTCCCCTTGATCAGGCCAAAGTTAGTGAGACAAAGATGACTCTGGATTCTGGCATAGGCAGAGCAAAAGGTGTATGTTCAAAGACCATCAGCACTTAAACTGGAACTGAGAAATACAGCAGTTACTTTTATAAGCATGAGAAGCATTCCTGCTGGTATTTTTCTCTCAGCATTGTGCCACAAGTGATGGGTTCACTGTTTGCAGGGAAGGCAAAAGGCTGGGAAGGGGGTTTGTGGTTTCTGGATGAAAACAGAGTTCCTCTTGGTTTATCTCTGATTTGAGCAGTCCAGTCATTTGCCAGTCAGAGAGTGTAATGAATGCATCACCAGACAGAGTTTTTCACTGACAACTCCTTCCACAGCTATGACACTGCATTGTGGTACTCTGAGGCTTGTTTTTATTTCATTTTCTGCAGACATCCATTCTTTCTCACATTCTTTCTATTGAAAATCCAAAAGTTCGTCTCCCCCAAGATGCAGAGAAGAAGGTAAACCTAAAACTCTGAAGAATTTCTTATGTAGTAGGAGTGTTTTAAAACAGGGTTGCCTGTACTATAAAATGTGATTACTGACTAATTAAATTTTGCTGCCTACCTGGCAGTGACAAATACGGCACTTATTTGAGACCACTTCAAGATCTGGCTGGTAGAACTAGCACCCCCGATACCTCTGAGGTACCAGACTATCTGCTTGCACTCTGATGCATCTCATTTCTGCCGACTTTTGATTTTTAGAACTGATAGTCAAATATAAAATAGATATTGTTTAAAAAATAACAGATTATTTCTGGGTTACTTTCAGTGTTGACCTGTATGATAGGCTGCATTTTTTTAAGTTAATGCAGTTTAGAAATCATTTTAAGTTTCCCAACACAAAAAAAAGAAGTACATGTACATTACTGGAGATACTGGATTCCCAAACAAGAGCTTTACTGGTTTATGACAAGTAATCCATCTTTTTGCATTAGTGTAGCATTCTACCTCAGATAGTTTTTCATAATTGGTGATTTGTGAGTCATATATGTTATAATCTTCTTTTATGGGCCTCTAAATAGTGAATGATGTCAAAGGTTGTCAAGCATTCATAAAGGAAATTATTTTTATTTTATTTTTTCAGTGTTCTGAAAAACTTTGTGAAAAAATAATAGCCAGTTTTCTAGAAGGAACTTCATGCAAATACTGTTATAGCAATTCAAAGAAGAAATTAATTTTAGGACATAGATGGAGTACTATAGCAGGGTAAAAATGTTTAGTTAAGTCACTAATGATTTATCTAATAACGGTTAGGTTTTAAAAGTTGGGAAATTTGCATATACATGCAGCAAAATTAAGAATTATATTTGCATGTGATTAAATAATTTTGAGTTTTTCCCTATCAGAACTATTTCACAGTAATCCACAAGCCATTGTTTTGCTTTCGTCATGAAACTAGGAGTGTTTATAGACATCTGCTATCCCCACTCTTTGGAAGAATTTAATATTGGCTATGGGCTAAGAAAATCTAACAAGGGAGAAAAAATATCTTTGCATTTAAAAGAATAGAAGGCACCAAAATGGCATTACACGTTGATGTATTAGTTTGTCACAGGCAAGTTATTAATAAAAGGATTTGGGCATATCATTTAAAATTTAGTTATCATTATGAGAAATCTAGTAGGAACCTTTACTACTATTTCTGCAGCTACCCATGAACATTACCACTAACTGCGCATGGACTTTCTGATTAAAAATTGGGAGAACGGAATAAAATATGAATAAATTTGATTAGCCGCAAAGGCAACTTGAACTAATTTACGGACAACTATATAGGAGGCATTAAGTATTTTAAAATGAGTTAAATAATTTCACAGTAAAGTTATTATGAATATTCTGCCTCAGCTTGGATGGTAATCTCTTCAACAGTCATTTAAATGTACTCTGAGGAGTTTAATTCTAATGAAAAATTTTCTGTTAAAAAAATTATTCAGAATTATCTTCATAAATAAAATAGAATTTAACTTATTTAATTGTGATGTAATTGTATTATATGTAGAATAATGTACATGTAGAATTACAAAAATGTAAACTCTTTTTTTTCCCAGTTTCTAAAAATAGGAATAGGAATAGCTTACAGGTTTTGGTCAGACCATTCTTGAAATTTCATCTTAAAATCATGAATAATTACATATTTTGCATAATAATTTGAATCTGAAATCAGTAACAGTATCAATACGATCTTGTCCTCAAGAGATATGTTAGTTGCTTAAGAATAAGGCAAAAGATACGCATCATTGCTGAACACTCTTTATTTTGTTCTATGGCATACATCAGTACCATTGGTTCTCCTTTGAGATTATTTTTTATTTATTTTTAAGCTTATATTGTGGTTTATTTCTTTGGAATAGTGTTTTTAGACAAGCTGGACTTAGCTACTAATGAATCCTAATTATTTCAGAAAAGTGGTTTAACCTAGATTATCTCTTCATCTTAGTAAACTAAGGCAGTTTTTCAGCTCATCAGATAATTGCCTTTGAATGTCACAGTTATTTGATACAAATGAAAATTTATATGGATATTTACTCCCTGAAAGGAATTCAGAATTTGGACAAATGGACAGAAAAGAAAGTCCCATTTTAAAATTCATGCTTTCATAGCATGGCAGGGATTCTAAAATTTATGTAATTGTACTTGTGACAGTATGCTGTCTTCTCGTCACTATAGATATGAAAAATACAGCCTTTAAATACAGAACTGCTGAATTATGTATCTGAAAGGAAAAATATTCTCAATTATTACTCTATTATATAATACAAAATGCATTTAATAATATTTGTCTTTTTATTTTCTATTTTTATACTACTTTTGAAACTGTCCCCCCCTCAAAAATGGAAAAGAAAAAAAGATGTCAGAATTTTTTTGAAAGGCAGAATGTATTAGTTTTCAATTGCACTGCTTGCCTGGGTCTTAGCTAAAGGTAAATGCAAGAGAGCATTACTGCTACTGCCGTTATCATTATTTGTTGGATGTGTACTGCAGTGGTGTGTGCAGGATGGTGGGCACACCTTTGTTCCTTAAAAGTTAACAAACCGAGCCCGTGCTTTTAAATTCATATCATTACGTCCATTCAAATCAGTAGGAATATCCCCAAGAGTAAATCTACATATATGCATGAGTGTTTGCCCTATCTGACCGGACTGGGGAAGAGACAAATGTGTGAAAGATTCAGGGAAGAAAAAGCGTGCTTTTTAAATTAAAGCATTTTCCCAAGCATTTTTCATTATCTCAGAAATGTTGGATATGCTGTTGTTTTTAAGCAAGTAATTCTCAGTACAGCTGCACTGTATTGAATGAAGCATTGTGTATACAAGAGGTATAGGATAGATACATATTTAATAGGGCACAAATACTTCCTGTCTGGCACTTACTGTATTTGTAAGACCAGACATTACTGTGATCTTTAAATGTGATCTTTTGATAGTTGTGGCCAACTTTATTTGTCAATAAAAATATGCCTGAAATATGTGTATCAGAAGAGCATACAGCTTATTTACTGTTTGTTGATTAAAAAAGAAAGTACCCGTTTTTTTAATGGTACTGTAACTGATTTAAATAAAGAAACCCAGAAAAATACAGACACCATCATAAGATTTAGAATTAAATTGGGTTAACTGAAAATCTTTGATATTGTGGGTTTTTTTAAAGTTTGGTAAAACATATGTTCTTTAGCCTGAAATTAAGAGGTATTTAGTTTCATGGTAATGCTAGTTCTGTTCTATTTCGTCAGAAAAATGGAATCCTTTTTCCTAAGCTTCCCAGCATGTCATTCTCTGCTCAAGCCTGTAGGTAGCACCTTTGCATCACACAAAAATCACTGCCTTTCCTGAGAGACAGTTACTATTTAGGTGGGGAAGTCTTTACTTGTGCAGACCTCTAAATGTAGCTAGTACTATTTGCATAATTTCTAGACTTGGATGACAATATATGATCTTAAAACAGCAGATCACTCTCATGAGGTACCTCAGAGGTACAATGTTCTCTCATAATTATTTGTTTTAATGTACTGTCCATCAGTTATTAATAAATGAGCATAATTCTGCATTTCTATTTCACATTTTCTTCTCTGTTCTGTGATTTACGTGACACTAGTGGTCTCTTTTATCTGCTGAGTAAGGTAAAGTCTATGAATTTAACCAAACTTTGTTCATCCTTCTCCCTTTGGACTTGATCCATCACTTTTAACAGTCAGCAACTAACCTTAGAGGTGCTGGCTACTGGCTTGATGGTTAGGGAGTTTTACCAAAACCACTGCAATGCAGGATGAGGCTATCCCACGAGAATACTGACCTTGCTGTCAGTGCTGGAGAGGTGACTCATCATCAATGCTGCGATTACTTCTTCACCTTCAATATGCAGTATCAAAAAAATGAAACATAGGCATTATTTTTAAATCCAAGGCTGTTCTGCAAAAAAAAATCTTTGGAGTTTAACGTTTTTCTTTTTTTTCCCCCTCAAGTATATACTTCATAATATCACTGCTTCCATTTCTAGAACCCAGTGATAGCGTATCCACTCTTAAAATGACAGCTTGTTTTCCCTTGGAGTTGCTCTTATATCACATAATGCAAAATGTCTCTAGGTTTACTATTTTTCTTCTAAGAGGTCATAACAAAGAAGGTCTGGTTATCTATCATCCTTACCCATGATCATAGTGTGCTAAATAAAACAGCTGACATTTATTTGATTCCACTATGATTTGCCTTAATTTTAGTGAGAGTCAGCAAATAGGGTTTAAAAAGAAAATAATCATAGAAAACTCTTATTAATGTACAAGTTAATGATTTTATCTGTGTGCTGGACTGGGATATTTGAGAAGGGAACGCTGAACGTCTGAGAGAGCCTCCCATAAGCAAGATGATTTTTAATCGTATTGTCTGAATGCTTGGTTGTGTATTAGAAGCAGCAAAGTGTGATGCAGGTGGGAGGGAACTAACCTTTGACACACTGTAGCAGCAGAAAGACATCGGGACTATCAGCATGGGAGTTTCCAGCTTTTCCCTTTCTCATTAGCATAGAAGGCATTTTTGTTGTGGATGAGAGAAGGAGGGGTTGAATTCCCACATGCACTGAGCCACTCTTTGTCTGGGTTGGGTTTTGTTTTGTTTTGTAAAATGCAAACCTTTTCATCTTTAAAATTGTTACGGGAACCCATGCAAGCATTACAAAAAACACCGAGAGAAAGGGAGTTGTTTCGTTGTTTTGCCTGGGCAAATGTTGCATGGTTAACAAGGAAAGCTGGCTTGTTTCTGAAGGCCCTGTTTCAATCCATCATGTCAGTGGCCAGGTTAGAAGGAACTTTTGTCCACAGCAAATGCTCATATTGTAACTCGTAAGGCAAGGGAGTATTTTCTCAGCTTGAGGCACCCAAGAAAAGCAGGACACCCAGGATGAGGACCGCATCATGGCTGACTATTGTCAAAGCAAAGCATATACTTCTACAGAAAGGAGAAGGGAAAATAATAGCATGAGGAAAGGAGGCTACTCCATCTAATTAATACACATTTTAAAAAATCTTGTTTTAGTAATCGTTTATTATTTTACTCTCCTGTTACATCCTCACAGCAGTAAACATCTCTACATCAGGTATTTTATGTGCAGATCATACACATGTATAAATTCATGTAGTAATGAAAAACTAAAGGTGTACACAGGCATGGCTGGTCATTTTTTTCCCCTGTATATTACTTTCTCTTTTTCTGTTCTCACTGTGTGGAAAAATAAGGCTACACTTATTTCCTCCCTAAGCATGATAGGAAACTGTTTAATCGCTTGTCTGGAGGATGAGCTGTAAGATATATTTTTTTAACTTTTTCATAATTAGATAACAGTATATAGAAATCTGTTGGGTTATGAAGAAAGATTACAGAGAAATACACGTATATTCCTCTACAGCAGATTCCCCTAAACTTGAAAGAAAATCTCAAGTGAGGGTATAAACAATTACTTTGTGATAAACTGATGCTAAAACTGCTATAGTGCAATTTTGGTCTTTTCTATTATGTTTTCTCTTTCTGTTTTTTTCAAGTGAACTGATTGGTCTTTTAAAAATTATTCAGAAGATAAATACTATGTAGCTGTCATTGAGCATGTGGTATGGCAGTGCAAAACTTGCATTTCACAGATATCAATATCTTAGTAATAGTATTTTAAGAAAAATAGGCATTTTCAATGTTTAAAGTAATTTAAAGTTTACTTGATAATCTATTTTAAGATGTTCTATTCCATGATGACATTCTACCAATTAGATCAAACTCGTTTTCAGTAAAGAGCAAACTCAGTACATGTGAGTGTGTTTACCTGAAATATTCCTTCTCTTGGGGAAGAATATCTTCTATTATCAGGAAAGTCCACTGAGCAAAGAAGATGCTATTTGTCACTGTCAAGACACAACATCAAATTTTCAAAGGAAAAAGTAGGAATGCAATCACAAGTTTTCATGAGGTATTGTAGTCCTTCTTTAATGTATTTTTCTTTTTGAGTTCTGACATGGATAAACATTATTGAAGTACTCTTTTACGGGATTACTGGTATTACTGTGTTGTATGAGGTTAAAAACCCACACCTGAATTCTGTTCTCAAAAGGCTATTTTTACGTCAGGATTTTGCCTGTGTTTGATTCTGCACTCACTTACATCCTTTTTTATCAAATTTTAGGTATTCTGTTGCTGAGGCTAGTTTTCTGGGGCAGACTGACAGTAGGGGAGAAAGAATGACATATTTTAGAAATGACCCTTTTGTTCTGTTAGGTGGGTTCTAAGAGAATCTTGAAGTCACTGCCTTCTGGATTCCTGTCATTGGGAAGGCTGTGGCTGGGTTTCCACCAACACAAGCATTTCTGTCATTTATGTTTATTGTCCCCACTAAGAAAGGGGTCCCAGAGCTGAACACACAAACTCTGCTACCACCATGTGACCACTCTGCTGGGTCCCCAAATGACAGGAAGGGAGCCCTGACCCCCCAGCCAAGTCTTGAGTCAGCCCCAACATGTCTTGCAGCATTACACCACAATTCCCCAAAAAACCCCAGTGGGAGAGCCTACCTCCCTGCAGAAATTCCCAAACTCCAAAGCAACTCCATTGGAATGCCAGAGGGTTACCTTGGTGAGTTTGCAGCAGTGTGATGTAAGGAACCTACCAGACCTCTCCATACTTAACATTTATTCCACCACTCACCATACCACAGAGGCTTTACCTTCTTAGTCTGCTTAATGGCAGCATGGGGGTGACTGCTGCTGGCTGTGGCTGTCCTTCTGGTTCGTTTGAAGCCTGAACAGCTGTAACATCTGTTGGTTCCACTGCTGCACTATCCACCTTTCCCCCTGACTGCCGGTGGTGCTGTTGGGCAGTGTCCCTGGCCCCTGCAGCAGGTTTCTGAGCAGCAGGTCTCTGAGGCGGATTTGGGGTAGCTACCCAAGGCAACTTCACTCTCTAAATGCTAAATGGACCGTATTGAATAAACTTAGCAAAAACATCAGCAAGACTATGGTATCTTTAGCATCTAGGGGGAATTTAAACCTTTCAAAAGCTGTTGTGGTAGGACTGAGAAAATGGGTGAAAGATTGGGAGAAAACAGCCCCCTGCGTTCCTCCCCTGAAATAGGTACCATTATTAGTGAACTCCCAAGCGCAAGATCTTATTCTGTAGTAGTTAGATAGCCACCTGCACACAGTCCAAAAGAGGTTTACAAGCACTGAATTACTCACCCAACTGACCCATTCTACAAACTTGATGACAATCACAATGGCCTTAGTTTTAGGGCCCATGTTTAGATAATGGTCTACAAATGGAAAAAACATGAATGTGCCAACTCAACTGGGGTAAGCTGGACCACATGATGATGCCTCTTGAGGTTTTTATATCCAATATACAAATGGGTTACCCAAGACCTGTTACCCTCTTTCCACCCTTTCTTCTTGAGCCGCACATTGAGCGCCAGTTAATGTCTTGGTTTGAAAGACCAAGGAACCTTCCTGGAATGGAAAGAAGACCCTTCCCTCCGAATTATTGTAACTGGATATTACAGGTCTTTCAAGGAAAAATGTAGAAAACAGGAATAACAGTTATTTACTAGAATATGTATGTGTGTGTATATATAACAGAATGGAACAAACAGCAAAACAGTAACAGAAGTTTCCAACCTGTTAATTACTATTTTCCTCCTTTGTTGTAGTAAGGACCACAGCCGGCATGGGGAGCTCTGGTGCAAGGCCTGAGCCTCCACACGGTAGTGGCTCAGACCAGAGGAGGAAGGGAAATTGCTCCTTCTGCAAACTCAAAGGCAGTGTTCGATCTCAGCAGAACCACCAGCAGCAGGCAGAAGCTGGGGAAGGCAGGCAGATACAGTCGTCGTAGTGCCGAGTTGCAGCGTAGCAATGTCCCTGGCCAAGCACACACATTCTGATCTGCCTGATACCCCCACGGAAGGGAGCAAGGCAGGAAGGAAGGAAGGACGGACCCATCCCCAGCAAAGTCTCGGGCAGAGGGGGAAGAGGGACCACCCTCCCCGCTGCTGCCTCCACACACAAGGTTGCCTGATTCAGTAATAATCTTTGGGCCTGGGTGATCTGGATACCTTATCCTTATGAGTTGCCTCCAAGACACATGTGTATTTTGAAGGACACCCTTTTTATTTAAGGAGGGTTGGCAGTATTTAGATTTGTTTCATATTCTTACTCAGTAAGCCGTCTTCTTCCCCTCTGCCTTTACCAAAAATGCACATGGTACACTCCTGTTTGCTGGGGTCTCAAGCCTGAAGTCAATGCCAGGCTCGTTGTCTGTGCTGTTGAAAAGACAGCAGACTCCGTGTCAGATGCTGAGTGCAATGTTGCTGAACCAAACAGACATGCCTGGAGACTGGCTGTCAGTGCCTCAAACTGTAGCCTTGCCTCTGCAACGATTCTTTCTTGAGAAAAGCAAAGTGCAGAAGTCAACATCAGCTGAGCACATTCTGAAAGTGCTACAGATACTAGCTCAGTTTTCTTTGGGTACTTCTGTGACCCCTTCTCAATATTCTTGATTTGCAGTCTTGCTTAAACCTTTTACGGGTGTGTGAGCCATCTTCAGCTGTTTTTTTTTCCAATCATATATATTTTATTACTCTTCAGAAGTACCTGTGAACTGTCCATGAAATAACTAGACTCATGTTAGCAGGCCAGAAATGTGTGAAATCTCCGGTGTAATTCAATTACCCTTTAAGAGTAGTAAAGTCATATGTAGCTGTGAACATTTGGAGATACGCTTTCATGTCCTACTTTTTTGGTATGATGTGAGTGTCTGTGTGTGTTCAGTAAGTACAAGTTATGAAATGGCATCATGCTTTCTCTCATAACAAAAAAGATTAAAAGAAAAAGAGAACTGTTTTGGGGAAAAAGAGAAGAACAGGGAAGGAAAAAGAAAGACTTTGTTGCCTTTTGCTGGATGGTTTCAGGCCAAGTTTTTTCACACATATATTTTATAATTTTTTAAAACAAGAATCACATGTAGTAATGCCTATCTGCTTCCTACCAGAATTTTAAGTCACAATAACTTCTGGCTTCAGCGGCCGGTGTTGTTGGTAAAAGACACACTCTATTTTCACAAGTTTACCTATTAGGTAAAAAAAAAATCTTGATTATAACTTGAAGCTGAGGCTGTTAGTATAGACTTTGTCAAAAGCAGCTTCAAAATCAAGAAAGGAACGGTACCTTTTGGTTATTTTTCATAAAAGAGGCATTAACTTCTTTATGCTGCTTTGTTACTCACTAGAAAGCTAAGCCATCAAGTGAATTTGAGCCTGTTTATATCACAACTACTTCAATTTTATCTTTTTTTTTGTTTTCTCCGTCTGAACATTTAAAAAGACCTTTCCTATCCAAATCTAAGATTCAAGATCTAAATCAATCCTGAGTGGCAACCGTTTCTCACAGCGTAGTGTATGGCTGTGTGTTAATTAGCTGAAATAGATTATTCCCTGATGTGTGGCATAGTGTTTGTGGTAACTTTCAGTGTGCATAGTTCTGTTTAGTTTCACATACTGAGGCAAATTCTCAGTATGTCTTCAAATTATCTCCTTGCAGATGTTTTTTCCTGAGCTAATCCTGACAGACTCTCCCTGCCAGATATGCCCATCTTCAAGAGAAGGAGAACACTACACATGCAGGAACCTCTGTGCTTGGGGCTGTATGCAAATTTAATGCCCAGCTCATGTCTGTTTCTCTTACATGGATGACAGACATTTTAACAATAACTTTTGCATTTCCCCATGGAAATTCCATTGTTATACTGTGTGTGTATGAGCACGTATGTGCATTTACTCTCTGTATGTGTTTGAATAAGATAGTTGCAACACCTATACTTGTAAATAAATACATGTTAGCCCTTTCTGTGTATTGTATATAGTTAAAATGAGTGAGAAGACTTGTACCAAGAACGCAGTTGTCAAACAGCTCTTTATCAGAGATGTAGCTAGATCCCAGAGAGACTTATCAGATAGTAAAAAACATATAGGGTGGAAAATGTGATAAGCAAGAAATTGACACTGAAAATAATCCTACAGCATTTGGGGTTTCATGCGAATAGCAAGTGCATAGGAAATAAGCTTTTGGTTTCTGATGTTTGAAGCAAATATAGTCAGAGTAAATTACATTCCAGCAACTGCATATAGAGCTTTCTCCAGATATGTCACAATTTTCATGACTGAAACGAATTCTCTGTGCTGCCACAAGTTTTGGAAGAGCTGGGAGTAGCTGAAGAGCTGTTAGCTTTTTTCTGCCTTTTAAGGGCAGTAACCCTAGTATGGGTACTCGGACACCAACATCTGTATGTAAGCACTGAAATAAAAATTGCTTTGGCTGGCAGAGATGCAGCAGAGCATAATGGCATTCCCTCCCTTCTTCCTCTGTGTGTCCTTTTGTGTGTGCAGACATGTCTCTTTCTTAAAGGAATTGGCCAAGGAGGAGATCGTCCCAAATGGGACGTGGGGGATGTACCTTTTCCCCAGTCTGAAAAAAACAGCTTTCACTTATGATGGCTTATATGTTTAAAGTCAGGTTGTACAAAAGTCACTCTTCAGAATAACTTTGAAACAGAAATTCCAGAAATATGGATAGAGGTTTTAAAAATATTTTAATACAGGGAATTCATACAGACAGTAAATACTATTTTACTATTTTTTTTTACATGAATTCTCTTTCTTTGGATATCATGGCCTACTAGTATGCTGAAGTTGTGTTTCAATAAATCTCTTCTTCTCTACTAGTAATCATTCGCAGTGCATTCAGGGGGCTTAAAAATCCATCATTATAAGTAAACTATTTTTTACTTTAGTGTACTACTAGAAAGCTCATTCTGCTCCTTTTTCTTCTGCTTGAGATGAGAATAATGATTTCATGTTAGTGGTGTGCAGAAGAAAAACAACAGAAAACACCCATCTGCTTAAGTATTCAAAGATTGACATCACATTTCAAGTTCTGTAACACTAGAAGTGATATATTCGAGTGTAAAAGTAAACTGTAGAAGTAGTTCAAACAATTGTCTTTTTATTCTTAGAACCAAAATTGCTGATTGTATGGAAAAATACAACTAAACCTATGTGTAGATGCAAAAACCCACATATATATGTATGTATCTAAAATAAAGAATTCATTTTTCTTTACCTTTTGACACTATCTGCTCTGGAATTATATTAAAGAAAATTAAAGAGAGTATCCCATAGTTGAGGTATACTCAATACACCTCAGCAAGTTAAATGTTGTTTCACAAATAATGAACACTATAGTATAGTATTGAACAGTGTATGGTAAAGTGACAGGAATGAAGGAAGTGATATAATTATCTGGTGAGGTTTTGACCCTGCCATTATTTTTGTAACTTCATGGGTTGATCAGTTTTAAAACATAAGGAGTACATACAGCTTTTCAAAACATCTGTTGTTTCAGCATATTTTTGTATTTACTGGTGTTACTTCTCTTTTTTGTTTCATGAGATGCCCTCCTTTGTTTCAGATTGTATTTCTTTTGTTACTTATTTGTGAGGGACTGATTAACGTTAGAGTGAAAATGTCTCAGCATTGGATTTTATTCTGAACTGTTGTTCAAAAATCTGTTGTTTAACATTACATGGAAAAGTACTAGAAAATCTGCACATGCCTTGGCAGCGACAGCACGTGCACATGTGCACGGCAAGCACCCGTGACTGGTGCGGCAGGGAGGAGGGCCGAGAGGGGCTCTGTCTCTAGGCAGGCTACCCCCTCGAGGGGTGCAGAGGAGCTCTATTTCTAGGAATATTTCTCCAAGCAGCCTCCTGGAGTGGAGAAAGCCCCTGAAACCTTCATCACTGGGAGGACTTCCCCTGAGGGCAGAAAGAACTCTTTCCTGTTGTTAGGGAGAGCTTCTCCAGATGACCCAATGATTTCCTTGGACAGTTGGACTGTGGGACGGGCTGTGTGGTATATAAGAAATTATGGAAATTGTGGAGTGCATCACCCCGGCCCTAGGCCTTGCTCTCTCTTGCCCACTCCTCGCTGGCCTGTCTTGCCCAGTCTTTGCTGTCACAACACTGCCCTTGCCTTTGGCCCTTGCCTCTTGCCCCTGCTCGCCCATCTCTAGCCCATCTCATCGACCCTGTGCATTGCCCTGCTGCACCACCGCCTGCCACTGTTCAGCCTGCCTCCATCCGGCCCGCTGCCCTGCTGCTTCTCCTGCTGCTGCTGCCTCATCACCCACCGTCCGGCCTCGACAGTGCCTCACTCACCGAGCATCTTGCCCCTCCTCAGGTTGGTTCCTTCGTTTGTTTTGCCTTTTCTATCTCCACTAATAAGGCAAATTTCCTTCAAACTGCCCACAGGTGTAATATCGACCTCACTTCTGACTAATGTCACCCTTGAAATCTTAGGAATCCCCCCCCAGTCCTTACTCTGAAATGGGACATTATCTTTTATAATGCTCTATGACAACTTGCTACACCACTAGTCCTCATACTGTAATTTGTAGCCTCTTTACATAATGAGTGCTTCCCAGATACAACTCCACATTAGACAGCATGTATTTAGAGGTTTGGTGATAAAGATGTGTGGTAGTGTGGAAGAAAATGCGATAACTTAAAATGGCCTGGTGTTAGACGCAGTACTTTAAGATGCACTGAGGTGAAGCCATGTCTTGTGTGATTTGAAGGTGAGGTGAGACTTATGACACACTGTCTCATGAAGTTTTCATGAATTTCCAAATTTAACCACTAGTTAGTTAACTGTATATACAGCATCAAAACAAAACTCCCATGACTTCTTAATGTGGCTTTATGCATTCCAAAGTGATGTAGGAAAAAAAGGATACCCTAATAAAGCAAAATGTCTGTAAAATGGAGAGTTGGTTTACTTTCAGTGAGTAAATGTTATGTATTATATTTATCTAGGCAAAACAAGTACAAGTACAAAGTAGTAGACAGATTTGATACTGATTCATTTCTTAACTGTGCAAAAGATGTAAATAATCAATTGAGTCAGTGAGGAATGAAACGCCTTCCCATTGCTGAATAATATAGGCGGCCCAAATGACCTGTGTAAAATGTGTATAAATGGAATTAAAAAATATGTGTAGGACAGATTACCGTGCCATGTTATCACACAGTTGTATCTGAGTGTGTATATAAATTATTTGCGCACATAATGTATATTTATCTCTTTATTTGGAGCTTGTTCATTTGTCATTCATTTTGGTATATGTTAATTCTTGGTGCTATGACATAGTTTTTTTCAGTAGTTGTAGTTATAGTTAGTTATACTTATTTCCACGCCACCAGTATTTAGAAAAAAAGGAACCGTAGACTTAAGACACCAGTATGTCTTTACTGATAAAATTAAGGGTTTTCAAATATCCAAGAAGAAGTTTCATATTTTAAGATGTGAAGAGAGATGGTAAAAAGGGATTCCTGATATTTTTTTTGCTTTTGGATGAACCATACAGCCCTTTAATGAGGACGACAGCTTTTGTGATTATCTCAAATCTCTGTAGAGACTTTTTCCAGTAGCTAATTTCCTGTTCTGGTTATACCCCCAAATTATTTTTTTCTGCCTGATATTTATCATTGGTTATTTCAGAAGTGCTGTCTACAGTTAAGGTCTGTCTGTAATTTTATCAGTTGCTTTTGACTTATGTCAGTCGTAGAATTCTGAGGTTGAAACTTCATTGAGTTGCATTCAATGCAGTTATGTGGTTAATTTGTTTCTAACATACAAAAATTGTGTATTTATCCTAAAATATTTATCACTCTTTATTCCTGTATGTTTAAACTTACCAGGACTTCCAAAAAAGGGGTCAGTCAAATGTTGGTATCTGTTGTTTTCTGCTTGTGCACATATGGAAATGGCTCCAACTTGCACCAGGGGAGATTTACATTGGATATTAGAAAAATGTCTTCAAGAAAAGTGTTCTCAAACACTGTAACATGTTGCCCAGGGCAGTGATGGAGTCACCATCCCTGGAAGTATTTAAAAGATGTAGATACGGCACCTAGGTACATGGTTTAGTGGTGGACTTGGGCATGCTGCGTTAATGGTTAGATATGATGATCTTGAAGGTGACCTAAATGATTCAGTGATTTTATATTGGCCTGCTCTTTAAAGCTGTCCTGCTTGTGTGCTGTGAAACACATGTGAAATGTATTTGGTGGTTTTACCTTGGATGGATACAAGGTGCCCACCAAAGCTGCTCCATCACTGCCCACCGTAGCTGTGCAAAAGGCTTAAGGGTCAACATCACTCAGCAATTAGTCACAGGCAAAAGAGATTCAACTGGGGTCTAAAATTACTTTAATTTATTGACAATCAAATCAGAGTAGGTTAATGAGAAGTAAAAGCAAATCTTAAAGCACCTTCTCCCTGCCACTTCTCTTCTCCATGGGCTCAACTCCACTCCCAAATTCCTCCTCCAGTGCTGCACTTGGGATGGGGATGGGGGCTGCAGTCATTTCAGAATATATTGTTTCTGCCACTGCTTTCTCTTTAGGTGGAAGACACATGACACTCTTCTGCTCCAGCACAGGGCCCCTTCTACAGCAGACATCCCTCCACAGAGTTCTCCAGTGTTAGTGTATAGGGTTTGCATGGCCAGATTTTGGTTGTGGGCAGGCTGCAGAGGTGGCTTCTGTGAAAAGCTGTTGGAAGCTATGGACCCATGGAGGGAGGAGCTTGTGCTGGAGCAGGTTTCCTGGTAAGACTTCTGACCCTGTGAAGGACCCATGCTGGAGCAGGCTGGGCCTGAAGGATTGCTCCCTGTGGAAGAGCGACCCATGTCACAACAGTTTGTGACGAGCTGGTGCCTGTGGAAAGGACTCACATTGAAGAAGTTGGTGGAGGTCCCTATTGGAGGGACCCCATGCTGGAGCAGAGCAAGGACTCTTCTCCAGAAGCAGTTGCAAAACCTGTGATGAACCGGCTGCAACCTCCATTCCCCATCTTCCTGCACCACTAAAGGGGAGGAGGTAGAGCTTGGGGAGGAGGGAGCAGTGGGAAAAATTGTTTTTAAGATTTATTCTACTTTCCATTATCCTGCTCTGATTTTGTTAGTAATAAATTAATTAATATCCCCAAGCTGAATCTAATTTGCCTGTGATGATACTGGTGAGTAATCTCTCCCAAACCTTGTCTTAACCCATGAGCCCTTATTTTCTGTCCCCTTGCAACTCCAGTTGTAGAGGGAGTGATGTAGCAGCTTCAGTGGGTGCCTGGCATCCAGCCAGGGTCAACACAGTACAGGGTGTTGGACTGCCGTTCTTCACAAACTGCTTCTGTGTGGATCCCTTTCAGGAGGTACAGTCCTTCAGGCACAGACTGCTCCAGCATGGGCCCCTTCCCTGGATATCGAAGTGCTCTGGTGTGGGGTATTCCATGGTGGATATTTGCCCCACTGTGGGCTTCCATGGGCTTCAAAGACAGCCTGCCTCATGGTTGGCTGCAGGGGAATTTCTGCTCCAATATGGAGTAGCTGCTCCCCATGCTTTTTCATGTACCTGGGTGTTTGCAGGATATATTTGCATGTACTTACATATATACGTATTCTCAGTCTTCTCTCTGACTGTAGTTGTACAGTTTTCTTCTTCTCATTCTTAAATACATTACCCCAGGGGTGCTGCCACCATCACTGATGGGCTCGGCCTTGGACAGTGGTGAGTCCTACCTGGAGCCAGGTAGCATTGACTCTGTAAGACACGAGTGAAACTTCTGGCAGCATCTCACAGAAGCCACACCAGCAGTGCCCCCCTACCTTGCCACACAAAAACAGTACAATGTGTCCATTTGGCTGCTATATTGTTCTGTAGATTTTTATTTTTTTTCTTGGCAGCCTTGATGCTGTGTCCTGAAGAACCAAGAACTGCAAATGGTGCCAGGTGGGGGAGATCCACATGCAGGATCTGCAAACTAGAAAACCCCATGTATTTTTATTCTCTCCAGGCTAAGAAAAGGAATAGGGATCCTAATTTGAAGCTAGAACTCTTTTGAGAAGGAAGGATGATGTTACAGTTGAGTGAGAATTAGTGAGAAGGCTAACAATGCTATGTTAATCCATGTAGCCTGTTTTTACTGTCACTTCAAGACTCAGCAAGCCAGGAAACTGAACTTGTGTGTTTTACACCAGCTTCATGGAAGGGGGAATGGGGGATCCCTTTAAAAACCAGAAAGAGATGCGTGTATAGCTCATCTGTTATTTTCTGGCTAGGGGGTGGTGTGGGCCAGGTCTCTGAGTCACGACCAAGAAGCTACATTTTGCAATCCAAAACTTCTCCACAGTGAATTTTGCAGCAACTTGGGACAGCCCTGTTGTGCCACACCATTTGGCAGGGTAGTTTCCTTTTGTTCTTCCAAGGCTTTGGAGAATTTCACCATGCCAGGAAGATTGACCATTTCTCCATGAGTTCCAGCCCCTGAGGGTGGTCAGTGCTGCAGCAGCTGGGAAGTTTCTTCCAGGGTCCCAGCAGTGTTGACTTGTTTTGGTCAAAGAATAGTTACGTTTTTGTTTTGTCCCTGTTCCCTGTTGTTTATTATTTGGGGTAGGAGAGAGCTCTGGAACCAAGGAGGCTGAGTGTTTTTCCTTTGTTCTCTGTCTCTGTCTCATGGTCTGGAGAAGGGGGCTTTCTCTGCCATATTGAGACAAAGTCTTTGTCTTTGTTCTACACAGGCTGCTCTGGCCATCTTAGGAGGAGGGTTTTCTCCACTGTCTTGTTTTCTTTGTTTCCGGGGGATCATGGTATTCAGCACATTTGTATTTAGTAGTTATTGCTCTTATCTTACTTGTTGGTTTCTTTATTTTTAGTGAAGTGATATTTTTTCACTTAGACCTCACATTCATCTTTCCATATTGATGAAGGGGGAGTGGTTAAAACTAAAGGGGAAACTCACTTTTGAGTCTCTCTTCTGTATAATTGCATTAAACTGAGACAAGCTGGCAACCCGTAGCTTGGGCAAGTGCACTTTTCTGTGCGTTAAGACCTGGTTCTGGTGGATTCACCACCAGAGCATGCTGGTGAGTGGTGCTGCAGTTGGTGGTCAGTACTACTGGGATTCCCCAAGGCTCAGTACTGGGTCCAGTCCTGCTTGATGGCTTTATTGATGGTGTGGATGAGGGGATTGAGCATACCCTCAGTAAGGTTGCAGACAGCACTAAATTGGGCAGGAGTGTTGATCTGCTGGAGCGTAGGCAGGCTCTGCAGAGGCCAGGTCAGTGGGTCGAGGCCGGTGCTGTGAGGTTCAGTAAGGCCAGTGCTGGTCCCTGCACTTGGATCATGCCAACCCCATGCAGGACTACAGGCTGGAAAGTGGCCCAGGAGAAAAGGACCTGGGGGTGCTGAGTGACAGCTGCTGAACATGAGCCAGAGTGAGCCCAGGTGGCCAAGAAGGCCAATGGCATCCTGGTCTTTCTCAGAAATAGCGTGGCCAGCAGGACCAGGGCAGGGATTGTCCCCCTCTTTGTCTAAAAAGGGCAGTGGAACTGGTGCAGGGTCTAGGAAGCAGGTTATATGAAGAGGTGGATCATATAGGATGGATCATCCATCCACAGGCTGGATGAGGGAGCTGGGATTGTTTAGCCTGGAGAAAAGGATGCTTGTGGGAGACCTAATCACTCTTTGCAACTGCCTGATAGGAGGGTGCAGTGAGATTTGGTCTCTTCTCCCAGTCAGCTAACAATAGGACAGGAGGAAATGGCCTCAAACTGCACCATGGGAGGTTCAGTTTGGACATCAGGAAGAATTTCTTAACTGAAAGGGTTGTTAAACACTGGAATGGGCTGCCCAGGGAAGTGAAGTCACCACCCCAGGTGTTGTTCAAGAAAGGACTGAACGTGGCACTTAGTGCTATGGTTTAGATGATGTGGTGTTCATTCAAAGGTTGGACTTGCTGATCCTGGAGGTCTTTTCCAGCCTTAATGTTTCTGTGATACTGTGATTTGGATATACTTGGCAGATAAATGATATTCCTGTCATGAGAAGATTTCTGAGGTTCAGAAACATGTTCCCAACCTTTTTCAAGATGAGATCCAAACCTTTAAAAGTTTATCCCACAAAGAGACAAACTCAGGAGCCTGGCAGGTGGGGACTTCACCAGTACATAAGAGACCCTTTCTCTGTCGCTCACATGTCTCCCATGAGTCATTTGAATTAGAAAGATACAACCATCCCACAGTCATACTTTCTTTCTCCTATGTCAAGGAATTAGTCAAATCTTCACTGAATCAATTTATTGCAGCATGACAGCATGCTGTACACCGTCCCTTGTTTTCCCCACATCTCTGACCAAAGCTGCAGTGGTCCAGCTAGTAAAGGCCAACCTGTTAAACCTTCTGAAGTTATTTTCTTGATTTTTAGCTATGAAATGTGTTTTCGTCTTGAAAATTATGTAAAAGAAGGTGTACATCTGTAAAAAATGTTCACTGAATTGGCTTCTGTCAGTAAAGTTGTGAACGCATGTTTTCATCAATTTCTTGGTTGCAATATACCACCAGGTTTTGGCTATCACAACACTGACAGATTAATAAAAAAGAATGTAATGGGGCAATTCCTTTCATAGTTTTATTAAGTAGAAGAAAATTCCTCAATCCCTGCTTGCATTAGTAAAGCAAATATTACAATTTTAATTACTAGAGGGTAGGATCATATGAGAAGCAGCTGAGGGAGCTGGGATTGTTTAGCCTGGAGAAAAGGATGCTTGTAGGAGACATAATCAGTCTTTAAATTGCCTGAAAGGAGGGTGCAGCAAGATGGGGTTGGTCTCTTCTCTCAGTCAGGGGTTGGTCTCTTCTCCCAGTTAGTTAATGACAGGACAAGAGCAAATAGCCTCAAGCTGTGTCAGGGGAGTTTTGGACATTAGAAAGAATTTTCTTATTAGTTTTGGACATTAGAAAGAATTTCTTCACTTTAACAGTGGTCAGGCACTGGAACAGGCTGCCTAATGAAGAGGTGGAGTTACCATCCCTGAATGTGTTCAAAACAGGCTGGACCTGACCTGACCTGGTTTAGCTGACATGGTGGTGTTAGGGCAAGGATTCATCTTAAAGGGAATAAGGGAAGGATGTCCATCAGAGCTGATTAGAGGTCCGGCGAGAGTGAGCAGAAGGGTAGAGGGGTCTATACCTGCTGAAGTACACTGTCCTAGGGAACAGGTAGTTCCTAAGGGGCAAAGTTCCTTTGCCCTAAGGGCAGTTTCTTGTTGCATTTCAAAGACCTTCCATGATTAATGAATGCATTGTAACTTGTATAAAATTGAAAAAATTCCTTTATAAGTGACAGACAACTTAATAATGAGACTTTCTGTAATACAATATTTGTCTGTTTTGGTTTGACTGAAAGATTTTGATACTTGAATAGAGTGTTAAAGTATAGAAGCCATATGTGTATAAGTCCAGATCTTGGCTTCCGCTCATTTAAATTTAGGAAATATCTGTTTCCAGAGTTTGGTCCTTTAAAGGAGAACTCTCCTCTTCCTGGCATATATGGCAAGTTTAAGCACACATACAAAATCTGTACTTGTTTTAACACTGGTGATCTCATTGCTATGTTATTTTGGAAAAAAAAAAAAAAAAGTTGAGAATGTAGCACTGGCTATTAATGATGATACGCTGTTCTGTAGGTAGCAGTAAAATATTCTGCATTTCCCTATTCACATTTTAAGGATGTGCATTGAAGTAAGCATCTATAAAATGTACTGTTCTTCCCTGGTTAGGAAATGTTATTGATGATGGTCCAGGCTCAATAAATGCTTGTTAGAGCTGTGGAACATTTGTATGTTAAAGTAGGGCTAAACATGTTGGAGTGGCAGTCATCTAAATAAAGGAAATGTAATTTTGGTGAAACAACAAACTGCTGAAATGTGAAGTAGATTCTACGAAACATCATATAGTCTACAAAACTACTTTTTGTAGTAGGAGAGAGGAATACAACTTTGATTCTAGCATTTGCTGACTGGAAAAAAAACTATAAAAACAACAGGAAAGTTGCCAGGACACAGATCTCTGTACTAAATATGAGTTCATGTAGTTTATGAAAATATGAATATAATTAAATTTATTACAGAAAAACAACTCGTGTTTTCAATAGCATGAAAATATACTTTTCCCTGCAGAAACATTACCTCAGTGAAAGCAGCAAAAGACAGTTTTCCACCTAGGCTCATAAGAAAGAAAATCTTTTTTGTTGTTGAGTTTGTTTTGAAAAATTACACTGCAAATTATAGATTAAAAATTTTATTTCTCAATATATTTGACCAGAATGAACCTCAAAGTCAGATTTAAAAATATCAAAAATGTTTTCAGGCTGTTTAATTACATGCTATACTCTTTCTGCATTTTGGGTAGGTGATGCCCTATCCAGCTTGCTGCTGCCCATGGAGCTTGCTGTTGCTTGAAAATATGTGATTCAAAAATGTGAACTTTTGAATGTTGTTCACCTTTACTTCTCTTTCAGCCTTCACCTCTCATGTCTTTTTCTAGCTCCTTACACTAATGATTACTTAATTTTAACCAAAATGTAAGGGGGCTTTCTGTAATTTTTAACAAAAAGAATTTAGCTTTGTTTGGTAAGTCTACCTCTAATATTCCTTTTCTTTGTTGTTCATGAAGCACCTCTCATTTTCCCAAGGTACCAGTTTTGTGCTTGCCCTCATTAAACAGATCAGTTACATAGTTATAGAGAGAAACTTTTCAGGAGACTGAAAGTGCATCAGACATCATAAGGTGTGACTAGTGTATTTCTTAACCAGGTATCTGACTCCATTTCTTGTACAACTCCCAACAGTTCAAGATGTTGCTCTTGGACTGAAAAGGCTGTATGAATCTGATGTGTTTTTTCAAATGCGCCTGAGTGGAGCTTTGCAGACCAGAGAAGTTTAGCAAAGGCACGAAGAAGTAAACTTGACCAAAGACTGAGCGGCGATACACTAGTAACTATCTTAGTTATGTCATAAATTACATTTATTTAACAATTCATAACTGATTCTACCAAATTGTGAAGTGATTGTTAATAGACATCCTCACACTCCTTCATGCTATGATTTACAATATAAAGAGACAAAAATGTACAGGATATGTACATATTCATGAACTGCATCCTAACTTCTGCATTCTGTTTATCTCACTAAATATTTGGAGTTTGCACTGTTTATGCTGATAACAGAAGTCATTGTTTTCTTTTTAGTGCAATTCGGTAACTTTTACATAGAAGTATTTGAATATACTTTAGTTTTCTCAGGACCTGCTCTAGTCTACTGTAAAAAGCTGCCAGCTAAAATGAACTTGGAGAGTTTTATTTTGCATTTTGTTTAAAGAAAGCATTGCAGAATATAATTATAGCTATCCTAGTAGAGAACAAAAAGTAGTCACTTGTCTCGGTGACCATCAGCCTGGGGACAGTCTTAACACTACAGGATTCAGGTTCAAACACCTGGAGCTGCCTCACTCTCTGATCTAAACTGGTATTTTCTGCTAAGTTCTCATATCTGCAACCTACAATCATACTCTGCACAGGGAAATTTAAAGACTTGGTAAATACTGAAGAAAACACATAGCCTGCATGCTAACACATAGATATCTCTGGCATCAAAATTACTTCAAACAGACCATTGAGGGTGGAAGGGTGGAAAACTAAAGGATGTTCATATATAAAGAGTAAGGAGTTGGTAATGTCAGTTCTGGATTAATGTTAGAGTTGTGAATAGGAACAGTCACGCACAGCTATAGATGCTACACATTGGTCTGCAAACTCTGAGAACTGAAGTTTTAGAGGGAAAGTCTTGAGATCAGTGAAGGAGAATTTTTGTGGAGGGGCAGACTCAGCAAGGAATTTCTGTGCATGAGCAGTTGACATCTCCAGGACATCAGAGAATCCAGTGTGTTGATGCAGTTATCTCCGAACAGAGGTGGAAACAGACTTGTAGTGTTTAGTAGCCTTAAGCAAAAACAGAGTGTT
>VZTN01011536.1:2865-36752 GCA_013400515.1 Erpornis zantholeuca
CTTGCCACTATATCATCTGAAAGTCATAGAGTGCAGGAGACACTAAAATAGTTCACAGAACTGCAGAACAAACTACCCAACAAAACTTTTACAGGGAATACGAGTAAGAATAAATTTTATTTGCAACCCTACATCTGAGTAAGCTACAATATTTCCTATACTAGCTACCCACATTTCCCTATTGCAGTAGAAAAGCAAAGGGCTGATATTATTGCAAGGTCATTGTGAGGAACTTTTTTGTTTGTTTTTGATTTTAACTATTGTATGAAATATGATTGAACAAGTAGGAAAAATATGTCATTGAATGATCAGACCCGAAGGCTCCATGAAGTATATTCATGAGTAAAATTGCTGCTTCTTGCAATGGATGGGGAACTGATGCCAAAATCCTTTATAGCCTTTGAACCTCAGAAAGTCTGAAGCTTTTGAAGAGACACAGTTCTGTTTTCTAGCTGGTTTGTTGCAAGGTAGATGTTAGAATCCTAAAGGCAGCACCTGTAGTATTTTTTGTACACAAAATTATATACAGCTCTTGATTGTGTGCTTCCAGAGGCCCTTGAGAAAGTGGTTAATCTTTGTTAAAGCTCTTGAGCATTAGTGGCTAATAGAGGCTGGTGAGTATTGCAGAGTAGTTATTAACCTCACTGTGATCCAGTAACAGATTTTCACAATTTCTGGTTCTTAGAGTGAGTTCTTCTCTAAGAAAGTACATTATTAATAGGCAGAAACTCTACAAAGTGCCATAGCATTTGGAGGCAGGAGAGTGTGCTGGCATCATCCAGTCCTCATGACAGACAGGGAGAATTCCAACACCATATGCTTTCATCTCCAAAATGCCTAGTTCTGAATAAAAGTGCCCCATAAAATTAAAATTATCTACTGCAGAACTCAAAGTCATTTACAAGTGTGCTTCTTTTAAACAACCTCAGAAGTAAGATTAATGGAGTAATGAAATTAAATCTGCTCCAAACCAGCTTTATGTTCTGACTCTTCCAGCAGGTTCTGAATTTCTGTGACTCCTATGCAAACATATATTCACAAAACTCAAGTCAAAACTGTTTATCTTCTTTCCTATAGCAAACACAAGTTCTCTCTTGCTGTAGCAGCATTGTTCTTTTTGTGACATCTGGAGATTAGACAGTGTCAAACATAATTAAAAAAAAACAACAATAGAATGCTTAGCTTCACTCTTTTTTCACTTTTTCTTCAATTTCTTCATGTCACTTAGCCTGAAGAATTAAAACATATCCTAAAAAATACCTCGGAAAAGTGATGCTTTCATGTTGTATCACAAGGCTTTACTATTAGCCTTATTCTTGTTCTAATTACCCAAAATACACATTGAAGACAGACTGTGATCCTCCACAATGTCTAGAGGTGATTCTACAGGAGAGGCACAATTCACTGGTGCAGTGCACCCATGTGATCTTTTATCGCTCCTCTGGTAATGAAGAAAGAGTGGTAAATCAATTAAGAGTGCTAAAGTTATTGGCAGACTAAAAAGTAAATACTGACAAATGTGGCAATTTGAGAATCTCTTTTTGGTATCAAAACAAGAAGGGATGCTTTAAGGGAGGTCTAACCAAGGGTTGCAAACTACTGTGGAGATAGCCAAGGACAAAGTCATTCTATGAGTGCAGCCCACAGGGATGTTAATTCTCATTCTTTTTAGAAACCAGTAAGGGATGTACACCAAAAATGTGCTGCAATGTTTAACTGAAGAATGAACAATGCAAATGCAGAATTCTGAAATGTGACATGTCTACATTTTTACAGATATATATAGGTTTCTTGCTGTATTTTTCATTGCAGGGATGGTAGAATATCAATAACATAGGTATGTTTATTTTTTTATATTGGGTTTGCATGAGAAGCCCATAATATCTGAAAAAAAAAAAAAGCTATGAAAACCTATCATTCAAGCAGTATTACCCAGGACACTGTAGCTTTCCAAAGTGGTCTAAACAGGACAGTACAGACTCAGGGATGGACTGTTATTTCTTTTCTCTGACTGACAAAAAAGGCTTGCAGTGGGAAGGAAATTTTGTTGTGAATCACACACCATCAAATGACTTGGCATACAATGGGTTCCATATAACACCAGCAATATTTAAAACAGATTTCATAGCATTATCAGCCCATCAGGAAGTGATTCACCTCCAGAAAGTCTTAAATTTTTTTTTGAAAACCCTGCCAAAAAGGTTTTGTCTTTCTCTTCCATTGCAGCAGCTCAGCAGCCTGCAATGTGTTACACAACTGTTTCACTTAAACCCAACAACTGAGCTTTGTTATCAGGGCTATATTCAGAAACACTACTTCAGCCTAAAATTGAATGAAAATCTATTTTCACCTCTTATACTGAGTACTTTTTCTTCTTCACTGAGGTAAGACTATCGGAGGCACACACAGCTTAAACGTATTATTGATTTTTAGAAATTAAAGCCAGTTTCACATAGCTTTGGGCTTCAATGAGTCATAAAACTCCATCAAGAGTTAGTTCAGATTTTTTTTTTGTTCCAGGAAGATAGGGATGGGTTTGTGTGGACTGACAGGTGGAAATGTGTTCGGTGTGAAAACTTCTAAAGGAATTTGTGAAGTATGACTTTTAGCAGAGAGAGGTTGCTTTTAACTAACCTACAGCCAGCTGAGTACAGAGACTAATTTGTAGCGAAATTAGGTCATCGCATTAGGGAAGCCTGAGATTCAAACCTGCAGATGTTCATGCTGAATGCTTAACTGAATCTCTGGAGTTCTCAAAGCTGTGCTTTAAAAATATATTTTGGGATTTTTTTTCTTACAACCCTTCCATCTCATAATAATGTAGAAAATGCTCAGACCACAATCTCTGGCTCAATAATTTTTTACCTTTCTTGTTTCAGAATATCTAAAGATCCTAAGGTGAAAACTTAGGAAAACTTAGTGAAAACTCCTGATTTAAAAATAAAAGAAAAAAAACAACTTAGATAAATAAAATCATACATTTCTTAAAAACAAGTATCTTGAATTTGTTCATGGTGTTCCTATCACATGACTGAATTCCTTCCTTTAGCAGATATTCCATTACATACAACTATCTAAAAAGAAGTCATTAGTTTTCTCACAAGAAACATGTATTTGATGATGCTCGAACTCAAACATGTTCAAATATGGAAAATGTCTTTTCCCTAATATATCAGTAAGTAAATGCTATAAATACCAGCAGCAAAATAGTTCTACTCAGACATAGGCCACTGATTCTCAGTGTCCCACTCTATATCAAGAAGCTATCAGGTATTCTGAAAACAGTGAAATGCACAAAGCTATCCAGCCAAGAGCAAAGAAGAACCCCCAAAATATATTTTTCTAGATTCTTTAAGATGTTTGTCTCCCATCACCAACAGTGCACCCATCCAAGTCATGAGCAGCCACGAGTTCCTCCAAGAGAATGCTCTGGGAAATGGTGTTAAAGGCTTTACTGAAGTCCAGGTAGGCAACACCCATAGCCTTTCCCTCATCCACTAAGCAAGTCAGCTTGTCATAGGAGGAGATCAAGTAAGTAAAGAAGGACCTGTCTTTGACGAACTCATGCTGGCTGTCCCTGGTCCCCTGGTTGTCCTGTACACACCACGTGATGTCATTCAGAATCATCTGCTCTATATCCTTTCCCAGTACCAAGGTCAGGCTGACAGGTCTGTAGTTCCAGGATGCTTCTTCCAACCCCCCTTATGGGTGGGTGTCCCACTGTCTAACCTCCAAACACCCAGAACCTCCCCAGGTAACCAGGATTGCTGGTAAAGGATGGAAAGTGGCTAAGTGAGGACTTCCTCAGTACATTTGGGTGGATACCATCCAGCCCCAAAGACTTCTGTGTGTTGAGGTGGTGTAGCAGCTCACTGCCCATTTCCATTTGGATCATGGGGGCTTCCTTCTACTCCCCATCCCTGTCTTCCAACTCAGAGGGCTGGTATCCAGATCTTACTGTTAAAGACTGAGGCAAAGAAGGCATTAAGTACCCCAACCTTTTTCTCATCCTTTGTCACTGTGTTTCCCCCATATTCAATCAAAGACAAAGATACTCCTTAGTGCTCCTTCTGTTGCTGATATATTTATTATTTATTGTCTTTTATAGCAGTGGCCCAATTAAATTCTAGTTGGGCTTTGATTCTTTGATTTTTCTTCCCATGTAACCTCATGACAACCTTGTAGTCCTCCTGAGTTTCCTGCCCCTTCTTCCAAAGATCACAATCTCTCTTTTTGTCCCTGAGTTCCAGCCCAAGCTCTCTGTTTACCATGTTTTCTGCCCAACCCTGATGTTTAATTCTTCTACCTTTCAGATGGAGACCATCCACAAGATCTTAAAAATTAAGGGAGTTTTCTCTTTCCCTCATTATACTTTAACAATCAGTATAATGAATGGATCTAAGATCATCTATAAAATGGCACTCACAAGACAGCAGGTCCAGGTTACACACACTCTTTTCAAAAACTCTCTGCTCATATGAGCAATTTGCACACCAGTGTAAATCACTGCTTTCTCAGCAAATACGTTCCTGTAAACTAATATTAATGTCAAATTTATACTCATGAAAGCCTGCAGACTGAAAAGAGAAATGACAGGCTTTGATTTAATTTCTTGTCATGCATATATTTGCATAGTATTTACAGATTAATAAATGAGACATACCTTGTGTAAATCAATAGCTACCCTGCCTGTATAGTGTAAACTTCATTATTCATGGTCTTTTACTATATTGAATGAAACATTAAAGATACAAGTAAAACTACTATGGATCACTTTGAAGGGCATAAGGAAGGTCAATGACTTAGAAAGGTAGAACAGGGATGTACATGATTTCATAAATTTCACTCTCTGACCTTTACTCCATTCTTTCATGTTTTTTATCTATTTCCCATTCTGTCAAACGCAGATGAAAGCATCTCAAAGGGTCATCGTGAAAGGTTACCAGTTAATGTTTGCAAATGTCTGAGAAAAATACCATTATTTTACAGGCACAGATGCCTTCTAGTTTACAGTGTCATTAGGCCATTCCCTAACCTTGTAGGTCCATATGAAGTGATTACTTCATTTCAAAGAAAGAAGGCTACATGATAAATAGAGGACAGCATTTGCAACCTAACTCTCCATAGAATTTTATCACCATTAATTGATATAATGATTAATTTTTGACTACTGTTATAGATTAAGACAATGTAATTTTAGTCTCATTCTGCTCCCTTTACAGAAACAAGACTCAGTGAAAGATGCTCCACATACGGGGAAACATCTAGAAGACCCATGAGTTAATTTCTGGGAAGCACATTGGGTACAAGTAGGGTGAGGAGGTAGGGAGAAGGAAGGCTTTTGAGTCAGTCCACAAATCACAGCCATAGCTTTGCCCCAGGAGAACACTGCCAGTAACAAGAAGTTTGGTCAATCTGAAGGTCGTTTTGGAATGACTACTCCTGCACAGCTGTGTCATATAATGGACATTGGGCTAAAGTTATCCCAGCTAACACACAGGACATAAATAGCAACATTCACTGTGACAACACTTAGCTCCTAGCCTGCTTGACAAGGCAGAAAAAATAAAAGTTTGGTATTGGAATAAGTTCTGTGACAAGAAAGGCAGGAGCTTTGCAGTCTGCTCAGTCCACAGCCTGTTTGAGCATTGGCTTTCCTTCCTTTCCTCCAGGAACTAAGGCAAACCAGTCCCCTGGCCACCAGATTTGTCTCCTGTGGACCAGGAGTCTGAAATCCCTTAGATCATGAAGCTGATTGGACCCAGTAAACTCAAGGATCTCTGCCATACAAAAAGGATTAATGTGTTTCTCCCTCACCAGCACATCAAGTATTTCCAGGACACCAGATTCTAACTGAAAAATATCAAGTCATTCTAGTCTCTTCTTACCACACCATGAGCATCTGCTGCATTTTCTTCCTTTCTTCTTCCATAATTGTTATTTTTGTGTCATCTTTATAACAGAGATGGACTGAGCTTAGATTAGGAATTGTATTGGGTTTGTGTGGCCAGGTTTTGGTAGCAGGGGGGTTTACAGGGGTGGCTTATGTGAGAAGCTGCCAGAGGTTTCCTTCATGTCCAGCAGAGTCAAACCCAGGCAGCTCCAAGATGGATGTGCCGCTAGCCAAGGCTGGTCCTGTCCAAAATGGTGGTAATGGCTCTGTGATAGCATACTTAAGAAGGAAAGAAAGTTATTGCTCAGATATAACTGTAGCCAGAGAAAAGCAGAGTGAGAACATGTGAGAGGAACAGCTCTGCAGATTCCAAGGTCAGTGCAGGAGGAGGGGCAGGAGGTGCTCCAGGTGCCAGAGCTGAGATTCCCCTGCAGCCCCTGGTGCAGCCCAAGGTGAGGCAGCTGTGCCCCTGTAGCCCATGGAGGACCATGAGAATGCAGAGATCCACCTGTAGCCTGTGGAGGAGCCCCATGCTGGAGCAGGTGGATGTCTGAGAGGAGGCTGTGAACCTGTGGGAAGCCCATGCTGGAGCAGGATCTTGGGAGGGACCTGGGGACCCATGGTGAGAGGCGCCCATGCTGGCGCAGGTTTCCTGCTAGGGCTTATGACCCTGTGGGGTACCAATGCTGGAGCAGCCTGTCTTTGCAGGACTGCACCCCATGGAAGAGTGACCCACTCTGCAGCAGTTTGTGGAGAACTGTCTCTTGTGGGATGGACTCACATTGGAGAAGTTCATGGAGAACTGTCTCCCATGGGAGGCACCCCACAATAGACAAGGTGAAGGACCTGTGATGAACTGGGGTTGTTAGCCCTATTCCCTGTCTCCCTGCACCACTGGAGAAGGAGGTACAGCAGGGAAGAAGGCAGGGGTTGGAGTTAAAATCTTTTTTAGATCTGTTTTTATTTCTCATTATCTAGCTCTGATTTTGTTAGTAATACATTTAATTTAAATCTCTGATTCTATGCCTTTGACAGTATTTATTATATATTATATATTTGACAGAGTGAGTTATCTCTCTCTGTCCTTATCTCAACATATGAACCCTCTGTTATATTTTCTCTCTGCAGTCCTGGCACTCAGGCAGGGTCAGCCCACTACAGGAATACCATCATGCCATAACACTTAGTATGTCACCAATCTACTGACACAGTTCTGTGCCCAGATTCTATACATATTATGTTTGAACTTTGCTGGTTTTCAAATCTTCAGTAAAAGCAGTAGAAGCCAGTCTACTGTGTCAGAGCTTGTTCCTTTAACATTATATTGATCAAACTTGCGTTATTTCCAAGTAGTGAAATGCTATTGCATTGAACCTGGAACCAGTTTTGCTTCTCCATAAGTGAACAAAACCAAAGTTGACAAATCAATGGTGTTGAATTCCATTAAAGAAAGGACAACCAGTAGATATCACAGAGATTTTCAGGAACTTGTTTTTTACCTGAACTTGTGAGCTGGGAAGCAAGAGAAGGGTACTGAAGGGGTAGACTGTTCTACTGAGAGAATGCAGTGGAAAGTGTAAGCCCTCATGGCTCAAGCCAGGTACAGAAAGCTGATGCTATAAATTTATGAAGATAAAATGCGACCAGAAAAATCCTCACCATGCCCTGCCTGATCCTATAAAACTTGGCACATTGCACCAAAAGATCAAATCTTTTATAGTTGACAGCACTACTAGTCATTCATAATCTTAAAGAAAATAAATCCTCAAGGAAAAAAAAAAAAGCTCACGTAGAAGCATGGTTTAAATTTTGGGTTACATCTCAAACACCTTATGCTCACCCTGACTGATCTTAGCCTGATCAAATGGAAAACAAATCTCCACAGAAATAACACAGCTGTCTCTCTGGGCTCTCGTATTCTTTGGAGGGGTGGAGAGGGCACTCAAAACTTTAAAGTGTTGTTTTCTGGTTCTGGTTCTCTTTTGCCTCCTTCTCAATATAAAAAAAAAAATGAACATAGAAAAGGGAGTGAAGGCCTTCAAGCTTGGAAGAGGAAAACTTCCAATTTTCTTAGCAAAATGAAGAAGTTAAAAGAAGGTTAAAGAATAACAGTGGTAACAGACACAGGAATATTCAAACACAGTGGTTTCTAAAATGGCTTAAATATAAACTTGCAAGCATGTCCAGTCTTAATATTCTGTCCTCAAAGATGATTCTTAGGACATGAGAAGAGGAATAAATGCAATAAGAAGAATCAGAGGTCTTCTGCCATCATTTATTCAGGAGATAAATGATAAAATGGATGAAAGGATGAATGAAGCAAGAGGTGGGCTGTCTGGCAGGCATAAGCATCTACAGGTGTGCAAATGTAGGAGGCTGAGCAAGGGATGGAGAAACAGGATGACTTCACCCATTGGATCCTACCACATTTGTCATATAGAACGAATGAAAATGGCAAAAGAAAATGGAAAATCTCTGCTCTGGGGGCAATACTAGACTGTACTTTGACAAAAACCCAACAAAGGAACTTGAAAGCATTGCTAGAAAATAAGGGCCTGAGAGGACAGCAGTACAGAATTGCAAGTGCCAAGCTAAAAGTCAGAACCTAGACACTCAAAGGAATAAAAAACTTTTTTTTTTTTAAAGTCACTACAGCCTACACATATGCACAGACATCTTTGCAGAAACCCACCACTGCTAAAATAAAACACAATTGCAGCAGAGACACAACTTGTTGGGTACACAGCCAGACTGATCCTGTTCCAGGTGAGGCATCAGAAGTCTCTCAGAGGGGACAAAAAATAAGATTTCTTTTTATCCCATGATACCAATAGCTATTTTTGTTATTATTCTTCAGCAACAACAACAAAACCACTGGAAAACTGTACTGAACAGCAAACTAAAACATGCCTACAGCAAGAGGCAGCTTTTTAAACTTCCATCTCACTAGTGCTTGTCTATATGAATAATGTCACCATGTCACTGCTTTTCCTGCATTCTATTACAGAATATTCTTCCCCCAGTTTTACTATGCTATTCTATTTCAACTTGATGAATTATCTATATTATATTTTTTGAGAAATATTCCCTCTAGGGATGGACATACTTAGTTTAGGAAGTTTTCAGCAGAAAGGAAAGAGGAAGAAAAACAGAAACTTCCACATCTCCACTTTTTTGAAGCTACTCCTGGGACTAAGACATAATTATCCACATTCTGCAGTTGCCAGCCAACTATTAGCCAAATGAAAATCAGTGATACTGCGAAGGGATGTTCGGGCAAGTCTAGGCAGAAGGAAAAAGGAGTCTCTTAGCAAAGAATGGGAAGCTGAAATCACAAGGTAAGGGCCCAGTTAAATAGTTGCATTTGCACTGAGTTTCTTTTTCTACTCTTTTCTCCATGGTTCCAAAACCATGGACACTTTCAGTCAAAGATAACAGGCTCAAAAACCTTCTCTTTGAAAGTGGCACAAAGGAAATAGCTATCTCCACAACAAGAGTTAAGGGGGTATGGACAGGTGGGTATGCTCTGGATTAGGTGGTAAAACAGATTTCATGTCTGATAGAGACCAATTTAAGGCTAAAATATGTGACTCCATGGATTCACATGAAGTTTCCACTTCATCCTCATCTCCAACACGAAAGATAAAAGGAAATAAAATATGCTAAATCACCCTCTCTTTTTGGGTATATTTATTAATGGATTTTACTATATTTCTGCATTCCAGCAGACTTTAACAAGCATTGCTAACAAGATGTCTTCTCTCTTCTACAGTGCTAAGGACTCCACAGGCCAAGCATGCATGGTTGGTTTGTCTGCTACTCTTATAGCAGTCTATACTTTTGTGTGAATATATTAACTCATTCCCATGATGTCAGCCTAGAATAGAAATTTGATGCTGAACATGTAACCTTCTGTTCTGTTGGGTTGCTACAGATATGCTTTTATGCTCAGAGATTTGCTTTGTCACCATAGTAATTTTGGATAAGGAGACCCCATAGGCTTTTTTTTTTATTAAAAACTAAACAACAGGAAAAAAAAACCATTTTGGGAACATAAGTTCCACCAGCTGAGCTAAGTTTCAAATAAACCTGTAACTAATAATATGTGTTCTGCTACACAGTCCTGTATTATGTAGGACTAAACAGTCCTTGAGTAACTGTAAGCAAGCATTGCCATGTAGGCTGATTGTGGTACCAAAGGGTACTTACCCTTTCTTCATACTTGTTTGCTTTATTTCTGTTGACTACTAATTGTTTTTTAATAATTCTAAATACTTAAAATCCAAGTGCACTTATTTATTTAGAATTAGGAAATATCTTCCTATGCATTAAGTTAGAATGTAAAACATTCTGCAAAAATCTTCTCAATTCAGCATATATCAGAAAAAACTTTACTTTTTTATGCTATTTTCTTTTTTTCCTTTATATAAAGGAAAGGATCCACCTACAGAGCCTGGTAGCTTTCCCTTGCTAAGCAATTGTCCAAGGCTTAAACTACAGACAGCAACAACAGTTCTTACTAAAGGCCCAATATGACAAGTTCTAGTCCTATAGTCTAGCTATAATTTTGTCTCATGACTTGTTTTAGGACATTTCTCATCACTTGTTTTAGGGAAATTTCGTGGTTCTGGCTCATCATTGATTTGGGACTCATGGGTGTATTTCTGAAGTGGCTGTATGTTCATTTCAGGTGCTACTTGGCTACAATAAAGAGAAGACAAACACCACTTCTCTAGTGACTTTTCCTTAAAAAAGCAGAGAGCATGGAGGTTCACTATTGCCTCATTGAGAAAAGTTGTTTACATACCCAAGGCACATATATTGCTTCTTTCAAACTTGGCACTGATCAGTTGTATGACATTACAATGGGTGCAAAGAGGTCTACAGTGGGAAAAAATGCTTCCATCTTCAGCAGGCATGTCCTCAATTTTCATTTTCCAGCACATGTAAAGACAGTTAAACAAAAAGAGAAAGTAGTTAGCCAAATTTTAAAAAGCATGTTTATGCCAAGGATTGTATCTCTTTTATGAACATGTAATACTCACTAGTTTCTTTTCATGGCAGGGGAGGAGGTCATACATTTTGGAAAAGGTTCGTATGTCAGCATCACTATCCATTATCACATTTCCACAAGTTTTCACACACATTCTCTTGGGATGACAAATTATTACACCATTTAATGGTCTTAGTCCTTGTGGCATTAAAAAGATTATCATATTTTTAGCTGAGAGTTTCATTACCTATAATCTTGACACATCTCATCTAAGTTTCACAGAGGGGAAAAAGAAAGTCCGAAGGTGTCTTGCAACTAGTTTAGTTTCTTTTCTTTTCAGCAGGATGTCTTGTTCCAGATAAGAAATCAAATTTTGGTTTATCTAGACTGGAATGAGTCTGTTCTTAGGGTCTTCAGGTTACTCGCTTTGATACTGACAGTCTGTACATTTCCACCATTCCCCTCAAAAGGAAAGATATTTAGTCTTGCAACTTCTTGGAAAGAGTCCTGAAATATCACTATACACAGAGTCATTCTTTTAATTACAAGTAGCCAAAAGCAAACAGAGTGGTGGTGGAGTGGCCCAGAGGTAGAGCATTTGGCTAGATTGTTAGGCACTCAGATTTATTGGCAACAGTAGGCTTTCTCAAGGAGACTGTCTATTCTCTGAGGCCACTTTTGCTCACTTGGAAATAGTGGGGGAAATCAGACTGGAGTTTTAAAAATTGAAAGTAGAGGAGGAGGATCCAACCCATTCTTAGGGGAGGCTCCACACCTTTAAAATGCATACTTCCCTTTTACCTTAAAATAGTCTTGTTCTAATGACATCCAGATTACATTGCACAACCCTATTTTTCTCAGGACTTTGAACATAGTAGGATGGGTGAAACTGAAAATGTTCAAAGGAATGATTTTTCAGCAGGAGTAACCTTCAGTGCTGCACTTACAAGAAGTTCTATATTATGTCAAAAATTCGGGGTTCAAATGATATTTACTGTTCCAAAAATCTAAATAAATACATAAATTCAGACCATAAAATGAAATGCAGATTTCAAAACAAATATACAATGTTAAAATTACATTTATATTCCAAGTAATGACCACCTCCCTAAAATCTGACTCATGGTCAGGTAATGACTGTTTCACAATACTGCATTGAAAGAGCAGAAATTGAAAAACCCAAAACTTTTATTTACAGATTCCTAAAAGATACTTTTTTAAAGTGTTATCATCTTAGCAAGACAAGATGTAAAAATAAATTGCTTTATGTACAGGGCACTTTTCTGTAGTCTGATTTCTCAGCAGTTTCTTGGCCAAAAGAAATTAGAAGCACCAATTTTACGAATTTCATGACAACCATTGAAAAGTAGGTCCAATTAATAAAGGTTGTAGGCCAAGATAATTTAGAATATTTCTGCTTTGTAGAGGTCCCTGAATAACATTCAAGCATGTGGTACAATTTTAAAGAAGCTAAGGTATTACTGCCTTCCATAACCAAATCTGTCCCTCCCGACCCTATATTCAGCAGCAACATCTGTTCTCTCTTGACCCATGATAAGGCAATAATCTCAGTGTGGCCTGTGCAGGATGAAATTATCACAGTTTTGTAGAAAAGTAATTTTTCTCAAGAAACAGCCTTGCACACTTAAAACACACAGAGAATGTAAACCGAGGTTAATTGGGCACATAATGGTTTTTGAGTCGTAAGGTTAAGTATTGAAAAACAAGGAAATAAACAAATCCCAGACATCAGACCATGGTGCAAGCCATGTAGTAACTGATGTAATACCTGCTCAGCTTTTCTTCAGAGAGAAAGAAGTTTTAGGGAGTGAAGAAAACCAAATAATGCAATACCTTAATTAGTCATTGTACTAATTTGATATAGTGCTGTACCAGAGAAGTCCCTCTAATCTTGTAAGAATTTATTTTAGGACTATTTCACAGCTAGAAACTGCAGAGGTTATTTCTGTATGTAATTGTATTTCCAGAACCAGCTATTCTGAATGCTGGATCACAGTTTAGTGCTTGTAGGTCAGGGCCTCACTGTTTTGCAGGGGTTTTGTCTGTCAATAGATATTTACTTGCAATATTTAAGCCTTTATACACTACCCAAACAGTCAAACAAGTCCTATCTACTTTATTAGGTTTACTTATTTTTCCAAGATGTTTGCAATTTCTCTTTCTTCTTCTATAGCTATTATTTTGATCTGAAACTGAGAGCTGGTTTTTAAACAGTATTGTTGGTATGCATTTTTTAAACATTCAGAGATGTAAAACCTGCTCTCAGAGATTAAGACTAGTGATCACAGATATCTCATTTTACCTGTCTTTCACCTAAGATTGAATTCTCTTGTTCAATTTGAAACAGAAAACTTCTTTATGCTGTTAATGAATTTTCTTGTTCAATAAAACAATACAGCAATTGTCATAAATTCAACTACAAGAAGTATGAACTTTGCTTCATAACAATCAAACCCAAGGATTTTATAGTAACCAGATAAAATAATAGCTTGAATCATTCCAGGATTAAAATAATGATTTCATTACACACATACAAGTGATTATTATGAAAGGCTCACTAAACCTGATAATTTAAGCAAAACAGGGAATCCTTTCTAGACCCCTTAAAATAGGCTTTTTAAGGCTATAGACTGAGTGTTTCATACTTGAATACAAAAAGACTGCTTGTATCTCTCACCTTCTCTTCTCTGCAGAGTATATTTATGCAACTTGACAGAGGGTGACATTAGTACTGTATTTTAGAAATGTGGGTATATGTGTGCTACTACATAAATCTGAAAAAAGAGAAAATCCAAACAGCCCTTGCCTTGCAGATGTAAGCAGGCATTCCACATAACATGTCAGGAGATGCTGTCTTCGCTGCAAAGTACAGAAAATAAAATAAAAATAAATCAGTAAGGTTGTCATCCAAAATAGCACTTGTATGCCTGAAATGCCATAAACCCCTCAAATTTTCTGACTAGAATCTTGCACACAGATGCCCACTTCTTTTACTGCTTAGAAACTCTGTCATTTTGTCTGAACAGGTTATTAACTGAAGCCTACCTTTTGCGGGGGGAGGGGATTGCTTCCAAAGTGAATGTCCTTGAATCCAAGCCCAAAAGAGACTTGATCTAAGAAGTATCCAGTAATTTTACCCTCCATTTTTCTTCAGAGTGCCTATTACTAACAGGCTAACAATGAAAGAAAAGGAGTGGTGCCTTCCCTCCCTTTTGCTACAGCTCTATAATTGGGATACCTCCCAAAATCAGAAAGAAGAGACAACCCTCTGCCTGTTTTGAGTCTAAAGGGGTGCTGATCATTGCTCCTCTCCCTTCCAGAGAAGTTGCATGGGCCTCTATAAAAAAAAAGAAACAAGCTGCACCAGACTAAAGGCATTTTTCACGTCTCTTTTGCAGCAAAGTACAAAGAACTAAGAAACAATACAGAGTGCAATCGAGGGGAATTGTGATTCTGGAGGGCACACGGGGAACATGATTCTGATTCCAACCCATGCTCGCAGAACTACTCATCCTGGGATGAAAAAATGGAAATAATCCAGCTAGAGATAACTGAAGATGTTTTTCTCAAAAACAAATTGGGGCTCCACAGAGCTTATCCAATGCCAAGATGGTTAGTCTTGCAATGTTAGGTTTAATGAGGCCCTTTGGCAAATTATTTGATATCATTCTTTTAAACTTACAGATTGTAACTACAGAGAGCAGACACACTGAAAATCATAAGAATGAAGGGCTGGAAAGTGACTTAAGTCTGGTCAGATATTTTGAAGTATTCCTAGTCCGTTCCTAGCATTTGTTTCTACTTTTCTTCAAAATCTCTGATGTCATCAGATCCTTAAAACAGCCTCTTCTGGATTTCCACAACTTTAACAATGAGAAAGCATTTTTGATATAAACTTCCAAGCCATCTCTCCTTCTAATTAAATTACTTTTTTTCCTTTTCTTTTTCCCACCGACTATGTGGAATAGTTGATCACATGTATTTTTATTAAATCCTTTAGGACCTCATAAAATTCTCCAGTCCCCCCTTTGTCTTTCAGACTTTCAAAATGACAGATGAAGTTCTTTCAACCATTTTTTTTGGCTTTTCTTGGGTTTCATAAATTTCTCATAGCTGCCAATGATTTTTTTTCTGGATGCTATCCAGTGTGTTTACATCTTTTCCGAGGTTCAGTATAGAACACTGGACATGGTTCTCCAGATAACCTCACCAGCATGGAGTGGAGTTCAGTAATTACCTTGCCTGTCTGACATAATCTCTTCCTTATAATAACAAGTCTGGAATGAGATTAGGTTCCTGGCAACGACATTGTTTCTTAGCCAGTTTTATATGCCTCTTGCATTATAATCCCCTGCCTTTACCAGGAGGGCTGTTGTCTATTTATTTCCACCTTTCTGTGTTTGTGTTCGATACTTCCTCTGGAGAACAGTACTTTGTGTTCAGGCTCATTTCATACTGTGGATATCACAGGACTTCTTTAAACTGTGGGCTCAAATTAAAGATTCTGGAGATACTGTTTTAGTCTGTTTTCCTTATGATAATTTGGGTGAAGATAACAGACATTTCTGTGATTTCCTGTATGTTCTTGTCATGGTCAAAATCTAATCATAACCCTATTTTCTTACTCCTCTTGCACTTTTCAACCAGCCAGACACATTTTCCTTCTCTCAATTTTTACCTTTTTTTTTTTTTTTTTTAATTCTTATTCTCTTTTACTTGGAAGAAATTGGAGAATGAATAATTTTTTTTCTTTCTTTGGTAGTACAAAGGCCATTCTTGATAACATGAAAGTATTACAAAATACACATGCACTAAGAAAGAAAATTTAAATTTGCACCAAAAATTGAAAGATAGACAAATCTGGGCTCAGGCCTATTCAAAAGATCATGTAGATGATTTAGATCATTTAGTCTCATAAGAGACTTTGTGGGTTAATTCATGTCACAGGACTACTTAATATAATGTAGATATTACCTTGTCATCAGGAAGATATCAAGGTGCATATGTTACCTCACTAGGTCACCAACAAAACTAGCTGAGCTGTTGGAAAGTGCCTTTTTAAAGGGGAAAAGACCACAGATATTGTAACAGGGGAACTTTTCACACAGAACGAAGCCAGGACAAACAATCACATAATTTCTTTTGAAAATATATATTTTGATTATTCTTTAGACAATCTATAATTTTGAAATTAAATAGCACAAAAAGCCATCAGGAGTTTCTAACCAGCAGGGGGGAAAGTTGTTGCAATGCCAATCTGGGAAGGGCATCTGGGGCAAGAACAAGCAGGAGTAAAATGACATATTTAGAAGAAAGGAGAATGGGCAAGTTAATAAAATCCCCCAGTATTTAGGAAGACAGATTTCAACATCCAGAAAAACAAAATCAAGATATAGTCTCTTCTTCAAAGGAGGAAACCTGTTAAAGAGACTGTGTTCCTCAAAGAAACTCTTAATGGTTAATACACAAACAATTCCACAACAGACAAAAGAAAAGTGCAGCCAACAGATTGATATGACTAAGCCACGGGAGCTTTATAGATTTCAAATGCAAGGAGGATGTATACAGATATGGTGAGAAGCTCAGCTTCGACAAGACAAAGATCAAAATTTTAGCATGACAAGAAGAGAGAAAAAACGAGGACGAAATTGGAAAGAAACTGGCAAAGAACATGGAGAGTGGAAATCTGTATATTCCTCATGTTTGCATTTGAAAATTTTCCACACCTGGAAGTTTTCCATACCAGTCTTGCTCTCCCTTGCTGCATTTTTGTATGTTTTTCCTGGACTCTGATCCCAAAATGAAGAACAGGGGTTTGCATAAGCCTGTCACACATCTAAAAACCTTCAGCATGCTCTCCTTTGATCTTCTCTTCTAATCCTTAATTATATTATCTCTTTGCATTTTCTCCCTGGGATGACAACTCCATTCAGCACAGCAGTTGTTACTCAGTATTTTGTTTCAACCTTCTTTTTCAGCTTGTGATTCAGATTTTTTTCTTCTTCCTTTTTTAAAAATATATATACAAAGGTTTTTCCCGGAACGCAAAACTGTTTATTTCCTTCTAGATTTTTCCTTTGAGATGCACTGCATTTCCACACTTTACAAGCATTAATTAGTTTCTCTCCACAATGCAGTTGTTGGGAGAGGGATGCTAAGCCCTTTTCACTCATTATTTGGGACCTGAAGCACAGATAGTGAAGTTGAAATTGCTAAAAGCATTCATTAATCTCTGGTCACCAAGTTTAGCCAAATAGGAGTGAGATCCTTCAGATTTTATGCAAGTTCATTGCCCAGTTAAGATGTTAAACATTATCCACTTGAGCAGATAGGTCCCTCCGTGTAACAGACTGGAAACATGTGATGGCCCAGCGATTTCACTGACCCCATGCCACACAGTAGCTCCCTTGTAGAAGCAGGAATAAAACACAGTTTTCCAAAACAATACTCAACTTCCTTAATCATCAATCATTGCTTATGTAATTAAAGATGATATGTCTGTATATAAAAACCAAAAGTTGTACCAATAACCATAACCCTGGTATTTTTTATCCTGGTTTTGTAACTTTTGCAGTAGTCAGACCATCTCAACAGAGGTGTGGGGAGAGCAGAGGAAAATTTTTTGCCACCCTTATGACATTTGATGTTACAATTTCCCTCAGAAGAACAAGAGCCTCCAAGGGAAATGCCAGTAATTTCAGACTGTATCCCACTCTGTCCTAAGCAGCCACTTGACACAAAACACTGAAAATCTCTGGACTATATGAAAAGATTCCTACATTCAAACAATTTTCACCAGCACTGGAATCTGTTCAGCAAATACCTTACCAAATGCCAAGACCTCCCATAATGCAAGAAGTTCATAGCCTTTTTGTAAAATGCTGATACAATACTATGAAGAAGAAGAAGAAGAAGAAGAAGAAGAAGAAGAAGAAGAAGAAGAAGAAGAAGAAGAAGAAGAATATTAGTATGTATGTAGGTATAATATAATATGTTTTTAAAGTGTGTGCATATATAAAATACACCAATAGTATTGCTAAATATCAAATAGTGCATGAATTGCAAAAAAAAAAAATTATTGTATCTCCTAAAAACAGATTATAGCTTGAAATTTGGTTTAAATTTAAAATACCCTGAGAAATCTCTCTGTTATTAACAACAGAATAAATCCTCAAGCCCCCCCATAGAGTTGTCTTTTTATTGTGTCCAGACCAGGTAAGATTAAGTGTTGTCCTGGTGTCTGATTTTTCTTGATGTAAGATTTCCATGCTGTTCATATACCACAGTGCCAAGCACACTGGGATTAGTAACAGAAACAGTGCCTCACTGGAAACAGATTCCTGACTCTTGAGTCAGGAATGTAATTTGCTCGTAGCTATGGAAGGACACAGTTCTTCCTACCAGCAAATATCGTCAGTCGTCCAGATTCATAAAACCTGCTTATCACACATGGTTCACAGCCCAGCCATCTGGGGAGCTGGGCCCTTCCTCTGCCAGCTTGTCTCTCCCACACTGCCCTAAATGCAAAACCTAATGGAAGCAGTTAACCCTTTCTAGCCTGTTCAGCACAACAGAGGAGGAGCCTGTAGGGGCTGCGCAGCGCTGTAGGGGACAGCCTGCAGTCCCCTCCTCTGGCTGGGTGCCCCACCTGGAGGCTGATGCTGTGGCTGGAGCCCAGACCCTGTCAGCAGCCCAGGAGCCACAACACAGGACAGGTCAAGAAAAGGGAATCATCACAGACCTGGCCAAAGTTCAAGAAATCAGGGTTTGTCTACAGTGAGCAAAGGGTGAACAGGCAGGAGCAAGGGACAGGCAGGTCAGGACTCACAGCCAAAATAAAGTGAGTTTTGGAGCTGGAAGAGAAGCAAGGCTTCAAAGGTCATATCAAGTCAGCCAGTCTCTAGTGACAGAGGGTTCAACTGTCTTGAACACATTTAGTATTTCATTTAGTACAGGCACAGCCCGGGTGTCTGTAAGCTGCTATGACATAAAACTGCAGGAAGCTGTGCTTACATGGATTTGTTCAATGGCCAGAACAGAAAAGCAATAAAACTGTTCATAATTTTACATAAAAGCTTTCCTACACTATAAAGAATTAAACCAAAGTAGAGAGTGGCAAAATTGAACGTTTCTGTATTTTTGTGCCATGGCTGCAGGTAAAATAACTGGAAAAGAAACTAAATCAGAAATTATCATATTACCTTGGGTAAAGTAAATTAACTGTGTTTTCCTTTCCAGCTTGATCATATCCACCAAAAGATTTGAAATATCACATTTTATTATCTTAGTTAATTATTCGGTTCTTCCCATGATTCTAATATAAGGCAGCAGTAACTGAAAATAGTAGAAATCCAAGCTACATTATTTTTAAATTATGTATCTAGACCACCAAGTACAATGAATATAGGAAGCTTTGCAGGTTTTCTTAGACTGATTCTATTTCAATCCTTCTTGGCATACTGCTGAAAAATAAAATCTCCTGTCATAAAAAAAATGAGTGAGCAGATCTACCAACCTCATTTAGATTCTTTTTACAAATGCCAGGAGAAAATCAGACATGTTGTCTCTTTTCACCAGCATTTTTCTATGTCAAGTGTTTGTAACCTGTAAATCCTTAAAAAATTTTCAGAGAAATGTGGAGACATGTAAAGCACATTTAAGCCTATTCTAACTTGGATTTTGAGACATTTTCAGACACTCTTAGACAAAAAACAATTGACCATTTTAAGTTGCAATTCAGTGCTCAAATCAAAACAAAAATATGTCACCTTTCTATTTCACCATTAAAAAAAAATATTCAGGAAAATTAAAGCTGCCAAAGAAACCAGCAGTGACTTTTGTCTCCATGTGATCCAATCTGTTCAGTGCTTCATGATGCTTTTGCATGACCAAAAGCTTGAGGTGTTCACACAGCATACTACAGATTAAATCAATGAAGAGCCACATGCAGGTCACTCCTGTCCACCACAGTACAGTAGAACCTTAGGGTTATCCAGCAGAGCTGGAAAGGAACCATTAGCATTGACCTCAAGTCCTGGGCTGTTTCAGCTTTATGAATCAGAAACATAGTGCAATCTTCTATAATGCAATCTGTATAAGGCATCATTGTTTCATATTTCACCCAATCCTATTTTCCCAATAACCAGTTTCTGCACTAAAATGTGAATTCTGCCTCCATTAATTCTTTTTTCCTCCAGAGAAATTATTGTTTCTTCAATGGTTTATAATTTTCTGCATGGTTTTCCTTACAATAGAAAATTTTTTATGGTTTTCTCTGTTCATGTATGGGTCCTTATATAGTCCTATCTGAAACAAAGGGAGTTTATTTCACAGACACACAGAAAAGATTCTGAAAAGCTGCCTGATTTTTCCATCTCCAAGCCTTGGGATCTCATCCAGTTAAGACTGTTTCATCCTTTTCAGTCACTTCTGCTGTGTATCCTCCAGTTGCTCCTTGATTCGGTGGAATACCACCTCTCCTCCAAGTATGGTATATTCCTACCATTCCTGGGCCAGCAATGCTCTGCATGGTCATGCCTCCCACCAACACAGCCCTACTCTGTGTCACCCCTCAGCAGCCAGAAATAGCTGGTCCTGCACCTTCTTCCAACCTGTTCTGTTCTTCAGTCACTTTTTGCTCCTTTGTATTGAGGAGCCCTGACATCATCTTCCACAGCCAGATGTACTCAGTTCACCTCCTACAGGATCCACCCACACATGTTATGAAGCTCCAAAGTCCTTTATAAATACAACCCAATTTTTTTTATAAAAGTACATCACACATTTACTGCAATATATAATTTGCAAGGAGAGACACAATAAGTGCACTGTTTAAATATAAAGTCTGATTTTTTGTCATCTGCGGAATACATTAATACTGCAGAACAGCAGGCAACACCGTAGGAAATAATGTAGCAATATTTTTGCATCCACATAGGAAATCAGAATGATGGACTATACAGGGTGGGCAGATGGTTTTATTTTTAAACAAAACCAGTTTCAGTTGTTGATACTCATCTTCTCCTATCCACATACTCACAACTCTAAAATATGTGAGCCCAGTCATTTGTCCAGAGTCCAGGAAATAATGTGTGTGCAGGTGCTGTGTCTAGGAATCCTTGCAATGACATGAGGAAAAAGGGACTCCAGCTGTCAAGTCCTTCTTACATCTTCTGTGCTCCTCTTATGCTGGTGACCATGTAATGACTTTAGGTAAAACCTTTTGTATCTTTTAGGAGCTGTCAGATTCTCCATCCCCACATCCATCAGGATTTGCTCGCTGCCCTTTGCCTCCCAGGCCTGGTGGGAAGGTGCAGGTAGATGTGTGCTGAGATCTTCCTGACCATCAACATGCACCATTCTCATAGTCCTTCTCCTGACTTTCCCTCAGTGCTTCCACACCCAGACATTCCCAGGTTTAACATTTCTGTAATAATTACTCTGTGTGACGAGAAAATTTTTAGCGCTGCTGGTTGCATGACATATTTGGAAGAAGGCTGGGAGTTCAATAATGTTACTTCTGCAGAAGAGGGTGCCTAGAACGACTTTTGAGCATGTAAGGCAGTTTGAACTTGTACACAAAGACTGCATTGTTTGAAACTCTTCTGTGAGTTGGATATGCCTATTGCACCAGTGCAAACAGCCCACTACGAGTAGTGAGGGATCATAGGAATACAGACTGAGATTTTTCACTTGCTACTCTCAAGATTCATTTATATATCTCAGACCGTGTGCAAAATCCCATCAAGGGAAATGCATTGTTTTTGGCATAAATAAATTGAGTGTTAGGAAATTTCCAGCAATAATCATTTTTACTTTAGTCAGTACTAAAGTATAAGAGAGAAACATTCCTGCAAAACATTCTCAAGCAATTCTTTCCACAGAAGATAAAATGCATCAACCAAAAACAAACAAAAAAAACCCTCAAAACTAAAACAAACAAACAAACAACCCTACTGAGAGAAAACAGCTATACATACATGTTTCCTATGTGCTTACAATATTCAGCCTAACATACAGAAGCTGTGAACAGAATAGGAAATAGTATTATGTATTAACCATAAAAAATATAGAGATAAATGTTAACAGGCAATATATGACTCACCTGATATATCTGTTACTTGGTCCAGAGCCCCACTCTCTAAGCTCAGTGTCTGAGTATCAAGCCACCTGATACTGCCTAAACACTACCATGGACTGCCTTCCCCTCAGTAGCTCCTGCCTTAACCCCAAACTGTCACTTCCAAGTACTAGCAGTAGTACTGCTATAAATTTGAAGTGTACTTTATTGGGCATTATTTCACCCATATTGTTGGTCTCAGACACTGCTTCTTAGAAGAAAAGGCCAAAGACAATAATTTTCCCCTTAAGCAGCTCACAGAACTGATGATGTTGCATCTCCAGCACTTAAAAAAACCAATGGCTTCCCTGTCACAGAGTAGTTAAAGATCAGGCTTCTTATAACTCCAAGCTACCATGGCTGCATACAGCATCTACACAGCAACAGTATTATTTTAAAAAATCAAATTGAGTCTAGATACTTTTCTGCATGTCCATTCTGGATGGATACATATATTAAAACAGTATGTGGGTGATATTTACTTACCAATTCTGTTCTGTTCTATTCTGTTCCTTTCATTTTATTTTGTCTGTGCAATTTTAAGACACGTTCTTCCTTCCAGCTAAAAAAAAAAATATTCTTTTTTCTCTTTTTCTTTGTTATTTAGTTTGTCCAGTATTCAAGGCTGTTTGACTGCAGCTCATTCACCACCATGAGAACAATTATATTGACCGAGAAGTGCCACTGACAAAAAAGTATTAATGCCTCTGAAAGTACAGCACTAAGTGCATTAGTATATACCTCAGGCTTCTTTGGGGCTAATAATAATAACAATAATGACAGAGAGATGTGTGATGCTCCCATGATGAGAGCTCTGGGCTCTAAGAGCAACTCATTTGTTCAGCTGCTTTCCTGACCCTCCTTTTTTGTCATTCCAAAACAGTAGCCCAGCAGTGAGCTGCCATGGCAATACACAATGTTTTCTGGAAGTAAGTGAAAGACAAGGCTACATCCCTGAAGGAAAAAAAAAGGCTTAATCTAAACATGTCAGCAGCTCCGTGCATGGCCAGAGGGCTGCCTGTGTTCAACCCTCAACATGAATTCTGTCTTGAGAATTGCTAATGGGAGTCAGTCTTAGCAACATATTTTAGAAAGCCACAGTCACTTTGGGGCTTGAAAGTGGCCTGGTTTCATACTTTCACAAACAAACAAACAAAAAAGAATTCGGAAGAAACTGTGTATTTTAAAAAAGCATACAAAACACGCAGTGGGATCCCTGGAAATTCCTATCTGAAGCAGGCATTTTGCTAATATAATGCTTCATGTATAAAGTGAATTGGCCTACAACAAATTTGCACAATTTTATTAAAAGTTGTCATATACAATACATATTATAATATGTAACAGAAAAAGATATCTAATTGATGTCATATTTATATAATCAATACTTTTTTTAGAGTAGAGTTCTAAATTTGCATGGTTTTAACATAACAGCATAACTAAATTACTTCCAAACATGACATTTCATAGCTGTATATGCATATTTTAAAATATTTTTGATGTTTTAATCTGTATACACTTGCACTTATGTATGAAGCACTTGAGGCTTGTGCAGTGGAAGACATTTTACCCAAAAGGATTTGTGTCAGCTAATCTCATATATTTAATGGCAGCAGATCTGCTGCTGAAGAAGTTATATCTTCAGATTACAGATAACCTATTCCATTGAAGTGGCTGTGATTAAGGATCTGCACCATGTCAGAGCAGTGGCAGCCAATAATATGTTCCAGTTCAGCTATGCAAAATCAAAAGCCTGTGCACACTAGAAGAAACAGTCCTTCAATCCTCTTGTGAACTTACATTATTGTGCAGCTAATCATACATCATCTTGCAAGAGGAAACATCTGTAATGTTCACTTTTTGAACACTGTGCATATGGAATTTTCATTTGCCCGGTTGGTTCATGGTTTTTTCAGACATTTCATAACATTGCAGCCAATAGAAATGAAGACTTTTTTGTTTCTGCATAAAGCAAGACTGCAGAGCAAGATTACCTCTGCCAGAAATGGTGTGTGTTTGTCTCCATGTGATGCACTGAAGCTAAACCCACCCCAATAGTGTCGCACACAGGTGTGAGGGGGGGCTGCTTTTCACACTGATTTATCTCTCTGCTATGATAAAAAGCCACAAAGAGCAAGGCAGTTTAAGGGTGACCCCTTATCCTCAAACACTGAAGAACACACAACCATTCCAGCTGAGAACAAGAAGTGAAATCTCTGCATGTGGCCATGCTGCTCCCATGGTTCTTGTAGGGCTTGGTCCCACCCTCCCTGCTCACGTGCCATTGACTGAAACAGAGGTGAGGAAGAGACTGAAAGGAAGAGGATTTCACTCTTTGTGGACATAGGTGAATACTTCATCTTTATATCTTGTATAAAAAATTATCATGAAGCCTGACTAGTTGTGTTTTGTGTGCATGAACAATAGTAGATATTTGTACAGACCTGAAGATGACCCCTTTTAAAGAAAGGTGTTACTATGAAGAGAATCCCACTTAAGACACTGAATATTTTAATAATGTCATTCTTAGGGAGAAAAACATTATAGGGTTGACATTACTATGTGGGCCAGCCAGAAAATAAGTGATTCAGGGATGAAAAATTGTCTTGTATTATTCAGTGAGGCAATAAAAGTGACAACATCAAAAGTCATCCTTTGTTGCTGTGCCTTTCTGGATGAGCTTTGTCAGAACACAGCTGAAAGATATCAGAAAGATATAACAATTTAGCATTGCAAAGAAAAGAAGCACAGTGTATCTGCTCACATTAGATTGCTTGCAATGAAATGGCAGAAACCGTAAGAAAAAAAATTCAGGAGCACTTAAAACACATTTTACATAGATATAACTGCAGGATTTTCCCTTTTACCTCTGAACTCAGTGGGCATTAAAGGTGCTCAGCACCCTGCAGAAGCAAATCCTTTCCTGACTCTGCTTGCCATGTATCTCTGCCTTGTAGATATTCTCTGCCGCCTCTATGGCTTCTCCCTGCTACCCCTTATTCCTGAAACAAGCTCTATTTAGACATGTACTCCAGTGCATGTCACAGGCAGCTTTGCTCACACCTTAACTGCTGGTTTTCTTTTCAACACGTGTGTGTGTCACATTTTCTGTTGGTTTTGTCTAAACACACAAATGCTCCCAGTTCAAGTACTTACATATACCCTTTCCTGAAATCCCCCTCAGCTGCTGGAGCAAAACCACAGCTGTTTTGGTGGGCACAGAGTGCTCCAAATGCTCACTGCTCGCTGTATTATTTACACCAAAGACCAAGCAGTGAGCACAGGTCCAGGAGAAAGCATGTGCAGGATGATTGCCCTGCTCCGTGCCAATTTTCATTAGCAATTTTACATGAGATTATTAATTACCCCACACTGCACGATGGACAGGTCTGCTTTTACCCTAGCTTTTGGTTTGTGCATCAAGACACATACAATGCTTTTTGGGTATAGATAATAATTACAGAAAAAAATCCAGATTTCCATGGCTTAACCTAGCACATTTTGGTCAACCTTCACATTACCAGAAAAATGTCATCAAAATGTGCGATGACATAAAGTTCACAGTGCCAAGAATCATGCAAGCAGAAACCATTTACCCCAGATCTTCCTCCTTGCATAAGGGCAGCAAAGTCTCTTAAAACAATTTGCAGCAGGATTATTTTATGTCTTGAGCAGGACCATCTACATGTCCTCTAAACTAGTAGGGCAAAAACAATCCCTGTGGCACTGGAAACAGTGGAGTGAGTGCTGGAGTGAGTGGAGGTTTGGCAGTTGGCATCAGGGAAGTCCTGAGCTGTAACTAATCCGACACAAGCAACTGATTTATTATGTGGCCTTAGGCAAATCCCTTCATTCCTCTGCTTTCATTCAGCCATCTGTAAAGTGAGAACAGCAACATGCACTTTGCACGGATGCTGTGACCACGGGCTGCACTTTTGTCAGTGACTCCCAGCCACGCTTTCCAAGGAAACTTTAGCCCATCCATACAGAAAGCAAAGCCAGTTCATTCCCATGGCACAGGCTTGGCAGAACAAAACCAGAAATGTGTGGAGGAAATTACCAAATTAGAAAGTAGAAAGCAGAGAGCAGAGCCTGGAAAATAGAGGCTGAAAAGGCATTGCATTCAAAAAGGCACCAGCTTCTCTGGGATTTACTGAGCCTCTGGTGGATCATAAATATTTCTACCTCTGTTTAAAAGTTTTGGCAAAGTCCATGAGGTGAATATTTTACCCAAGGTAGAACATAAAAGCCATTTGACATGACTGTGATTCTGACAAAAGACAAAAGGGAACTTTTTATGCAGACATTTGAGCCAACATTATCAAATCCATAAACAATATAGACTGCCTGTGTGTCATGTTTCTCTTCTGACTGGTTCTCACTATAAGCAAAGAGCCTTCATTTTTTACAGAGTACAGAAAAATACAATAGGTATTATCAAAAAAAGAAAAAAACAATTTATGTAGTCTATCAAAGCTTGTCATGTTTTAACTGAGTCTCAACCACAGTAAACAACGAAATGTGCCAATGGCAGCACATAAAGGAAGATGTGTGTACAAGTTCAGGCTTCTCCATGATGAAACACCCACATGAGCAGAGAAGAGTGTACATGATCATTGGCTGGAGCAATGTGGCTGGCAAGAAGATGTTCCTACAGCCCCAATACTGGGCAATAATTAGACATGTCTGTTGCATCCTCCATCCCTATGCAACAGGACACCTGTGATATGTCTTCTGACTGCCGTTCTCTCATTAGTTTAGTTATACACCTTTCCAGGACAGAAAATAGTAAGAAACAGCAGCATCAGTGTGCTACACTCCCCTCTCATGACAAAGCCAGCTACAGGTATCAATGACCTAAGAGCAAAGTGCACAGCCTGAACGTTGTCATCTATTCTGGCCATTTCCCTCTACTTAGTGGCTCGATCTTATAAAATTAAAAAGTAACAGGCCTCCTACTTTTCTTCTGGTTGTTGGAGGGAATGCTAAAATCATTGGGCTGAATTATTCCAAACAGCTAGTCCACAGTTTATACAGCCTCAACATCTATTCAAAGAAGGAAGAAAGATTTTCAGAAAAAGGTTTCACATATAACTATATAACTGTACAACTACTTGCATATAGTTGTACTGCAACTGCTCTTTGATGCAACTCATTTTTGTCCTTTTTGGAAGCTTCTTTCCAGGCTACTTAGATCCCTTTCAATGGCTTATGAATGATTTCTGCACTTACCTGACAGATAGTGCCATGACCCAAGTGATTCCCATACAATGATGATAATTACACCTATTAATCTGCCAGTACCCCAGCAGTTTGTGCTCCTGCCTTCAGTGTCATTCATCCCATCCATTTACAGAGTCACCAGTGACACTTCGGGTTTCTTTGAACTCTCCTTCTGATACCAGCTCTGTAGCTGTTGTATGATCTTTGAGAGGAGATCTGTTGGGACTTTCTCAGGGTAGATTTATAGAAAACCCTGTTTCTTCTTTCAACTAGCATCGATTCATTGGGAAAACAAGGCAGAGGGCACGCTCCTCACATGCCTGACTAGGTCATTTACACAGAATAGCCTTTTCAGGAATCTACCAAATTAAAATTACTTTATTGCAAAATCAAGTGGCATAACAAGTGTCCCAAATCACACAACTATCAGACTGGCACTGCAGCTGCCTAACAACGTTAGAAGACAATTACCATTCAGAGCAGGGAAATATCGTCTGACAGCATGAAGGCTTAACCAAAGACAAAACTATCCATGTTACAACCAATCACCCTGCATCACACGCTGTGATGTTTGTGTACACAGACCCCTGTTGAAGTTAAATAGCCCTTCTGCTATAATTTTGTCTGCAGTGGGAACTCCATCTTAGATTGTGACAGGAATAAGAGAGACTATGGGGGAGAGGGATAGTTGTTTTCATTCTATTTTACTCAATGCATTAAGTGTAGTTTTTATTACTTTTGTTCAATAATTTATAGTAAGTGTATGCAGTGCCTTCAAGATCCATTTGCAGGATGTTAGGTCTGAGATCATTCCCTTTCAGTTGCACAGCAAAGCCTCCTTAGAGTCCTCAACCCTGACTCTTTTATTCCCTACACAGAGGGCTAAGGATAAGCCAGCTGGTCACCAGGACATCAGGAGGACGCAGAGGGATTTGGGAGTTTCACAGATCAGGATAAGAATAAATCATCAGAGGCCTTCGTGCCCAACCATTGGAAACCCAGAAGGCCCAAAACACAGGAAGAGCTCCTTCATCTGCCACTGGGGTCTGAGGCAAACCACTGCAGCACATTAGGTTCTCCTAAAAGGTTAAGCAATTTATTTTTCATGTCCATGAAAGAACATGGGCCTAGGGAATTGTTTCCATCTCCCTCATCAGTTCAAGCCTGTTACACATTAAAGTATATAACACACAGCTAAAGCCATTGCCAGGCTGGATCACAGCTCTCTCCCTGCTTTTCCAATTTCAAAACATTAACCATCTTTGAAAAATGTGCAGAAGATGTATTTGACACATATTCAAAAATAAACAGCTGAAGGGATAAAGGGGTGGCTGTGCAGGGACCTCTCATTATAATTCCTACTATAAAGAGCCTGGAAAACAAGGAAGATTAAATTGTTGAGCAATTGTTTCAAAACTAAGATGTAAAAGGACATGAAGAAACTGGTACTTTAATTAAAATTACAGGTAATAGCAGCTATCATCAGTGCATTAATCACAAACTCTAGTACAGAAACAACTGATGCCTTTGTTTTTTTTCAGAAGGACACCCTCAATAACAAAGTGGTGCTGTAGCAGCATGAATACTGTGGGATAGATGTTCAGGACACTGTTGATCCTCCCTAGATTCCAGAAGAAAGAGGTTCACTGCTGTAGTGTATTTATGCTGAATTGTGACACCCATGCTGACCATCGGAGAGCAATGTGATTCCACCCGTTCTTCTTCCCTTGTCCATTTGCTCCCAAATGACGAAACAAGTAAAATATCTCCCCACTTATCCCAGACTGACCAGACAGTTTCTTAAACAAAAGGCAGGTAGCCCATAGTCACAAGACCCAGATCTTTCCAATGACTAAGTTGTCTAATGCTGTTCTGAAAGAGGAGTCTTGAAATTCAGGTATGATGCTGATGAAATATTACCATCATTCCTCCTGGAAGTGGATCAATTTGTCAAAATGTTGTTGGCTTTTATTCCATAAATTCCAGATATAAAGTGAAAAATACCATGGTGCTAAACATTTTGCAGTAATGCAAATTAACATACTTACTAATTCAATACAATCTATAAAGAGCTTTTAGGAGAAAACTGTTATTTTTCTACCACTGTAGAATGGTAGTTGGTGGAAATGCAAAATTAAACAACAGAACTTCCTTTAATTTCACAGGCTGTGATTCTTTCATAAAACTTCTAAAGATCAGTTATGTCCCATCACTGCAGGAGTCAGGCTGAACTAAGTGATTTATGCATAAATAGCCTTATACAGCCAACTACTGTAGAATGAGCAACTCGTCTGTTCAATGTACATGCAAAGTACTGTTATTTTTGCCCATATTTTACCATTACATCAATCTTTCTGACGCTTCTTATTTTCTGTCATGCAGGCATCTTTTTGTACATGTAGCTCTGTGTGACTTTCATAAGACATATGTAGTTGAACAAAATAGGAATTGGAATCCAAGAGCAATTGTTTATGGATGGCCTGCAAAATGTCCCAAACGCAAAATGAAAACAGTGAATTAATGCTCTTCAAAGTCACCCTCAAAAATTTGTTTTCCTTTCCTGTGGAAAATAGAGGAAGAGATCTCATTCCAGTCGAATGGCTGGGTGTGGCTTTTGAAGAAATGACATAGCAATAGCTTGTTGGGCCTTTCAGATTAAACTGATGGCTTGCCTAAAAACTGAAGGCACTCTTCCTCATCTGGAGCAGGGCTAGTGATACTCAGGCAAGACTCTGAAAATGCATTCTCCAACTGAGAGAGGCTGAAAATATTAAACAGAAATATTTAAATTAATTAAATATTAAATAATATGGCGATAGAGCTTTTGTGCTCTGGTGAGAGCTGAGGAAAATTATTTCTGCCTTATTTTTAGTCTTACAGTCCTAACAGTCACTCATTTTATCTCAATGCTGGTGTAACAGCAGCAGCACCATGGACAGCACCCACAGCTAATGGAGAGTGGGGAGGAGCAGGGAGCCCTTCCGGATCTGTCATTTCCCTCCTGCTGCAGGGAAGCTGCCAGGCTCCTAGGCTGCAAAGATAAAGTCAGGAGAAGAAATGAGGGGCAGGTTATGTCCCAGTGGGTGACACAACAGAGCTCTGTCCCAGCAAAACAAAAACCTGTTTGTTGTCTACTCAGAGAAGCCACAAACTATCATAGCAAGATGCTGGAATTCACTGGAACTTTTGTGAGTCTGAGAAGTGGTCTCCTAAGTCAGAATCCAGCCTGAGAGCTTCAGAAGTATTTCTGGGATAGCTTATAAAATATACCTGCACAGCAGTGAGAATGCTGATTCATTGACAATTTCATTTCATGTTTTTAACTGAAGAATTAGAATCATATTCATGGTGGATCCCTAATCAGGCAGAAATGCCATTTTATTTTGCTTTTGAAGAGTCCTGAAAGTCTAAACTCAAAACAGTACACAATGCAAATGTTAAAGCAACAAAGAAATTCTATGACAGAGAAAAATAGGCAGTATCTATTTGGGCAATACCTAACAGAGCAAAGAGTCAACATTCAGAAATCCTTTGTGTATTCCTGGGTCTTCAATCATCCAGTGGAGTAAATGTGTTGAGGTGCATCTTTAAAACCCATCCGTAAAGGATTGACGCACACTGACACCAGACAAAGCTTACTGCACATCTAAATCTATTATCTACAAGGAGCAGTTCTGGCACTGTCATACCCAACAAAACCTCCCTAGAAAACCAGGAAAGGACAGGTTTTTCTGCCAGCTTTAAGATGGCAGCATGGCTAAGCCCTTGAGTACTGCGGTCTCTCTGGACCCTTCAGGCTGCTTTGTGCCATGTCAGTGGATGTGTGACCACTCTGTGCTCAGTCTGACTCAGCTCCCCTCTCCTTCACAACTGCATACAGGGAGAACAGAATGTCACTATCTCAGTATGTTGCAAGGGTTTATAACCAAAACTGAAACAGAAATAACCATACAGGCTTAAGAGCCCTATGTCCAGACCTCACCAGTCCTTGGGAGAATAATGAGGGACCAGGACAGGAATTCATCAAAAACTCTCATTGTAAGTGATGCATTAAATGGCTACCTAGAAAGAGAGACCAGACAGGAATAAAGGAAAAAAGGTGGTATTTATTTGAAAGGCCTTCAGGTACACACTTCAGGCTCCAGAGGTCCTGCCTCAGTGGATCACAAAATGGACAACAGGTCACGAGTGCTTCACACTTTTATATCAACATAAATTCACCAATCAGAACCCAGCCTGTCAAAGGTCTGGGCCCCCTGTCCTCTGCCCTGTGGCTTTTCTTCCTTTGGTTCGTCATGTTGGAAAAAATGCAGCAAGAGATCTTCTGCTGTTTCAGAGTTGTTTTTATTTGTCTTATCAAAACCTCGGAGGGAGAGACAGCATCCCCTGAGAACACCAGGGCAAAAGAGGCAATGGCTGCAGATCAGCAGCTACTTTTATATCTTACTAACAACCATTCAAGAAACAATATGTATCTTATTTTCTTTTCAACACCAGTAAACCCTCATCTNAAAAATCTATTCACCTCTCTGGTGCATTCAGGTTCTCCCAAAAGTGGAGGGAGCTTCTCCAAAAGCCTAGGTCGCTGGCTAGGCCACTTTTGAGAGCTCTGGGGATATAAAGAAACCACCAGAGGAGCAGGAGAAGCTGTCAGGCTTCCCTGGACTCCGACACCAGCCAATGATGTAATTTCCTCCAAGCTTGCCCCCCTCTCCCCAAGACGATGGTTTACAGTTCTTGTTTCTGGATGTTCTTGGAGAGCAAGTTAGAGGTTTTGTTCTGTCTATCTTCGCACAGAGAACAGCATGAGAGAACAGCATTTAACAAGCTACAGAAAACTTCAGAGTTACAGTAGCAGTACAGGATTTGAAAAATATAGAAGTTAAAACCTAAGGCATCATAAGAACACAGCCTTTTATCAGAGGTACTTCCACTGCTATGTCCTTGCACTCTCTGAGCACAAGGTACTTACATAATTTCATGTTTTATTGATCATCCCATACTTAAATTCAGCTAATGGATGGTACCAATTATTCAACCAGTTGGTCAAGGAAAGGTTTTTAGATCATGCAAATGCAAGTCATTTTAGACATGACTCGCAAAACCCATCTTCGCAGACTTTATGCAAGGGCTAGAGCATCACAGCTTACTGTTCAAACTCAGAAAATATTCTGAAAAACAAAGAAGAATGGTCTGACTCCACAGCACTCTATAACCTGCAACCTTTTACATATATACAACACATAATGCAGCCAAACAAAAGCAGTATTTTTCATCCACTTCCCAGTGACATCAACGAGGTACATATCCAGGCAGATCATTTAGGAACACATACAACTTTCAACACACAAGCAATGTAATGCTATTTACACCTTCCCAGCAGGGTAAACAGAGCTCTTGCTTTGGTAGATTTGGCTGTAAATAACGACTTGCCATAGAAGACAAAGGAAAATACAGTATTATCTACTAGATAAGATCTATTAGATCAGATCTATTGGACCAAGAGGTTTCCCACTCCTCATCTGATGCAGGGGAGTTGAGTAGCCAGTGACAAGACACATATAAACACAGGTCTGAGGGCAGAGATGGCAGGAAAGGGTAACCCCCTTATTTTCTGAAAGGGCTGAGGTAGGATCATGTGTGAAATGGTCAGTAAAGACCATGGCCAGTAATAACCCCATGGTAAAGGAAGGTGAAGTCTTCATTATTATTGTAGTACTTGTGTCACTATCTACTAATGACACAGGCAGCTTTTTTTATCCCTATTTCTCTGCTATGCAGATCTCCTTCCTGACTTGTTCCTTGAACAATTTCTTTGGTTTTGCTTCAGTTTTGCCTGTCTTTGTGAAGCACAAGAGTATCAACATCTCCTGTGACTTAGGAAGAACTGTAAAAACCCTGATTTGAAAGGACCTCTAGGTCTGCTGCCTGGATGCTTCAGGCAGCAAAGGGTTCGCATGCTATTCAATTATGCTCGTCTGTGGCTGAAGGGAGCAGCAAGGGAATGCCACTCTCACTGGCTGGTAGCACAGCTGCTGAAGCATCTTTTTACAGATCTTAAACATCAGGTCTCTCTTCTATAGGAGCAGTGTTGCATAAACAGCATATGCTGTGCCTTAGCCTTCAACCTTCCAACTGCTGAGAACAACTTAGACTGATGGCTGGGGAGGTTACTCTAAAAGTGTGTATTAAAGAATTATGTCATACACACAGATAATCATGCAGTCCTGCATTATACAAGGTAAACATGTTTGCATGACATATGCCAATACACACACCTCTAAAGTCCTATGGAATCAACCATTAGTGCAATCCAACAACAGATACTATAGAACAGAAATTATTTTTGTATTATTTATAGCTTTTAGAAAAATTAAACATGTGCTGTCTTTACAAAATTATTCAGTTATGCACACCAGTGTGAGTCCATATGCATATACCTAAAAGATCACATATGTATATAAGCTGTACATATAAAATTACACAGTGTAGATATAGATTATATAGATAGATATAGATACACATTCTCTGTAATATGAATGCCTTATTATATGAAAAGGGAACATAAAAGCTTGTTTCCAGTGAAATTCCAGCTAAGGTCCTTAAGCACATCCCTCCAGCTGCCAGTGGCTGCTGAG
>VZTN01011536.1:36971-84424 GCA_013400515.1 Erpornis zantholeuca
CTTATGCATGTGTACATACACACCCAACACAGACTGTACAGGAGTTCAGGACAAATGGGTTTTAAAGCATGTGAGTACATATGCACTCCTACATGTGCAGATTATGCAGGACTCTGCTAGTTGTAAGCAGAACAAGTGCAGATGAATGGAGAAAACTGCATAAAGCTGTGTTTGTCCCCTATTTTATTTCTTTATAACATTTATAGAGGATTTTGAAAAGCTAATTCTCAATCATTACTTGCCATTTTGCAAACATTTTAACATCTGCTGCATCAGGTAAATGGGTAGCTATTTACCCTTCTGTAGAGATCCTGCTGATTACATAAAGAAGCAGGTGTATTTCTTGGGTAATGCAGCTGAAACAGAAATATTTTGTCCCAGGGGAAACAAGCCATGGTGTATGAAATGTGCTGAGGATACAGGATCCAGTGCTTACTAGGAAAGTCTCAACCAATTCCTTTGCAAGGTACATCAGGAGCATCACCAACTGGTACCTGAATGTGCTGCAATGAAATTATTACACAAGCAATTGTTGACTCTGTTCTTTTAATGAGTTAGTCTCTCAGCTAGGGTTCTTTTTTTTCTCTCTTTGTCTCACACAAACACAAAAACTTTGCATAGAACAGCCCCTTATATGCTCTTCTTCCCTTTGGGAAGCATAGATATCCTAACTCCATGAGTGCATGCAGCAGGTCAGTACCTGGCTGTGCAACTTCGTTATTGTAAAGATTATGAACCATGTCAAAACCTACCACTGTCTGCTCCTGGGCCAGGACCATCATTTGCTGTAGGTGCTCTTTGCCATATTTAATCTCAAGTTGCAGCCCACATCCAATACTCTCTGCCCTTCTGTTCTCAGTTGATCAGCATTCAGGTCCCAGGTCACACTCACAGCTGCCACTGCGTCTTTCTTCATTTCAGCTTAGCTTAGCTTTCCTTTCATCCAGACAAAATATAGCACCTCCGAGCCATATCACACATAGGCAGCCTGTCTTTGGATGAAGTTACCTCACAGTATTTACTACATCATTTGGTAGCTTACTCCTTAACGGGCTCTACTCTGGCTGCAGGCAGATCTAGTCAAAGTATGTTAATTAGCAAGCAGTCAAACCTATGAATTACAGGCCTTGTAATTATCCATTGAAAATTTTCATCTTACTGAACCACTTTTGAGCCCATCTAAATTGCTTCACATCAGCCCAGCGGGGTTGCTTGAGAGGTAGGACTGGTGCAGTACAAAGAGGGTGAACCTCACTAATGAAAATCTCCCTGGGAGTAGTATGCAAATGAGGTTTGTTTCATCCTTTATAGTCAGCAACTCTAAATGCTGTATGGCTGCCCCACTCATTAGAGCAAAGATGTCATGCTGAATAAATATGTTGCCCTCTATCCCTGTTGCTTCATTCCTCAGTAAAATTCACACTCTGGAAGGACCAAGCAGTCAATATTATTCACTGAGCAATGCAGCACACAAGACTCTTGCAAAGAATATTGAGTCAAGCTGCAAACTTCTCTCTTCTGAAAGCCAAGGTGGTTTCCAGATGTTGTGCTTGCAAACTCTCCTCACGATCTGGAAAGTCATGAAAGGGCTTTGGTTCAGGGTTGCACAGAAAGGAGAATGAAATAGTGCCCTGCTGGCAGAGTTCAGCATTAGGTGCTGCTCTGACTTAATAAATTGTGAAAGACCACAGAGTCCTGCCTGATGGAGAACTTCCTTGGTGGGTTTTTAATAGCTCTTTGATCAGAGGCTTCACAGTGTGATGCACAGATTGACTGAAAGACACAATGATGTTACTGAAGTTTGAATGTTGTTTGATTGCTACTGAATTGTACTAGCACCCCTTGTCTCCTGTGTCACTTAATTTTATCTTTCCTGATCTTCCTCCCTGACATTTCTAATCACATAGCACACTTTTGTAAAGGCCAGGGATGTGGAGGGGGATGCAGGACATGGGATTGTTTTCAGCCTTTTGCAGATCCAGTGGCCTACCACAGTATTTCACTCTTTTGCAGGGGTGCTTTCCTGGGGTTCTCCTCCATTCTTCCATCGCATTTGTATGAGTACATTCAGAGATGGGAATTCAGAAAAAAAAAATATGAGCACAGACCTTGCAGGAGGTGAGTTTGTCATTATTCTCTTTAATGGCATTGATTTCCTTTTCATTTTCACTGCTGAAGAGAAAGGAAGAACTGTAAATAAGAGAATAATGCTACTGTCACTCTGACATTCTGTAATGAACTGCACAATACGCCTTGAATGAAAAACACAGGAAAGCAGTTCTGCAAAGCTATCATTTCCAGGGTCATAGGTGATATATTTATGGAGTTTTGATTTTTTTTCTGGCTTATCGTGTGATGTAATCATAGAAATGTAGAAACAGAAGATGCTCAATGGGTCCTGTAGGACAGCACCCAGTGAGACATTTAATGTCCTCCTCTGAGGATAGGGGAGTTTGGCATCGCCTACACCTCTCCTGGCATGTGAGGACCAAGGCTCAGGTGCAGAAATCCCAGTTTATCACAATGAAGGATGAGCTGCATCTACCCAGGATGTTCCTCCTGTCCCTACAGCAGTTCTGGGCCCATGTGGCAGGGGCAAGCTGAGGAGACTTTGGCCCAGAATAGACCACTGCTGCACCAAAATGAGTCACCCTAGCCCCCTAATCAACTTTTGGTCAAGTCAGAGGCAGACACCAAGCCAAAAATTTCTGATCTACCCTATCCCTCCTTGTACCACACACAGTTCCCTGTCTCCAGACCCCCACACATCCAATTTTTTTGCATGAGCTCAACAAAAGACACTCTGTGACTATGCATGCTGCATTTACCCTAGAGAGAAACCTTTTCCTAATATCAAAACTAAATATTCTCCTAACATAAATTAGACTAATTTATTCTGGTCTCTCAGCAGAAATTACAAGTTCTAGAGAGATCCTGTTTTGTGCTCCTGTCATACTTCAAGATAAAACCTGACCCTAAGCAATCTGAGGCATATTTTTGACATAGGACTGTCACAACATAATCCAACAAGAAGGTAAGGACAGAAAGCTTTGCTATTTCTTAAGGAGAAAGCTGCTTGGAAACACCTCTTTTTGGGGTGATGCTGAGATACAGAAGAGTCACTTGCAGGAGTCTCACATTGTAGGGTTAGAGACAACCTGACAAGATGACTTGAAAAACTTGATCTGGTGATGAACTGTGCCAAGAAAAAGTAAGTCTGTTTTAATTGAAATATTTCCTGAAATTACTGTTTGGACATATCTGAGTTCATCAGTGAGTCAGACACAAAAGGAATGAAGATATTTGCACTTACTCAACCAAATCCNACATTTCTTTGCACTGCAGTAGAAGCCTAGATGATATTGTGAATTCTTCTAGATTTCAGCAGACTATCAGTCATAGTGATTTTGTCACTCTCCTATTTAGCAATCAAATGCTCACATTTTACTTGATCCTGGACACAGTTCTTTAATCCTTCTTATAGAGAAGGCTTTGCTGAAACAGCTTGTTGTACAGCCAGGTCTTTGGTATTTCCACTGCTGTATTTATCTCTCCATGTATTTCTGAATGAAAATAATCAGAGCATCAGCTTATTTCTGTCTGCACAGACACAGGAAAGGTTGAGTTTCACTGCTCAAGACCGCCTTACAGTCCAGTATTTTAAATGAGGCCATTTGAAAGAGAACTAAATGTCTGAAAATGCTGTAAACTTCCTCAAAGAGAATGCGTTCTTCTGCAAGTTAAACTTACTTGCAAGGCTGAATTTACACTTAACTTTAGCATAGACTTGCAACAGAGAGAGGGAGTAAATGCCATGATGCCATGCTGAGAAAGGCCTTTATGTGAGAGAAAAGAATATGTATGTGAAATTCTGAAGTACTTGAAAAGCAGTGAATCTGAGCGTTAGTGTCCAGAGAGGGAATTTATGTGACACACAGATTTATCTGCCCTTATGAGGTCAAGTCTTTTTTACTGGTGGCTTAACAGTAGGAGTTTCGTTTTTGTGCTCACAGGAGTTTTATGACACTTGCTTTCTGAATATCTCTCTGCCTATCAAGCACGCACAGACAGGAATAAAGATCAATGTATTTTTAACTTACTTACATGGTACATTTGTTACAGATTATGCCATTTTGAATATAGACAAGAAGCCTCAGAACAGGACTGTGAAACAGACCTTCAGCCTGAAGATGAGTTCTGTCTGTAGGAAAAAGGTGCACAAGAAAACTTAAATGAAGAATTGTTGTATGTTAGACAATAAAAACACAGAAGGAAAAACACAAGGACAAACAAGTTAACTGTACACCAGGAAATGCAAACTGGGCCTAGTCAAAGATCATCTAAGGAGAACCTAAAGGCCTTACACACCAGACAATCATTCCCTTCCCCTCAATGTCCCTTCAATACCCTTTCCCATCTGCTTGTGCTAGACAGTGTGACTGTGGGCTACTGACCAGTTCTCTGTAGAATAAGCTCTAAAAGTACCTGGGAGTTTTTTTATGTTTGCGTTAGTCATCAAAGAATGAAAAGGCCAGAAATGAGGAGAGCAACCATTGAGCATCAGGATAGTCCAGGTCCATGGTAGTAAGGCAAGCAGGAGGTAATAAGGCAAGCAGGAGGTGGTGGGAGCTGCAGGGATAGGAGCCTGGTGCTCTGGGACATGCTGAGTGCTCAAAACACAAACAAGAAGAGCTTCAAAAGCCGGATCATCACACAGAAGCCCAAGGTAAGGTAGATATTGTCTGTAGTCACAGCAGCAACCTAAGGAGCTGTGACAGACTAGCTGGGCCTGGAGCAGCAGCCCAGCAAAGGCCAAGGAGATGTGAGATTGCCATAGAGAAAATGGGCTCTGGGAGGTCAAGTCTGTAACAGAGATTTGTTTGGATGATTGCAGGAGAGTAAAAGATCATGCTGACCCTGGTTTTATTGACCTGGAATAATGTCTGCTTCATCAGGTAAGGTGGGCTGCACAGAATTTCCAGGTCCAGTGGGAACACACCAGCAGAGGGAGGTACCAAGGAAACATCACCCTCTTTCCCACGCACTGCAATTCAAACTTGGGTACATCACTCTGAACCCCTTTCCCAAGCCAGCTGCATTTAAAACATAAGTAGCTCACACTTGCAATTCATACCTATTGGTAGCTAAATCTTTAATGCTTCTCTTAGGGAGTTTCTAGGTATTAAGGCTGCACCCTTCGGATGAGGAACCCGGGAAGTGGTGCGATGTGTTTTAGAAGCAGGAGACAAGCAGTCCAGCTCTCTCTCACAGCAGAGGCAATACAGCAGCACAGTATTAGCAGGGAGTTTCAGTGACATGAAATTTAACTGATGTAAAAATGTAACCAAATACTGTAACCGAGTAGCTTCTATGTGTCTGCCAAAATCAAGCTGCCTCTCACTCCTGTGGGCTCAGAGGCGTCACAGGCTCCTGAACAAGAGGAGTACATCAGCACCACCTCCTGGCAGCTGAAAACTCCTGAGATTTAAGAAAAAACAGAAGGTAAAATAATCTCATCTCTTTGTGGGAAAGACAGCAAAATCATGCTGTTCAAGTACTAATGATAATATTTCCAATTCCTATAACTGTTTTTTGTACCAGGATATGTACCTGCTGTTTGGCAGTGATGGTCTGGTCAATGCCTTGAGTGAATATAGGGCACCATGGTAGGGAGCAGGATAAGACATAAATACACAAAGACACATATCTTTGACACATTAGCATAAGGCTGAAGTAACCCCAAAGAGGCTCCTCACATCAAGTGTTGTCATTTGAAAACCAAAGCACTCTGAAACTTTAGTGGAATGGCCTGAAAGAGGATTTGGAATGTGTATAAGCAGTTTTTGCCGTGTCTGGGTACATTAATGCTCTACCTGCTCCTCACAGCAGTTGCAGCTGAGACTGTGGTCTCCTTACAAAAGTCAGAAAGGCAATGTCAACATTTGTCTTGAGCAGAGGAAAAGCAATTCAAAGACAAGTGCTGGCAGCTTTCTTCAGACAGTGTTGGATCCTGTACTTGAACACGACGGCCTCACAAAGGGCAGAATGTTGATTATCAGCACTATAAAAGGACCAAGACAGCTCTCTAGCTCTTTCTTTGCCCACTTGACAGTGCGAAATGATGATGTAGGAGGGAAATCATAAAATGCTCCCTGACTCTGTAAAACCACATGGAAGAAAAAAGGAAGAAACTCTTGCAATATTAAATGAAATTATGTTATTTTTATGCCAGTTCTTCAAGATGTGAAATTACTCAAGCAGAGCTTCTGGTAATCAGGGGTCCCAACAGGCAAATTGAAACCTGTTTATGTTTCTGGGAAAGATAAAGGTCCTAAAACAGGTGAGAAATAAACCTTATCATTTTTAACTAAAACTGAAAATGATGGTTTTGGGAGAAACTCTGACTTTAATGTCCCAGAAAGAAGTTGCAAATCTCAGCATTTCACGAAAAGTAAACAGCAAACTCTAAGGATCTACACAGAAGGCTTCTAATTTGGAGGTTAGGCAATTAATTTTCTCACTCCTAAACTTCAGTGAAAGGTTCTCAGGAGCCCTCTTTTTTTCTTGGTTTATACAGCTCCTTTCATTTTCTTGTGGCTAAATACAACTTCTAATTTACATCAGTAGTAGAGCTATGTGCAGGCATTAGCAAGGTCTAGCACCTTTTTACTTTCCTGGTACAGAAACAAGATCTTTAATTGTAGATTAATCTATTTGCAATTTTTAAAGGTTTTTTAAGGATAAATTCTGCTTATCCACTAAAAAAAATCATGTCACAGGTGAATTTGGGGTTTTGGTAAGTACAGAAAGGTGCCCCAAGGATGGATTTTGTCCCTCTGCTCTTCAACTTTCCAAGAAGGATCACCTGGGTAAATCTCACTGCAGAGCTGCTATAAGCTATTGTGTTACATCCTATTAAAATTGGCAAGGGAAATGTTCAAAGCTAAATCTCATGTATCCACCTCCAAAAGTTAGGCTGTTCAGAGAACAATTCAATAACTAAATTTTCTTGGAATCAGGAGGAGGGAATATTCGTAAGTGAGATGAGTCACAAATTCTTTGTTGCACCTACCACTTCCCAAGCATACTAAATACAAGGGATACCATCTTTATCCATAAATTGACTGAATGAGTCTGTTTTACTAGCCAGAAAGAACGAGAGGGGGTGGCTACACAGCACACACACCCCAAAAAAACCCAGGTCAGCTTTTGCCGAAGTACAATACTTTTTCTACCTTCCCTTAAAGCTCAATATCTCAAAGCAAAATCAAGTGGATTTCTTGACTGGACATCCCCTACTCCAACTTTCAGAACTTCCTCCATTGTTGATACTGTACCTTAAAATTAAGGAGGAGGGGATGGATCATTCCCAGAGCTGTCTATGGCTTCATCTCAGATGGGCACTTGTTGGTCACAGTGGGCACTTGGTCACCGTAAAGACGGTAAGGAAGAAAGTGCTTGTATTTACCCTCTGTACCCAACTTCCTCTCAAATTGTTCAATGTTTTCAAAAGCTGGGGATGCAGTTTTTCTTTGCTCTGTCCAACGAGCTGTCATACAAACCTGAGGCTTTCTGGGACAGTGCTGAGACAACCTTCTTCACTAATGTGCTCAAACAAACAATCATCTGAAGGCGCCAGACTCCTCATTGCAGCACATGCTTCTTTGCTATTTGTATCTTTAAAATATGATAATGTATAGCATACCTTTAAAGGAGGAAGGACAATAAGCATTCATGCTCCCAATCCAAGGGATAGCTATTCAAGTCTGTTATAAAAAGCAGCATGCAAGTATTATTCATCAGTCCTATAAAAAAGAATAACTACCACTGTTAAAAGGCCTAGTCAGATGGAAATTAATTCAGAGGAAACCCTGGTGAACAAAAGCACAGATCCCAAATGTTTTGCTTTCGCCACTTTAGAAAGTTATAAATAAATAATTTCTTGATGACAAAGAGACAGCTATAAACATAATGGTTATTTTCTCTTAAATGGGGTATAAAGATCAGCTGAGAAGTTTGGCTTAATAAAACATGCTCAACTTTTGCAATCAAATGGTATAATTCAAGTTAAAAACTTTTAATTAAAAGTGCTTTATAAATTGCATTCATTATGTATGTTTGCAGTGATAAATTTCTTTGCCCTCTGGAGCAATCTGTTTTCCTTAGTTTCTTTTTTTTTTCACTTAATAAGTTATACTCATTTACACAAAATGTTAACGCCAAACTCTTTATTAATAGGATAAATATGGACTTCAGTAACAACAAATTATATGGTGTCACTATTAAATGATCTACCCCTTCCAAGCCTAAGTTCACTGTTCAACACCAAGCCTCCAAATGGTTTGGCAGCTGCTTTTTTCAGCACAGCACAAGAAATGTTTAAAGCAAAGATTTCAGGAGTTACTCCTTTGGGTTGGTCTAGCATGATTTGAGATTTCCTGTGCCTTATTTTGAAACAGGGCAGTGAATGCTTTCCTTCTCTGCATCAGCTTTCCTCCCATGGTGCTGCAGCAGGTTAGGATGCACAGGAAAGCAAGTGGCAGGGCAGACTGGCTCTGTTTCTTCTCTGTTCTGGACATGAACAACTTGACATCTAGACAAATTTAGGACGTGAGCCCCCAAATATATTGTGTGTTCTCACAGATCTTGGCTGCTATCCCAGATATCCCATCCTTACAGAAACCACACACACAGAGGCAGCTCAATGGAAATGGGCAAATACCACTTCCATGGTAGAATTACAAGTGTCAGGACATATCCAGAGATAGGAGAGTGTCATGCTTTTCTTATAAAACCTTACTGACTTTTTTTTCATAAGAAAAAAAATTAAGGACATGGTCTTAAGGAATTAAGGAACATTCTCAACTCTGGCACCCAGGCAGAAAGGAGAAAACTACCAGGGTAGTTTCTTGATGAAAAAACAGGGAAAAAAAGGACACAGTTGAAAGGCTAGGTTAGGACAAGTAATTGGCTGAAGATCCAGGAGAACCTAGTAAGCCTGAGATTAGCTAAGAAACAGGACTGACTTCAGAGGACTGAGGGAAAAACCATGATAGATGTAGCAAAGAAGGCTCTCTAACCACTAAAGGATCTTTCTCTTCAAGATGGACAACATAATTCTAATTTCCCAAACTTGGTATCAGCTATGGACTATAAAGCACCTTGGAAAGGGCACTTTTCATTCTCCTTTACTGCTGGTAAACAGGTGATGACAATCTGATACTGCTATCAGTTATTCTGCTGCTGAAGTGACAAAGATCTCTGCGATAGAAGGCTCTGATTCTGTCAACAGACAATTTCTCATGAGAAAATTTCTCTTATTTCAGTCTGCCTTCTGAAAACCCAAGACTACACAGACATTTTTTTCTGAAGAATCAGTCAGATTGCAGAGTCAAGGATTTAAAACGTAATACATTGTAGAATTAAGGGTTTATAGACAGCATCACTTTGTGCAATGTCTCCATGACACAGTTAATAACTACAGGGTCAAGAAGAAGCCAAGGTGCAAATGTCAACACTTTGTTGGATAAATCCCTTATTTACAGATATATATTTTCCAGAGTTTGGATGCTTATCTTAAGCACGTTTTTTAACAATTTCAGTTGCAGTTGCAGTGTGCTCAGCAGCTCTGAGCATTTAACTTAAATGTATTCAGTCAAGTACTAAAACATGAGACCTTTCCAGGCAATGACCATGTGAGAAAAGTTAATGGACAAGCAATGGCCAGGAGTTTTGTGGCAGAAGCCAGGAGACTCTGTCCCTACAGGGCAGTAGCCTTCCCTCACCTAAGAATTTGTCTTTTTCCTTATTTACAGTTCCCTCTACTTCCTTTTCAGCATTTCGGGTTTCTAGGTGATTTTGCAGCTCAGTGACCCTTAGAATGTTTGCCATGCTCGTGGATAACAAAGCCATGAGATGGAAGAGGAAGCTGCTTCACTGCTGTTATATGTGAAGGCGCTCCTGCTGTGAAGGGCTTGAAGACCTCTGTGGCCAAATTTCAGGGGGTTGTCATCACACTGGCATGCCTTATTTGCTCTACAGAGACAATGGATGGTTTATTGCCATTTCACAGGTGTTTACTATCTTCACCCTAACAGAGAAAAAGCAGGTTGGAGAGTGATCAAATTGTAGCCTGAGAAGAGAGACAGATAAGGTTTTAAAGACCTGCACAAAATCACATGCTTATTTTCCTTAAGGAGTAGGACACTACTCTTGGCAGGATTGTTTCTTGCTGTCCCTGCCCTGACCTCACAGAAAAAATCCCACATTTTTTCCCCCTTACATACTTTGATTTTAATACAGTATTTTGATGGGCTGACCCTGGCTGGATGCTGTGTACCAGCAAAGCCACTGTGTCACAGCCCTGCCCAGCTGGACAGGGCAGAGAAAACACAATGAAACACTCGTGGGTGGAGATAAGGATGGGAAGAAATCACCCACCAGTTACCCATTATGGTAAATATGGAAATTAACTTCCTTGAGAGAAAAATTGAATGTAACAACAAAGCTAATGGCTACTATCACTATGTGTTTGTTCATACTTCCTGATGACATTTCTGACATGCTGCTTAGCCTGGAATGAAAGATATATAAATATGTATTTCATTTGGCAGTCTGACCTAGATAAACAGTATATCACTTTCATGGATACAGGACTTAAAAATGTCTCTGGAGACTAGAAACTTGCTGGCCTTTTGTGTTCATATCATTTCGGTCTTTCATATGGTAAATAATTCAACCATTTTCTGATTGCAAAGAGCTAGGCTTCACTCACATTTTCTTCAGCAGTATGGGCCTGCAGAGCAAAGAAATGGCAACAGCAGGCTTCTGTGTGGTAAATCACTTTTGTGACAGCATTTTGTTCTTGCTGTGAGCATGTGCTACACTAGCGCCTATTTATATTTTATTGAATAAGTCAAAGTGTGAATTCCAAAAATGAAACAAAAAATTTTTCTTTTATAGGGAAAAATAGTGATTCTCAAATACATATACTTCTTTTTGAGCACATGAGTGAGTCAACAGCATGTCTAACCTTTACTAAGGAAGGCTGTCTGTGTTATTCAAATATTTTTTCTTTCCATCCAATAAATTAGAGGATGGAAGGACAGGTATCCCAGCTTTGCACAAGAGCTTGATGCAACAAAAAAAGTATTGGACCACTAAACATGGATTCATTAACTGTTTTCCCAGAAGAAGCAGTATGCTGTATCTTTGCACTATGTTTTACATTTCACATGCATTAACCCCCATCAAACAAAATATTTCTTATAAACACATAGGAGGGTCATTTGAGTTCCACCTGAAGTAGAAGACTGAATTGTAAGTATTTGGAAGAACACTGGTGACACCCTGTCAGTACTAACCACATTTTCAAGATTTCTCTGGTCGGTCTTCCAAATCCATATGAGCCACTCCAGAGCAGATCTGCAGAAAATACAGCTGGAAGAAACCCTGAGCTATCCCTCAGCTTGTGCTAAACAGGAGGTTGTCTGACCCTGGCAGGGCAGGCATTGCTGTACAGAATTACCCCCACCAGGCAGACTTTCCCTGAGCACAACTTTCTCCTCGCCAAGGAGAGCAATGGGGCCATGCTGGACACGATGGTAGCAGCCATGGTGCCTGTGTCCCCTTCCTGCTGCTCCTGTCCCATCCTGGGCACTGTGCCATCACTGCCTGCCAGCTCCCCATCTTTCTCAAGGACCTGCTCACGTCTCCACACCCTAAAGGAAGTTCATGCTACCAACCAGCATCGGGGACTCTGTACACTGGAGTTAAGACCAAAGAAAGAATGAACATGTGCGGCCTAATAAATACTTCTTAGCATTACAAACTAACTTGAATTCTTAATGTTGCCCCCACATTTCTAGGTAGCCTTAAATGCTGACATAAGTAAGTTAACCTTTACTTTTTAAATTATGGCTATTCTAAATATATAGCATACAAAAGCCCAATAGAAAGCGTTATTTTTAACATGGCTGGTGGAATTTTTTTGCTAGGATGTGTATGTTTAAGAGATAGACTAAAATATATGTTACAGTCTTCAAAGGGCATGTTCAGCTTGTGGTTTGGCAAAAGCCCTGCTTGGAGACATACTGAAGGTTTTTTTCCACCTTTGACAGCTTTATGCTCATTTTATCAGCATGTTCATCTTCTCTTGGGGTTTTAGCATTTTGAATGTTTATGGCACAGTGTTTTCAAATCAAAATAAGGAGACACAAGCAGGCACCATCTTATATATGCCACTGTCAGTAACTGACAGGGACTGCTTACATGCAGACACTCATGGCTGTAACCCCAGCAAAGAGCTTAAGCTCTATATTGAACTACAACTCTAGGTTTAGAACCATTATGGTCCTTCATTAATAACAGCAATATTCAGCAGCTGAGCATAGCAGTGCCTTTTATAGGAGAAGTTGAATGTGCAGTGAAGGTACTAAACAAGTCACAAAACACCCTTAGGTAGTTCAGAATTATATTACCCCTTCATTTTAAAAAGGAGTTTCAAGAGGTCTTTTTATAATTTTTTTTAATATCTTCATCTAAATGTTTGAAAGGAAAACCAGGTCTGCTTAGCTTAGTTGTTAGTAGGTTTTCTGTACTATTGTGCTTCTACTCATAAATTTTAAGACTATGTGGAATAACTATGATCATCTACTCTGGCCTCATGGATAGTACAACATTGCTCTTTCTGGCCAGAATATCAACATTTTCCAGTTCTGTAGAGCAGTATTATATCCACATCCTTAATACATACATTATACACTCTATACACATATGTCATACACCATCTAAGTAAATCAGTCCTGTTAGAATGAAATCAGAGTTTCTGGGACTCTTACAAATTCTCTTCACAGTTGATCTTCCTCAGCTGAGTACATGTTACTTCCAGCACCCACACCATGGCACGGTGGTTTGTGGACTGGACTCTATTCATGCACCTCCATGGTTAGACACTGCAGAGGTTTCACGCAATTAGTGTCACATTCAGCTTGGTGTCTTATTGCCCAGAGTGAATTATGTCCTTACTGTGAGCAGAATATTGAGCATTCCACAGTAAAAGATGACGGATGTCTGCAAGGAATATTCCTTAACAATTACCCTGTGCCACATGCTCCCCATTAGCAGAGCAGCGAACCACTCTCTTCTGAAATAACGTGAAAGATAACCTGCCCCAGAGGCTTTTCTCTTTCCTTTTGTATTTAACTCATTTCAAACATGCATGATGTGAGAAAGAAACAGAAAGAGCTGTTATGACAACACACGAGTACATGCATAAACTCACTGGAAAACAATAGAATGAGGGAAAAAAGTAAAAAATAAACAGCAAAGGTACAGGTACCTTTTAGAAGGATAGAAGGATGGTAGAAGGATGCATGCATATCACAGCAAATGCAAACTGCTCTTTTTACAGTTTTGGTTAATTCTACAGAGGAATAATTCTATTCATATCCCCTTCAAGGGAGATACATCATGTGTAAATCACTGGGCACTGTATTTTTAGAGATCAAAACTGGTTTTTATTAGGATTTTTGCTATTAAAAAACCTTTTCCTGGGAACCTTTCTGTCTATTGTTGAAACAGTGGCTGATGACATATTAGTGAAAAGACCCTCTTTAGACAGCAGACTGTGCTTCCAAGTGTATCTCTTTTTCATCAGAACCTGGTGGGATTTTAAAGTAGGAGTGTAAAAATAATATTCCAGGTATGGGGAGAATGTTCTTGTCAAACTGTTTGCAAATAAAATCCAGGAAGTAAAAAGAGAAGATATGAAGGAATTATGGGGGGAAATGCTTCCCACTCACAGGATCTTGCCAACAAATAAAAATGCTTGAGGAAGGTTATTGTACTCAGCTCTAGAGATATAAGTGGAATATATCTTGGCAACGTTCTTTTGATTTGTTCTGTACAACAAAAGAGAGTAGCTGTTGTTTACATGTCCTACCAGGGTGTAATATATGGAGAACAGAAAAAATGCATGTTTTTGGTTTTGGTTTTTTTATTTATTTATTAAAAGCTAACGGTCTGCCTTCCAACAAACCCTGAACAAGAAAAGGAACACCACAAGACACATGTTAATTCAATGCTTTCAGTGTCCAGCAGAAAGGAAAGACGTTAAATATTTTGTTGTTGGACCAGCTGTAATTACAGTAACAAAGAAAGGGGTGGGACAGGGAAAAGATGACACAAAATTTAAGGGGCATAGAAACTAAGGACTTTAAAAAAGATTTAGAAAAAAAGAAAGAAGCTCTGTCAGGCTCATGCATCTGCATTACACCATCAGCCTGAATACAAGGCATACAGGTCCATGCAAGGCTTACTCTTACACAAATGTAGCTGCTCCCACAGCAAAATCTCCTGCAGTTACTGAATCCTTCCTGCCCACTGGGTGAAAAGGTGTATTTTGCTGGAAATACTCTACTATACCTTCTCAGCCAATGCTGCTAGTTGCTGACCTCCTCTGTCCTCAAGGAGAGGGGACAAAAGTTACTGCAAGCATTTACAGGACCTCTGAAAGTAGCTAGTGCTCAGCTTGATTTTAACCACCCTGTCTGCTGCCTGAGGAATCATGAGTTAAATACGAGCATTTAACTGTGTACAGAAGGGCTCAGGTAACAGGTCTTGCCAAATGAAAGGCTAAAACCACAAATTATTCCGCTCTGTGACATCAGTGTTGATAGTTGTTTGTCAAGGCTGCTGAGTGCCTTTTCTGACAGGTCTCTTTAGGAGAGACTGGTCTTCAGCATAATGGAGGTTGTACTAACCTTAGAGGAAGGCAGGAGTACAAGAATACAAGGGGGTTCTACAGAGACAGCTCTACAATGAAATTTGTATAAGTGAGCAAAAGCAAGGGGAAAAATCAATTATATGAAGTAACACGGACTTTGATGCTTCAGTCTCTGTGCTTTTCCACATTAGAAGCATGGAGGGGGTTGGGGGGCCGGGATGCATTTGCATTTAAGATGTCACTGCTTTCTTTTTCAGGTAGAGAAAGTATTGGTTTTCATTCTCCTTAGAATATATTTACCCAAAAAGTATAACCCCTGTAATACAAGACATGTCTCATTACCTCTAACACACATACACACAGTTCTTGCTCTTATACATCGAAGACGCTGTCATTGATTTTTTTACTGAGAGCTCCCATGAGGTCAATGAAAGCTGGGAAAATGTGACCATATGTTTCAGTCTTGCCCTTGGTTGGGTAGTTACTGACACCTTCTTTATCCAACATTAAAGCTTCTTCATCACATTTTATGTTTCAAAGATATAAGTTATTTTAAAGTAATTGACTGAGATAGTGATCTCTGGAATTAAGATAGATGTAATTTGCATACACATCTGCTTTGCTATAAATTGCTGGCAAGGAAATGCAGTATCTAAACTTAAGCTGCTTTGATCATCCCCATGTTCTATTTAATATGCTTGCAGTGAGGAATCTGTGGGAAGGAAGGAAGGAAGGAAGGAAGGAAGGAAGGAAGGAGGAAGGATGGAAGGAAGGAAGGAAGGAAGGAAGGAAGGAAGGGTTTCTTCAACCTCTAAATAAAAACAGAATGACACTACCAAAGCTCATACAAAGATCCTTATTTAATTTTTATCTTTTTTTATTTGATCTTTTGCATGATAACGACAGTGTAATTACACTCAGTTTTCAGACATATAGAAACATAGCATCATAAAATTGCTTAGGTGGAAGAGGACCTCTAAGATTGAGTCCAGCCATTAAGCCAGCACTGTCAAGCCCACCACTAAACCATGTTCCCAAGTGCCACATCTACACATCTTTTAAATACCTCCAGGGATGGTGGCTATTGTTTCACACCTTCGGCTTACCCAAAATATATTGCCTGAACTGCAGGGTATGAATCCTTTAAGTGTTGCTTGTGCAAGACTCACTCAAAGTGAATTAAATCCAGCAGTGAAAAAAAATCAGGCTAGTCCTACTTTTATCAATGCAATTCAAGTTGGAATTACCCTGTATCCTGGTCATTCTTAGGACTTTTCTATTGTAAATGAAGTTAAACTTAAAAAACTTGTTTATAATGCCAGGTAATACTCTCTAAATTGCTATCCAGCATCAAGTAAAATCAGAATACTCCCTTTTACTTCCTCCCCCCACCCCCCCAAAAAAACCCCTATGCTTTTGCAGTAAGTTTTCAGATAGTTTGACTTTTTTACATTCAAAACCAAAAACCTTCTAATGATTCTATTTTTAGTATCATTAATGAGAGGTCTGTAACAGGCATCTAGGTGCCAACAAATTGAAATCCTTATTAGCAGGTGCTGTGAAAAATCCAAGTCTCTGCTTTAAGAATCATAAACTCAGAGAAATAACAGGCAGCCACATTAAACAAGCATGTTGCAAACCAAAAAGAGAGGGGACACAATGAGAGGTTAGTAGTGATTGTTTCCTGTAACTGCTGTTTCAAATCCAATATACCTTACTTTGGCAAACCAAAGCTAAAAAGGATATGAATGTCAGAGGAAAATAGTAAAAAGGCTGCAGGGAGGTATGAAGAAGGCTTAGAAAGAAATTAAACAGTCCAGAAAGGAAATTAATGGCTCTGAAGAAGGGAGAAGGCCTGAGGGATAAGAAAATTTGAGACCCGATGTTAAAAACAGCCATAGCCGCTGGTTAAGCAGAAGCTGAGAGGGCAGAAGACAGTCTGGGACCAGTGTTGTCAGGTTAATTGCACATAATCATCTGTGTTACACTGTGCACCAACCACTTGTCAATTCTTTCCATTGGCTTAAAACATAGATTATAAACTCATCAAGAAAGAAACCATTTTTTACTGAAGATTTGGTAATTTGGCAGTTAGCACAGTGAAACTATGATTTCTGGTCTGGGTCTCCCCCAACACAAGGACAGTTATTAAATGCAGAAATTGTACAGCCCTCTGCAGTCATCCTTTGCACTGCAGAGGCCTGTACAATTAATGGAATTATTTGCAGGTTAATGCAGTGATTTTCCTCATATGGCCTACAGACTCCGAGGAAATTCCTATTTCTATGTCCACAAAAAGTAACTAAAAGCAGCGTTCTATTATAAACAGTAGTCTAGTAGAGTGCATAGCTCTCCTGGAAATAAGTAGTCTACTAGAGTGCATAGCTCTCCTGGAAAGCACTGGAGCATAAATATATTGAAAAAAATGATGAAAGCTTGAGGCCCTGTGTAATTTTGCAATAATCAGCAAATGAAAAAGAGAAACTCTGCCTTTCTGGCCAGCACATGGTGCATGCCCTGTTAGGCAGCTGAGGAGCAGAGAAGGTCCTGTGAGCCTCCAATGACCCTGCACCAGGATGCTGCCTGCTGCCAGTTTCTCCCAGAGGGCAGCAGAGGGGTATCCCCACAGGTGCAACCATAGAGATTGGGGTAAGAACTCTGCCTCGGGTCCTCACAGTGTGCATCATCTCTCACTGGGGGTTTATGCATGCCTATAGTTTGAGACTTTATACCATTTGTCTAATGATGCATACACTGAAGGTGGTTTCCTTGGCAGAGTGGATGTTTGACTAGGATTTAGGATGTACTGGGGGCTTAAGAAGGGGGAAAGAAAAGAGATGATTGTGCAGCCTGTTATATTTGGCTGACTATCTTTCATTTTAAGAAATTAAACCCTTGGAAAGCTGTTGAGCAAAGCAGGTCAGGTTGTTACAGGTTCATTCTTCCTGACACACTGTGCATTCATGCTGCCCATGTTCCCTTCACAGGCTCAGGGAGAGACACCACATTAGGTAAAATAATAGTTATATATCCATTGGAAACACACCTTTCATTTTTGACCTGTTTTCACTACTGATTTTCATTGTTTCTATCTGTTTTATAAATCCCTTCTGCCTATTACCACATTTCTATGAGATTTCTTCCCCCTGTACATTTTGGGTAATTCTTCATGAAATTTTTTTTAATGTTGCTTAATTTTAGTCATTCAGAACAGGCACAGCGTTTTGGTATTTTTTCTTATGTTTCAGGGTGGGAAAAAAAAAAGTGGTTATTTTTAAAAGGTCTAATTTTCACATTGGAAATATCAGATGAGAAAACACAACAGAATCCAGCTGCAAGGATTTCTATATACCAGTAAATAAAAGAAGATACAGGGACACTCAAAATAGGTATTTTGAATAATGACATTATAAAAAAGCAGGCACCTAACCTAAAAGGATCCTTGAGAGACAATATAATCCATTTCTTACATGGAACCAGGGTCAAACGTGCCTAGGCTGCTCCTGGCAGACACTTGTCTAAGCTAATCCTAACAATGCACCACGATTGTGCTCTCAAACCTCTCTAAGTGAATTGTTTCCACAAATATGTACCACTTTAACATTAGAAAGGTTTAGGGAATTTTTTTTTTATGTTTTCCTAGCTCATCCAAACTTTCCTTGCTATACTGAAAGCCCATTTCTTTTTGTCCTATCCAGAGAGAACAAAAATTAGTGCTTGGAAAACTTGTTTTTCTCTTTTTCAGAATAAAGAATAAAAGCCTTCTATTCCTAATAAGATAAAAATAGGTGCCAAGATCTCATTCCTTCAGAATTTCCTTTACCCTCCACAAGCACCCAAAGATTAATAACGACTTGTGATTGATTTCAGGCAGTTCTTACAATATCCTGTCACAGGTGTTATGATCCAGATAATTTGTTAGACTGCTTTAAGTGTTCTCCCATCTGTCTTTCAACTGGTCTAACCTGAGTTTTCATCCACTTAATGCCTGTCTAAACAGCAGTTTGTCAAGTGATAATCTGAGAAATGGAGCTAAGAAAGATTTAAATATTTCCATATTTTACTTTTCATCTGTCCACAGCTTTCTCTCTTTACTGAGTGGAATAGGTTTTTTCCTGTTGTTGTACTTACATAATGTGTATTTTATACTGCATGTTCTTGCTTTGTTTATCTTTGTATGTCTTAATTTTTCTGGATTTTTTCTTTCGTTCCTATTTAATTCTTTACAAATCATCCTTAGTAACTTGGCCCAATCTCCACATCCACTCTTACTAGACTTAGAATGTTTTAGCTAACCTTTTCCTTATAGCACTTCATATTCTTTCTCTTCATTGAAATGATTGATATCTGAAAATATAGCTTCTCAGAGAACTGCCAACTATTCTTAACTCCTTTTTCCATCTCAGACTTGTCTCCTGTGATTAGCAATACCACTGCAGCCATAAATCAGAAACCACATGCAGAAACCTAACACAACCTTTGCACATAGCAGGGAATGGATTTCAGAAGTGAGAAATGACTCACAGAACAAATATGAACTCCTTCTATATATATGAACTGGGGAAAGTCTCCCTTCAGATGGTACATGAATTTGACAGGTTTTGAAATGCATAATGATGGGTTAATGTTACTGCATTTAATCCCAGCTCCTAATGGTGAAGAAAGCACACTTTCATAAAATATATCGCTACGGTGCTAGAAGCTGCATGGAGAATTAGAACCCATTTAAAAGTTTAAGGGAGTTTTTCTGAAAGGCAGGAGTCAGCCATTCTGAATGGCAAGAGCTAACTCAAAAAAAAAGTTCTGTTTTTTGGACACTGTATTCACCAGATGTCAGAGTGACATGCTTTTACTTTAAATAATGAGTGTTAATTATTAATTTACCTAACAGATAACTGACAATGGTATATCGAACTTACATATTTGATATAAAAGTTTGGGTGTTCCCATGGGTAGAGAAATGAGGCTCACTGAAGTCAGCACAAATCCTAATTTGCCTCCATGGTCTCCAGATCTAATTTTAATATGTATGAAAAAATAAAGTGAAGTGAAAACCTTGAAGATAAACATGATCAAAGCATGACTGAGGAGTTCTGCAGTCACACAGACCTGTTAACCAAGTAGAGGTGCATGGCATTGCTGCTCAGATATAGGGAAATAAATTAAGTATATCCCATAAGTCAGCTCTGAGAAAAGAAAAAATAGATGGTGATGTAGAAAGGTCTGTGAACCTGTTTATCCTTTTAGTGTTGAGCCAAGCTATGACTGTTGGAGAACAATTCATTCAAGTGACTTTTATACTGCTGTACAACAGACTGATTAAATAGGCTTATAAAACATTTAACATAGAAAAACTACTACAGATTAACAAAAAAGGCTTGACAAAGCTTTGGGAAAGGGGAAAAAGTCTGAAAAGATATAGAGGACTCTATAGCATACATCGAGGAAGTTACATTTCTCAAGTCACTGACACCCACAATACAGGAGACTTACAAGGCTGTATATGTTGGTGGCTTCAAAAGAAACTAAAATCCAGAAAGGCAAGGTGAAATTTGTCAAGCATCTTCATAAAAGCATGGAGATTTGCAGGCTGCATTTTAGCATCCGAATATGCTTTTTTCAAAAATTGAATGGTAGTGTCTTTTCTACTTGACCATTAAAAAGGTGATATTTAGAGCACATCTCATCTTTTGGAGATCATCACAGTTCCAGACAGCGACAGATTTCAAATTCCATAGAATCTCAGAATTACTGAGGTTGGAAAAGTCCTAAAAGTTCTCCAAGTCCAACCTTTGACTGAACACCACCTTGTCCACTAAACCACAGCACTGAGTGCCATGTATAGTCATTTCTTGAACACTTCCAGGGGTGATGAATCCACCACTTCCCTGGGCAGCCCATTCCAGTACTTGACAACTTTTTCCTTTAATAATTTCTGCCTGATGTCGAACCCTTCCCTGGTGCAGCTTGAGGGCATTTCATAGCATTACATCTCTTTTCAGCTAAAGAAAATTAGTCAACTATCCATCCCAAACAAACAAGGAGTTTGGTGCCACTAACAAATAACTTAATGCAACCAAAAAGTAAATAGTAACAAAAGACAACACTACCCTAAGAGAACATAAAATGCATTGCTCCATCTGACAGTAGCTCAGCATTCCCCCATTAGAGTAACTGCCAAAATGTATTATTTTTCTCTTGAAAGACAACTTATTGTAAAGTGCTAAACTGAACAAGACAACTGAGCTTTCCCTTCTGCAAGAAGTTTCATAGACTACTATCCCTAGGGAAGCACTAGATTTTTCTAAGCTTGAAGAGAGCACAATGCTTCAAAATGGTAAGAAACAGATAGGTATTTTTTGGCATTATTTTGATCCACAAGTTTTGTCCTGAGGTACTCAGAAATAACTGATTCAACATTAAAGCTATTGATTTTTAGAGAAATTCAGGACATAAAGGTACTTCAAGGGAAAAGACCAAAAGAATAATGACAGTTTAAATAATTCCTTTTTTTTTTTTTTTTAATGTCACAGAGCTTTTTAGCTTCTTGGAGAAAAGAAATGATTTAAAGCAGTTTCTGGGGCACCAGATGGTTGCAGTGTGAGGCTTGCACCCAGCAGCTATAGGGATTCCCTATCCTGTGGCAGGATAAAGGCCAAGCTACTTTTACTTGCATAAAGTCTGAACTTAGCATCTAATAACATCAAACAGTTTCTAAACATATATAAAACATCTACAATTCCACTTTGGTTCAAGCTGTGCTAGATACCCTTCTGAAATAGAGAGATAATCTTTTATGGTACTTGTTGCCCTTGGAAGAGTCAGAGAGGGAATAATTTGGCCCAACAGTGCTTGTATAAGAAAAATGGAAGGACTGAAATGGTCTTTTTTTTCAGGAGCATTATCTGTTATCCAGTCTGTCCACACAAGAGTCATGCTCTACGTTTTACTCTTCTTTTAGATCTATTTCTTCCAAAACAAACACATTTGAATTTAGCTGTTCAAAAAGCTGATGTTCAGGTTATGTTCAGAAAGAGGGCTCTGTCTGGAAGTTCCAATGCCAATACTCCCAGATTCGTGACCCCAGTGCTTGGTCACGTATTACTGGAAATATTTACAGTACAAAGGGTTATGCTGCAGGATTTGGAAAGATGAGATAGTCTAACAGTATGGTAGTACTTAAACAGCCAGTTGTTTATGAGAAAATTAGATAAAGGCCATATCTCCCATGGGGATGACTCAAGAAGAGTTCAAAGTACTCCCAGAGAACAAAAAGCTGCAGGTTACCTCTTCCCAGCTGATATTTGGCAGCAGAACACATGCACTTCCAGGCATTTGCATTGCAAAACAAACAAGAGGCATATAAATCACCTAAAATCTCAGCTGTTCACCTGACAATGCAACAAAGAGTAGATGATTAACAGCACTTAACTATGACTAAGCGAGAAGTGACATGAGATTTACTCCATGTTTTACAGTCAACAGTTCACTTTGGTTTTCATCTCTGCTTTGCTTTGCATTATACTTCGTTAATTGCTTCAGGAAATGGTTAGAGTCTACAGGCTGCCTGGAAATTGGCATGTTTTAAGAGAATGTACTGAAGTGCATTGATCTGAATGATATGGAATCTATTCTTTCCCGAAGGCACATAGCAGCTGACCTTACCTGATGGCACAAGTCTACCACTCTTACATTAATAGTTTACAGCTGGTGGTACCAGTTTTCATCTGGTTTATATATATCATAAATCTTTTAATTGAGAAGCAGCTAGCCAATATGCAGTGCTCTGTAACATATTGAAATGCCTCTGTTATTTGAAACTGTGGCTAGCTCCTAGGGATGGGTTTCATCCTAGGCAGAAAAATGCTTTCTGCTGCAATATGCTGTTAGAAAAAGCAGTGACAAGTAGATTTCTTAATTAAAGAAAACCACACCAAACAACACCTTTAGGCAAGTCATTAGGAATATATGAACACACGCACCTACTAGTAATCTCTACTGAACACAAATTATCCCCCTAACTATAGTGCTGATACAGGACACTGCCTGCACCTATCTCTGTCTTTTAGCATTTACTCTGTTACATTATACCACGATCAGTTGTTTCACAGAGTACACACAAGATTTTAACTAAAAATTATAAAATTTAAAAAAAATTGTTTGTGTTGGAGGGAAGCTTAAAGATCCCCTGGTTCCAACCCAAGCCAAAGGTAGGTGTGCCTCCACTAGACCAGGTTGCACAGAACCCAACCCAACTTGGGCTTCAACACTTCCAGGGATGGGGTATCCACAGCTTCTCTGGGCGACCTGTTTCAGTGTTCACCACCCTCACAGTAAGGAATTCTTTCCTAATAGCTGGTCTAATTCTGCCCTCTTTCAGTTTGTAGCCATTCCCTTTGCCCTATCACTACAGGCCTTTTTTAAAAGCCCCTTTAGGTGCTGGAAAACTGCTATAAGCTTTCGCCAGAGCCTTCTCTTCTCCAGACAGAGCAACCCCAACTCGTTCAGCCTATCTCTATAGAAGAGGTTCTCTGACCTTTTTATCACCCTTGTGGTTCTCCTCTGGACTCCTTCCAACAGGTCCACACCCTTATGCTTGGAACCCCAGAGCTGGATGCAGCACTCAAGGTGGGGTCTCACCAGAGCAGTGCAGAGGAGCAGAAGCTCCCCTTAACCCTGCTGCTGGTCATGCTGCTTTTGAGGCAGCCCAGGACACAACTGGCTTTCTGGGCTGCAAGTGCACCATGTTGAGACATATCCAGCTTCTTGTCAACCAATAGCTCCAAGTCTTTCTCCTCAGAGCTGCTCTTGATCCATTCTCCCCCCAGCCTGTACTTGTGCTTGGGATTGCCCCAGCCCAGGCACAAGACCTCGCACTTGGCCTTGTTGAACTTCATGAGGTTTGCACAGACCCACATCTCAAACCTGCCCCAGTCCCTCTGGATGTCCTCCCTTCCATCCAGCCTGTCCACCACACCACACAGGCTGGTGCACTTGGCAAACTTGCTGAGGGTCCACTTAATTCCATTGTTCATGTTGCTAATGTAGTTACCTTATGTTTTTCCTTTGTCCCTTAGCCAATGGTCTCAGATCCCCCCACTATTCAATGCTTGACAAAACACCCCTATGCATTCTTTGCAATCAGACATGAAACAAAGACACAAATTGAGAATTCTCCTTTAGCATTGCAGATTTGTCTGAGACATATATATTTAATGACTGGTGGGGTTTCATCTATCATGTTCATTATTTCTGTGCCACTATATCTAAAAAGCATTTTCACATGATCCAGTAAACTAAGTAGCAAAAGTTCTGTTATTATTTGATGCAACCATTGTCCACAGAAGAGGGCAATTTTTCTCCTTGCCATTTCAATCACTTGAAATAGATATGGAAAAATTGAGATTTAACTTCTCATTTTTTTCTGAAGCAGCAAAGTATCAGCCATTAACTATGTGCAATGTACCTGAATACAAATGAGAAAGGAAATTACAAGTAAATCTTATCTATATCAGTGCTACCAGAGACTGCAGTAGTTCAACACCCATACGGACAAGAATAGCCAGAACAGAAGCTACCACTGCTTTTCAACAAGGTAAAGTCCACATGGTTTGATCTTTAAAAAACAAAAAAATTCTACTCAAGTTGTAGTGGGAACTTGTAACCAATTTGTAGTTAATAGAGATCAATATACATTTATCTACTTCAGTTCTCCATAGATGAAAACTGATGAGAGAACAGTCATTATTAAAGCAGACATTAAGCTGAAGAAAAATGGATTAGGATTGCAATTTTCAAAGAAGGGCTTTCTGTTTACTTCAGAACTCTTTTGCCTGCAAATGTCTGTGAGGCTGTGATGTTTTGCACACGAGTTTGACAAGTTTAAATTGGGATGGGCAGGACAGGGAAAATTGAGGCATGAACTGCTTTTCTCTTCATAAGAAACAGTGATGAGAATTTCAGCATGTGCTGCTGTAAATATAGCTATCAATACATAGACAAAACCATGTGCCCTGTCACAGTGCCTGCAATCCTGCTAGGGGAGGCAGGACAGCCCCAAATCCCAGCCTGATGGACAAGGGGTGCACAGAGAGTTCTGCCACCTTCCCTCCTCTCTCATTTCCACTTCCAGTTCTTAAAGCTTCAATTTGCTAGGAGATGATTCTGCAGTTTCTCCATAAGTTGCTCTCTCCTCTCTGCAGCTTGTCCAAATGGATTAGAACAGAACCAGGGAGGAAGAGCTTTGCGGGGCTGCAGCTGACAGCGGAGCAAAACCACAACTGGGCCTCCCCTCTGCCCAGCTGGATTCATGAGCCCTGAGCACGCATCCCTGGGTGGAAAATGTTCATTGCCAGAATTATCCGAGGGTCTGAGAAACCAGAGTTTTCCCCAGGCACAGGAGTCTACTACAAGTAAATCAGTTTTCCAATAGCAATCTTTTTCGTAAGTTTCAAAAATAAATTTCTCAGTCTAAAACACAAGAGTTTTGCTGTTCTCATAGATGTTTTGAGAGCTCGTAGTTAAGCCTGGAAAAGTTTACAAATTCCCATTTTTCAATTCCAATACCTGTGACTTGATACAAGTTTGTATGTGAGTTTAAACAACATTTTGTATTTTTTAATGGAACTTTAAGATGCCTGAATATGCACTCTCCTGGCTAACAAAATCCAGGTTTGTTGTTATTTTGCATACCTGATTTCTGATGCTGTGGCACAAACCAGTTGCTTTGTTTGGGCATTAGGCACTTACAAAATTTCCTAGTAAGTCTGTGCTGTTCAAAAACCCCAAATAAACCCAAACTCCAGAAGCTTACACAGATTTATTTTCACTTCTCACTAACCTTGATGAAGAATTCCTTTTCCTGTAGTGAACCCTATATACCACCAAATTCTGAAGATCAAAGGTCTAGTTTATGGTGCTAGTGCTGCTTTACTGCTTCATTCCCTGTAAGACCAACTCTAGAGCAATGGAGGCTCTTCTTTACCCACTGGAATAATGGCATTATGTGGGCATAATATTAAACCTTATCAATAAAAGAGTTTTAATGAATACAAAAAAATACTCACTGTCCTTCACATCTCTTACCTTGAAACTATGGATCTGTGCCATTAAAAAGGGGAAATGTTGTGTTCCATATTCCTCTTTCTTAAGGATGAAATTCATAACACAGTTAAAAGACACCTGAAACTGACCATAACTTCTACAACAAAACATTGCATGCTGCAGAGGAAATGGTCTCACATTAAGAAGTGTTCTTCATCTGCCTGAAAGTTTTATTCATTTCAGGGTGGGGTCCCTGTTTGTCTCTAATAAAATTTTGTTTCGAAAACAGCTCAGTTTCACATACCAATTCTGCATGAGCAGCATCCAAGAGCTTGTCACGACTTTGTGACTTACATGAGGTTGTGGTTTCACAAATGGGAAGATGGGTATTTCTAACTCCAGCTAAGCCAGAGCTCCTTCTGAGTTAATCCAGAGTCATACACAACCTCCATCACTGAAGTTTTCACAGGCTACATTCTTTCTCTGTGCCTTTAGTGTTCTTCCACAGATGGAAGCGGGGGCTCAACTTGGCACCACAATCCAGATCTTATTTAATGATTCTTTTGTATGGGGAAAGTGAGAAAAAAATCTTCTTCAGTCCTGTACAGGTGCATCTCCAGGGCAAGAGAAAGAAGAATATACTCAGGGAAAAAACTAGGAAATTAATCTGCAACAGCCAAAACTAAGTCCAAATCTGTATACACAGAGGAAATGAAACTGCTCTGTAAGAATTTACCACTTTTTCATATATTAGCTCTCCAGAGATAAACTGCCCTTTAAGACATGAATTCTGGGTATCACAGGTAACAATGAGAGAATGAAATTCCAATTACTTGCCTTGGGCACTACGAGAAAAACTCAGAAAATAAACACACCATTTCTGCTGTTCCTGGCAGCCCTACTGATACACAAGGGGCAGAGAGAATTTGTGATAGAGGGGATCCTCTTCAAGGTCATGTCACCATAATGTTTTGCATTTTTGTTTCCCTTTATCTTAAGGCTATTCCACTTCCAGTCAGTGCAGAATAGGGCATGTTGCTACTTAAAAACAACATGCAACCTAATACAGCTTTATTACCAGGCTCTGGGAGCCTGGGAAACAGATAAACAATGACTCAATAAAAAAAAACTTTTATCTACTTAATTTAGCAAGTGAGCATAAGAACAGAGGCCAAGGGGAGTCTCAGATGGAAAGCAACCAGCTCTGACCTTTGGTCCAATGCAATGGTCACAAGAGATTTTCATGGCAACTGCAGTATGTTGAAAAGCAAATTAAAAAGAGGACATTACATGGGAGAGAAGCATACAGGAAATATATCTGCATTATTGATAGGAATGCAATAATGGAAATAAAATTTGGACAGTTCCTCAAGATGTAAAGAAAGGACATCATAAAAACTTGCAGATAAAATGTTAAACTGTAAAAAAACTTATCAGGAAAGAATTCTTATGCTTAACTGGGCCAGGTGTTACTTTACAGCCAACCTCGTCTTCTATCACACATTAACACACTCACCTGGGAAGAGTATGTGTTTGTCTACTTGCAGTCTTTTCAGGGATCAGCTGCAGAACACTTCCCACTGCCTAAAAGGCTCTGCTGGGGCCCCCTCCAGCTGGAGAGCCACTGGTGCCTGGGTCCCTCAACCCAGCATCACTGGTGACACTGGGACGTGAAGGCCACTCCTCCTCCTCCACCCAGGCTGCACAGCCACTCACAGAACTGTGCTAGGAAATGGATTACAGAAATATTCTGGGCTGAATTACCCTCTCAGATGAGGTAGGAGAAGCAGTGATGTAATGACCTATGCTTCCAATTGTCTGGTGAAAACCTCTTTTTCCTGTTTTTTCCCCTAGTAGGGCTGTAACGAATGCATAGGCACACTACAGTTTGAAAAGTAGCTTTGTGGATATTATGTTTTTTATGCAGCTTTACACACACCTGCTGGGAATTCTGCTGTGGCTATTTTGAACTGAGACCTTACCAGAAAGGACTTTAAAGGAGCATCTGAAGAAATAAGCTATAAAGAACAAGCTAGAAAAATACAAAATATACATCTGCAGTGCATTAACTTCCAGTTAGCAACACTAGCTGAAAAATTATATTTTACTGTACCCCATTCTTTTAATATAACTATTCTAGAGAAATGAGGAAAATGTGTGATTGTAGGCAACAGGCCTCATCTGCTCCAGTATATTCCATTGATGCCTTAGGTTTTAACTTCTATATTTTTCAAATCCTGTACTGCTAGTGTAACTCTGAACTGTTCTGTAGCTTGCTAAATGTTGTTCTCTGTGCTTAGATAGACATAACAAAACCTCTAACTTGCCCTTCAAGGACACCTAGAAACAAGAACTGTAAACCATCATCTTGGGAAGAGGGGGGCAGGCTTGGGGAACATCATTGGCTGGGTTCTGGTTGGTGAATTGATATTGATATAAAAGTGTGAAACACTCATGACCTGTTGTCCATTTTGGGATCCACTGAGGCAGGACCCTCTGGAGCCCAAAGTGTGCCTGAAGGCCTTTCAAATAAATACCTCCTTTATTCCTTTATTCCTGTCTCATCTCTGTTTCTAGGTAGCCAGATAAGGCATCACCATAAAGTAGCATAATTTATAATCACCATTTATTATTAACCTGATTAGTTTCTGGACAGTAAGAGCAGAACTTGTCCATTTTTATTCTCCATGGCAGAAGATGAAGCAAAGAGGAGTGGCAAGTGTTAGAGCAGCATCTCTGAATGACCCACCCCCATCTACTTTGCATGAGGGAAGCTCCAGTGCTGCCTTGCAGAGCCTGCAGTCCAACACCAGAACCCTTCCAAAATATTTTTGGCACTTTACCTGTAAACACACAGTATTTTTGAACAGAAAAGGAGCAAGGAAGATATTTCTGCCTGGCATGAGAAGAGGTTGTGCCAAGGGCCACCATGCCAGGCCCAGGCAGAAGAGGACAGCTCCAGAATTGACAGAAGTAGTTTACAGTGCTCATTCGCTTCTTTCCTTCCCCCATAAATAAGATAACAGGCACATCAGTGCTGAGACACTCCCTGCCTACTTGAAAACTGCTGGCATTTCATAGCTAAAGGAATCACATGATGAAATGGGTCATTAAATAAAGCAGATGCTTTTATTGTAGCACATTAACTTCTGTGTTATTCTGGAAAAAATGCTTATGCTTGGGCTGAGTGCATGCTCCATTCCTCCAAAGCCAGCCACAGAATTTAAACCATTTGTCAGGCATTAAGGGAGTCAGATACACAGTATCAGAGGTCACTGACTGCCTCATACATTCATTTGCTTTAATTTTCTTTTTTTTTAAGCAACCAAGTCACTTTTTTACAGTAACCTGCAGTTGGTACCTGGCTCCTTTTGCTATTATGTCATATAGCACTGAAGGCATCTATCAACATCTGCAGCTGCTCCCAGGGTAATCTGGAAGGTGACCCTCAAGGAATAATGGTCAAAGAACAGCTTAGGTTTGGGGATTTTGGGTTTTATGATTAAAGTAAACATACTGTCCTTGTATCTGCCATTCCAGCTGATTTTTCCAACACACAGAGAAACACCTTGTGGGATTCACAGAGCAGGTGATGGACAGGGGGTCTGGGTAATGGGACTCCTGCTTTTATTTTCCAGAAAAGACATAGAAAATATCTTAAGGACAAGAGATAGCAACAAAGAAGGTATAAAGAGAGATAAAGGCATGCTCACATGTTTACACAGCATGTCAGTGGTAAAATCAGCTCCTTTTAGCTTCTAATCAGATGGATGATTGGAGCTTTCCTCTGTTTCTGCTTGAGGAAACTGTGCTAATGCACAGGTGAATATGCTTCCATTTAATATGCACTTTCAGTTTCTGGAAGTACAACCTTTAGCATTTCAACTGCTCATATCAAAAGTCATTTTGATGTCAGATCAGCATTGCTCAGCATAGTTTCACTGGAAGCGTTGTTTTTCCCCAATACTGAAATACATTTTTCATACCAAAGGAAAAAAAATAATGCAACAAAGGTAGAAAGATAGTGACTCCACAGAATGGCTGTGCAATGAGATTCTTCTGACTAACCTTATTAAAAGGATTTTGTATTGGGTTGTCCACCTTCTTCTTTTTTAGGTTTTTTAGAATGTGCCTCTAGATTTTGGCATTGCAATGGGACAGACATCCATTGCACCAAAGTCACAGATGTGCCAAGTGCAAGGAAGAGACTTAAAAATAAAGGTGCAGCAGCTTCATACGCTACAGAATTTCCCTACAGCCAAGGGTACCCTCATCAGGTGCTGTCAGGGCCACGTGCACGCCTCCTTCTCCCTTGGCATGGACATTACAGAGACAAGTTGGAAAAGACACTGCCAGATGAGAACATAATTACCCCCCCACACCCTCTTTGCACCAGGGAGGTCTGGGTAGTGAGGGAAAGCTTTCCTTGTGGGAGGGAAGAAGTTCAACACAGAAAAATAACTGCAGAAACCAGAAGTCTGTCTTCTTTTGAGCATCAGTAAGCCAGGAGCAGATTTCCCTCCCCATCACAGTAATTTGGTGTTTGCTCTGCCTGCCAGACCCATTTTCTCGCTGCAGCATCGCCTCTCGCAGCTGCCCAGGCAGAGGACAGGACGGAATGCCTTGTGCCACCCGTGCTGTGAACACATCCCAGCATTTCCCACCAGCTGCTGTGTCTTCTCTTGCGATAACCTCAGCACAAAATACACTGTTTAAGGTTGTCCGAGCCAGGAAGTGTGGAGCTGCCTCGCTTCCTTTCAGAGATAACAGGCAATCCAGTCCTACAGGAGAGAGGAGCAGCTGGGGACGGGGCAGGGTGGGGACTGGGAAAGGGAAAGGGGCTGGCACTGAGAGGGTGAGCCAGCCCAGGAGCAGCCTCAGAGAGCTTCATCTGGTCTCGGCACAGGGACAGAGGATGAGGGAATTACAGGGAGAGGGAGAGCTGCCAGGGCTGCCCCTCTCAGCCACCGCCCAGAGGTTAATGTAGCAGCTCTCCAGGCTCTGCCAGGGACAGAGTTTGGAAACAAGTTCTCATATCCCCGATTTTCTAGGCACATTCCTCCTTTACCTATGTATCAAACTGCACTTCTTTTCTGGCCTTCTGACCTTTTCTGGCCCTTTTTATTTTGTCTCCAGTAAGTTAATAAATCACACACAATGGGGTACAGGAGAGGCAGAGGAACTGCATGCTCCTCTTCACCCAGGCTGAACAGCATTAGGTTAGACAAGTCTGCTTCTCCTGTGTTTCCCAGCTGAGGTGGAAATAACTAAAAACTGTGGGTTGGTACTTTTTAAACCCTTCTAGCAGAGGAGGATATTTCCTGTGCTCATACCCTTCCACAGCAACAGAAATTACACCTTAACCCTCACAGTTAAATACCCATTTCTCCCCAATATCAAAAACTTTAGTGACTAACCAGAACCTTAAGCTTACTCCAACAAGGAGATTTAGTAACTGCTACTTTGGACTATTGAAATGCAAATTAAAATCTCTTAGGGCAGTGCTCTAGCAATTTAATTTCAGGCTGTGCAGAGCTGTGGAGGAATGCCCAGAAAAAATCTCCCTTCCCTTGTAGAAAAAAAAAGAAGATATTATAATATGGAAGCTGATTTGTAATCCATTGTGCTGTCATTCATCACATGCTACCTGTGCCAAATAAAGAGCTGGGAATCAGACAGTAAGTCTCAGAAACATCAATGAACTTTACATGCAGCCTTCACACTTTGTACTGGGTACCAAAAACACTTCACTGCATGAGTCCTCAGAGATGGAGCTGAAGAGAACCAGTGCTTTACCCCTGTGAGACACCAACCATCCTACCACTGCACTGGAGTAAAATGGGTAAGACTTACTGCAGAAAGGTTATGTGGGTGGGAAGAGAAAGTGTTTGGTCTAGAGCTGCTGAAATTGTCTGATCCAGGGGCTTGGACTGTGCAGTGGGGATCTGCTAAACACTATGACATAAGTAATACTAAACTATAACCAAACTATTTCCCAAAAGAAAGGAAAGGATTGGTCTTTTCCCCTGAACACAGTAAAACTGAAAAGGGGAGGAAGTGAAATGGAGGGGTGAAATGCTCTTTAGGAGCCACTAGGGGTAAATAAAGAATAATTTAATAGACCAAATATTCATCCCATCTTCTGTCTCTCCCACACTGTTGCCAGCGTGCAGGGTCACTTCTGTGGAATCAAAGGGAGAACATGGGGCAAAAACGTGATCTCATTACTCTGTGGCAGCCCTATACATCAGGCTGTCCAGGCCTCTTTTTCCAAAATCACTACTAAGCAAATACTCCCCAAGTATAATGTTAGGAATGAGAGGCTACTCCCCTATTCCACTAACCTGGAAACATGGGAGACACCACCATTCGCTGCTAGCACAGTCTGTGGCAAAATTAATACCTAAGGCTACAGATTAGTCAACAGGCTGGTCCACTCTAGGGGGGGAAAAAAACCAAAACTGAAACAAAGCAGACTGTTAGGCTTTAAGTCTGTTACTTGTTTTAGGAGACCCCACCACCCCACTTGGTAAGAGACATCAGAGCTATTTTATCCCGTCCCACACAAGCCAGTTTTGCCAGCCACAAGGAAACTGAGCTATGTACAATACCCTGTGAAATCCCTCCAGACCAGCTTAGGAAATGTCATTAAAAGGCCATAGCTGAAGGGAGAAAGCAAACCCGCATATCCTGACTACTTACCTTAGTAAAATTAGAGAAAGGTACCACACCACATCCCAAAAAGAAAAAGATGTGCAGCAAGGTGTTCATTTGACACTGCTGACTGGATCAGAGCAAAATCCTTTCTCCAGAAATTAGGACCAAATAGACACAATTGCTCAGGGGTGTCAGTCTCATCACTCTTCAAACTCGCTCCAATACTCTGTGACCATGAACCTGCTCCATTTACTGCTTCACTTTATTTTAAGTCTCTCTTCATTGCTTTTTGGGTCCCAAAGGCCAGGGAGAAAGCTCCAGAATCAGCAGGGCAGCCTATTGCTTTACATAGTGCAAAGGATACACACATGCAAGGTGAGGCTCAGTCTTTACCTGTTGATCCGGTTTTAGACAAATTCAGACAAAAATATCCTCTGATAGAAAGCAGGTTGTAGTTACCCCTCCTCCACCAGGTTCGGGAGAAGAAATATTTCCTTGGAGGAAAGTGAAGAAGAAACAAAACTATTCATTTAACAAACACACAGGAAAAGAATAATAATGCTAAATAAAAAAATCTTTTGCTGGAGAGAAACCTGGAAGAGTTTAGAGTCCTCCTATGGGTGTGGTCCCTCTCTCTCTTATTTGCAGCTGGGTTGGGGTGGGCGACTCCCCTGCAGGCCAGTGGAAGGTCTCACAGTGAGGTTTTGATGTTCTCGTGTTCTGAACAAGTCCAGAAGAGAAGAAGAACCAAAGTCCCAGGAAAACTCTGTATCTGTTCTTTTGAAGAAAACAGAGCTGAGAGCTGGCTGGAAAGCAAGGAAGGTGTTTCCTCCCCTCTCTGCCACAGCAGCTACTCACACAGCACTCAGGGAGGAGTAGTGACCTTGAGCACAGACTACTTGAAAAAGTTCCTCTGGCTGTATTTTTCTTTCTCTCCCATCTTGGGTTCAGTTTAAAGGCACAGAATGGCATAAGATTCATTTTCTGGGCATAGAGTGGGCGATATGGGATACACCATAAAGTCACTCCAAGACACCTGTAACAATAACCTGGCAGTCCTTCTGCAGCAGAGGGTATCAGCCCATGCCCTGCAGCACTCTGGGCAGGTGGCCTCTGCAGCAACAGCTGGGAGAAAATTCGGAGAGTCCTGAAAACAAGATCACTATATGCGCATTTCACCATTGCCACCTTCAACAGCAAAAAATAAGTCTGTAATCACAATAAGTTTGCCTTACTGTGGTGCAAATTGAATATGCTGGATGTAGGGGGCAAAACAAATAATCTGATTTATCACAACAGACACCAGTCCCCATTTATAAAAACTTGAATTTGTGCTGTACAGTTGTTCTACAAAAAGCCTCGGTAAGTCATTCGCTATCCAATAGTTACATTGAGTTATCACAGGAGCAGCCATTACTCACAGTGACAGTCTCAGCACAACAAGTCCCTGTCGAGAGCACGTGAGTTTCTGCCTACACAGAACAGATGAACCTAATGCATATCCTCCTGGCTGAGCCCAGCGCCCACACACAGCCACGAGCCTGACTGCACACAGGGACAAATCCAACAGAAGTGCAACTCGCCAACAGTAGTTACTCTGCATAAGAAAACTGACATTTTGTTGCTTTTCTTTAGAAAAGCCTGTTTGTTGTTTATTTTTTTAATTTTGGGGGGGTTTGTTTATTTGGGGTTTTTTGTTGAGTGGGTGGGAAGTATAAACAACTCCCACTTAACAGTCACCAGGCACATCTGGCAACACGTGGGGGCAGGAGGTAGGGAATAACCTTTCAAAAGTGATGGGAGCAAATTTGCCTTTGATGTTCTCCATCAGACCTGATCTGCCTCACACACTGGGGCACAAGGATAACCAAAGGTCTGGCTATGAAGCCTTCCTGGGGAAGAAAGGGGCTGTGCCCAGTTCTGGTGCAGGTTAGATCAATCTTGGGGGCTATTCTAATCCAATTATGTAATCTTATTTAACTGACTCCACAGACCCACCTATTTTATCAAAAATCTTGAAAGGTAAGTTTTCTAAAGCTGCTACCTGAGGGAGATCAGAATTTCTACCATGGTTATGTCTCTCGATGAAGAGATATTTCCTGGCTGCAAGCAGACATTGCTGTATTTGAGCTGAACCAAAACTATTTCTGTTAAAACCTATGACCAAGTCCTACTGTGGAAAGATTCATTCCCTAACCAAGAAGAGTAAAGAAGAAACAAAATGCACACCAGTTCTTTTTCTACTATCAAAGTTGCTTCATTGTAATTTTATAACTGTTTCCCCTTCTTCTAAAAAAAGTAATGGAAGCCAGTGTCTGAAAGCAGAATACTATCTTCTGATTTTTTCACTCCAGATTTAGGCTTTTATATCTTCACTGCATATTAGATGGGGAAGAAAACCCCAGTAAATAGCTAGTGAGATTGATTTCCGGAAATGTTATTTAATCTCCGGGGTTTTTTCAGCTCTTAATACAACACAGCCAGCAGGGAACAGTCACATTTTGTTTTCGTTCATCTGATTAGGGAGAAAATGTCAGTTCCTAGTGCCCTCATTTAGCAGAGGATTTGACGAATTACCACGGTCTGAGTCACCAGGGCCATCCCTGTCCTCATCAGTCTCTGCACACCCTTCAAGCAGGGAGCTGCACGGCACAGTCCTGCACCCCCACACCCCAGTTTCTGCAGTGCCACCACCCCAGAGCAGGGTGCAGCCTTGGCCAGCCACAGCTGCTGGCAGCTGCTCCTCACCCATGGTGAGCTCTGCACCCGCAGAGAAAGGAGGAAACAAGAGGCTGAGAAAGTTCTCCTCACCACGGGCACCAAAGAAACATTGCCACTGACAATAAGGAGGAAAAATATGTCTGCCTGGACTCATTTGTTTGGAGCTTTATTTAAAAGGAACACAAGGCAGATGGGGACAGAATAAATCTTCACTAAGAAATGAAGTGGGATAACAAATAAAATGACAGCACTGAACTCTGCTCTTCAGGGAGCACAAGTACATTTTTACATAACAGTATGTCCCGTTAATGATAATACACTGACAATGGTTTAAAATCACATTAATATAAAAAGAAGTTCTTACCTTCAGTTTAAATGACAAAGCTCTCTCTTAATGTGAAATCCTTACTATCTCCTTCTCTGGATGTGTATATCTGATTTGCAACTACATTATTTGGGGGATTTAACCTATAAACAACCCCACCTGATGCTTCAGTACTTTTACGCCCAGAGGGGTAGGAGGGTGAGAAGCAGGTTCTCTTCTGAACAGTTGCCAAACACCACAGCACAGCAACTTCAGTATCTGATCAGACAAAATTTCTTTTAAAAGGAAATAGTTATTTACACAGGCAGAGAGATCAGAGATCTGTTGTGTGGAACAGCCACAAGAAATTACACCATCTCTTTGCCCAAAGATGAAGAACAGCACTTACAGAAACCACTGCAAAACTGTGGTTTCTAAAAGTCATCCTCTATCCATCACCATATCTGCAGCTACCTTTGCAAGGCAGGTGAGACAATGATAAATATGGCATGAAGGCATTAAAGTGTGTCTTTTTCCTGAACCACAAATAGAGCTGCCTGCAGGATCAATCTCCTCAGAAAAAAAATGTAGAGGAGAAATCCAGGAAAATAAAAGGGAACTGGTTAATTGAGGGATGCCCACATCACACAACAGACATGATCCCACAGAATGGAGCATGCAGTCCCAATCTGGCACTGTTTACAAACACAATGCAACTGGCATCATTTCAATATTGTTGTAACAGGTGAGAACAGATACAGCCTGCAGAGGAAATAGCATTTTTATTGACTGACAGACTGGGGTATTACATTACATTAAACATCCCAATAAAAATGGAGTGAGCCTTGCCTAAAATATGGCATTGCACCACACAAAGGTTAGCAGTGCAGTGGTCATTTTGTCAAGGTTAAGGTTCTTTGGAAAAGCTTTGCTGGAACAGCTATGTTGGTTATGAATGTAAATAAATAAGTAAATACAAATTGTATCTCAAAACTTAGCTCTGCTAACCCCTACAGCAGGTACAGATATGCTATTATCAGCTTAGCTGGGCTGTTTGAGGAACCAGTGTAACAGAAGCAGAATCCCTATCTGTGTCTGTGCTGCAGGGCTCAGCAGACAGCCCAGCTGCTGCTTCCACGATCAATCACCCAGCACAAGCTGCGTGCGTGCGTGTGTGCACACAGACAGTGTGTGTCTGCATGTACATATCCTCACTCTCAAGTCTGGTTCCACCCATGGCCTTCAGCTCTTTCTGGAGCACACACTGTCCTCAGCAGCTGCTGGCAGTGCCAGCACTCACCCCACTGCCACTTCCCTTCAGTCTGCCCTTCTGGCCTGCCTAAAACCAGATTGAGGAAATACGAAGCAGATAAAAATTTCTTAGGCACAAATTTGACACTTAAGATTTTTCAGAGATCTGAATTACACCTCTGCTAATTATGTATCTAGTTTTTCTCACTCTGACAACTTCATGACTGACATTTCTTTGCCTCAGATTTCTGCACTGATCTTCCATCCCTACAGCAACCAGTGGTCAAGTACTCACTGAGTATCATTATTCATCAAACACCATAGAGAGTAAATGTTCTGTGTTGCTACAATCAAAGGTTGAAGAAGGGTCCATGAGAGATTTTATCACATAAAGACCTTCAAGGCATTGTGTAGACTGGCCAAATAAGTCTGGATGGAATTACTTTCTTGTCTAGCAAAATATTTCCGAGGTCACAGGCTTGGGTTTTTTTCATGCACCTTGATGAAAAGTGATTTGGGAAAAAAACTAGAGTTCATATATTTCTCAGGAATTACTACTATACCAGTCAGAATGTATATCCCAAGTTGGAATGATGTGAATTAAATCCCCCTTCTGCTTCTTTCAGAACAGGAATTTCCTTCAAAAACCATTCCCTCTGAGAAAGGCATTTCACAAATAAAAAATTAAAAAAATATTTAAAAAAATAAATTGGGATGTCTATTATATTTCTGACAGAAAAGTTTTGCCCTCAATTATCAGGCAAGGAGGAAAATGATAGCAACTCACATTTAGGTTAGAAACATCTGTATTTAAACTAATATTTCAATGAAAGAAAACTCAGTCCTGAGTGCAGACAGAGCTGGCCATTTTATCACCTGCCTTTGCTCAGGTATGTGTGAAGATGGATGGCCTAAAATCTGTCCCTCAAACAGCAGCACAAGAAGGAAGCTCTTAAGAGCCTTGACCTCCCCTCCCATGCCACTTGTGCCTTTCCTGAATCCAAAATCTGGCTGTTCCTCCCCTGAATGACAATGGTGATGTCAGCTTCTACTGCTGAGCAGCTCAGAGCCAGCCCTGGCTCCTAACCAGCCAGGCAGACCTTGAGTCTGCCAGGAATTTTGCTGAAACACTAATGAATGAAAAATTTGAGATATTTCTCCTGCTTGTTGTGTCAGCATCATGCACGTGGGCCCTGCAAACACTAAGGAGAAATAAGGGAACATGAGCAGAGTATTCACACATCTGTCACTCCACCTCTTTAGACACTGCAAGCTACTGGTGCTAGCAAAAGCTTTTCAATCTCTTCTGGATTTGTAAATCTGAGGGCCTATATAACTCCCAGTATCCCTTAAACTCTACCTTACATTTGGACAGACCCAGCACAGCATTTCTTCCATGAGCCATAAGTTGCACAGAGCCATAAGTAAGACTCCTTGGATGAAGCACAGTTGGATTGTATTCTGGGGAAGTAAAAATTTACCACTAATTATGACACTGCTCAGGAGCAAGAACAGAGAACATCAATGTTTAGGTGACTCAAATACCCATATTTACTACGTATGGACGCCCTTGTTCAGCTATAGCCACTAATTTCTCCTGAACTTAGGACTTAGATAGCAAATGGATGAGTGGAGAGTGGGATCAGAAAATAAATTGCTGCCTGAGAAGCTGCTTTCTTGAGCAGAATACACTGATATTTCTTACAGGAGAGAGAAATGCTTTCTTGGCTTTGCCTTTGACACAGGTAAGCCTGGTGGGAGCAAACAGCAGAAGGAAAACCCTGCCTCAGGTGCCCTGCTGTGCCATGCAGCTCACTCCATCCCTAGTCATTATTGCTCTTAGTTTTCAGAAGCCTGCACATTCTTGAGGAAACAGGCTTTTTCCATTAATAAAACCCCTACAGTATGTTGAACAGATGGAAAGCATGAAACTGTGCATGGAAAAGTAGGGGGGAGAGTTACCAAAAGTGTTTTTTGGTTTTTAATTTCTTCCATAATCTGAAGAAAAGCTAACCCGTATTATTTCTGCAGTTGTTTCAGACAGTTCTTGTTCTTAAAATTCATGGAAATTATAATTTCCAAACCAGCATTTAAAGGCCACACTGGATTCCAAGCCTTTTTTTTTGATCAAGGGACAAAAAAATCAGCAGATCACAACAGATAAAGCTAGAAGGAGCCTAAACTCACTGAAGTTGTAAGATATCTCCAGTAGATCCAGAAGGATTTGGTCCAGAGTTTGCCTTGTAGTCTAATCACCCTAAAGGCTGGTGGCAATGACAGAGTTCAATTTCTCTTTTTTCATAGCGAGAGTCACATGGATTTATAAACACTGCCTCATTTGAAAGCTGGGTGCTTAGTCCCTGGCTCTAATAACACTCTGCAGACTTATGACTGATTAATTGACAGGCATTTGGGATACCTAGGGATGAATATCAACAACAAAGCAAAATGTCAGCAAGTGAGTGAAATATATTGCAAGGCTTGTGTGGATTATGAGAAGCTGTATTATCAAACAAGAGAATGAAGTCAAGGGATAAGCAAGTTTAGAATCAGAGCATGCAGCTGGATAGTGATAATTAAGTCCAGGGAGATAATTTTTAAACGTAGATATTACAGCTTTACTCAGATGCTCATCTTTTCTTGTATAACCAGTAGGTTTATTCAAAGATCATGTTGGTAATCAACTCAAGTAGAAGTGGCAACGTGAGGAGAAAAGGGGCTGCATAGTGGAATGGTTAGGTTGAAGAAAAGCTAAATTACAGTCTCCCTGCTGCCTGCTAATGATTTAACGACCTCAAATGTGATCCATAGGGGGCTGCAAAACAAGCTGTCTTTTGAAATACAAGAAGTTTCACGACCATTATGTTAATTTACAGATATAATTGTGACCAAATTCATATATAATAAAACATTTTGTCTGTCATTTTGGGCTCGGGTTGCAATCCTTTTCAGTAAATATATATATACCAGCAATAAAGTGGTAATGTCCCTTAGGTTAGAATTGTGATCTCTGTTACTCAGAAAACAAGCTGTGTTAGCTGCCCAGCTGCAGTGCCATGAAAGTAAACACATCTATTTAGGAGAATTGCCTGCTCTTACATATCTGTTACTGTGTGCCCCACAAGCATCATCTTACTTTTATAATGAAGCTGGCCAGAAAAGAAAACGAAACAAAATAAAATGTTTCATATTTCACCACAGAGTTTTGCCATGTAAGCATGAGCTGGAACAACTGTGCATGGCTTTGGGCGGGGACAGGAGAAAAGCACAGTGATAAGATAATTGCTGTGAATATCCAGTGTTAAACCACCCTTCCTTGAGGTGCCTGATTTCCCAGCTGTTCCCCAGGTGCAGCACTGTGTGATCAGTGCTCCACACCGCATGTATAAATGAAATTATAGGCTTCCAATTTGCAGCCTCCAAACCCCTGAGGGGTCCATGGAGTGATTTTAGGATGTCCAAGAAAGGGGATTACAAAAGCAAGCTCCCATACTCTCTATATAGGTTGGGAAAGAAGTTTTTTGCTCCACAAATTGCTAGAAATTGAAATTCTTTAAGTAAAGTCTTTAAACAGGCTAAGGGGAATGATAACCACAATCACAAGGCACAACCTGTGGTCTCATAACATCAGCACAAGTGACTGTGCCATCAGAGGCTCCCTCAGCCTTTCTGCTGCAAACACTGAGCCAGAACCTGAGAAGACTTCATAACAGATATCTCATTAAAATGTGTGCCCAAAACTTATAATTTCAACAGATGACAATTTCCCTACATCCATAACTTTTCAATAATAATAATTCATAAACAGAGGCATACACAGTTTGCACAAAGCACTTCAGTCTTTGGGTTTTGTAAGCTTAGAATCGACTGGAAAATTGAAAAGAAGATTCAGTGTAGTGAGAGCTACAACCAGAATTATCATAAATTACAATCAGAATAAATGTGTATTCATTTTTTAAATTGTTAAGTCTGATTTCACATTTAAGCTATTGTTTCATTATAATGGCTTTTAAATACCTATAATTAATGTTGGTTACTATTGTTCAGACCATTTTATATGAACACATAAGGCAAATGCCTTATGAAATAAATCCCAGCCACTGATTATTTTTAATAGTGCAATGCTTTTTCTATTGTAATTACTTGGGTAGAATGCCTATTAACCTGTTCAGCATTCCTAGACAAATTCAAGTCAAAAGCAATCTAATTTACTTTAAGGTAAGGGCTTCCTATCTCTGCTTTCTCTCCCCCTTCTCTGCTCAAATAAATATAAATGTGTGTTAGCGATGCAGAGAATCAATGAAATTATATTAAATTTTCAATTCAGCCAAGTGTCTGCAAATTCAACTAATTATTTATATTTTGAGTCTTTTTGATGCTACGGCTATTGTAAAGCTCAACAGTCCATCTCTTTAAAGTAACCAGTATCTGAGGCTTTTACATGTCCACTTCATTAAATTTGAAACATTTTGTGGCCTAGTTAAGTGGCATAGGGAGTCTTCTAAGTATTTACTGGAAATTGTGAAAAATTATTTGGTCTCCTGAAATGTATTTTATAAAGTAGCATATTTTCAATAGGTGCCAATAGCTTAGTGCACATGCTTTAAAAACATTTGGATGTTTGGAAAACCATTACTGACTGAGTTTACTTCCCGTAGGACTTCTGTGAAAATCCTTGATGGAGGTTGGAGAGCAGCAGGTCATTTCAGACTCCACACAGCAGGCCCTGCTCCAGGAAACTCTGCAAAGTACCCCCAAAAAACACCACTCTCCCTATTCCAGCTGTAAGACAGCAATTAGCTTGATGTTAGCAAATCCTGATGGGGCCAAAGATGTTGGGCAATGAATTCCAATCTGTAATACGACAAACATTGGTGGAAATACTTCAATTTATTTGAATCCACAAGGAAGAGTTCACTGCAAAGATCTGCCATCCATGGTTGCTGAACACCCTGTGACATTTATCAGAGGAGTGCAGGTAACAACCTCACTTCTCCTTGGCAGACATCCCCTCCATGAACTCAGCTTTAAAAATGGCAGGTGGATTGTACATTACTAATTTCCTGTTAAGAGTGTCATTATTAGCAAAAATGACATATTGATAGAGAGAGAAACTAATCTGCAAAATGAATTGCGAGGATTTTGGTGAAGCAATTTGGGGGATTTGTGGACTACAAACACTGTAGTGTGTAATGTGAGTTTCCATCTTGACTGATAGGCCTGTCAGGATTTCCATCCAAAAATAAAGTCGTGTTTCCCTCCTTGCCACCCCACCTTTTAATGAGCTATATGTGACATTTTCTTCTTTCCTGCATTTCTTATTAGCCCATAACCAAACTTTAATCCATTTTAATCCTCCTGTTGTCCCACGGAGCAGAACAGATGCCCAGCAGGACTGGAGAAAAAGCTGGTGCCGTATCTACAGGGCTCAGGAGCCACCAAAGAGAAATGCAACCCAAGTTAAACCTCTAAAACATACCAAGTGCTCATTGGGCAGGGGGAAGCAAGGCTAACCAATTTTAAGTTCTGTTACATCATGCAATCATAGAATGGCCTGGGTTGGAAGGGTCCTCAAAGATCTTCCAGTCCCAACACCCCTGTTGCACTGGAACACCTTTCACTGGTCCAAGTTGCTCACAGCTCCATCCAACCTGGCTTTGAACATTCCCAAGGATGGGGCATCCATAAGTTCTCTGGGCAATGTGTTTCAGTGCCTCACCACCCTCACAGTAAAGAATTCCCCCTTAATATCTCATCTAAACTACTCTCTTTCAGTTTGAAACTGTTCCCCATTGTCCTGTTAAAAACATGTGTTCTTTAAAAAAATCTCTCTCCACCTTTCCTGTTGGTTCCCTAAAGACCACAGTTATGTCACCCCAAAGCCTTCTCTTGCAGGCTGAACAAACCAAATTAGCCTTTCCTCACAGGAGAGGTGCTCCAGCCCTCTGATCTTCTTGGTGGCCTCCTCTGGACTCACTCCAACAGATCCATGACCTCCCTGTTCTGGGCCCCCCAGAGCTGGATGCAGAGTTCCAGTTCCTTCTGACTGCATGGATGATGCTGCCCCGATGTGAGCTCACTCTTCTGCTCTGCTGTTTGCTGTAATAGTCAGTTCAGACACAGCCATGCCAGCTGCAGTGGGAGGAAACACAAGCACAGATAAACAGAACATTCAAAATAATTAGATACCCACAACACTCCAAATAACTTAAATAGGGGTTTTCACTCTCTGAAGAGTGGGATGGAACTGTTCATGGAAGATTTTTCGTGGCTGCATCTGAGCTGACTATTATAGCAGAACAGAAAAGTGAACTCAAAGCAGGAAGAGCCTGCAGCATCCATGAAGTCAGATTTCATTTCCTACCTTACATATGCTGTGCTGCAGCCCTTCCACACAGAGCATACCTGGCCCTGATGGCTGAAGCAGAGGTTATGTTGTGATACAGGAGTGGGAACAGTTCCAGGTGCACTGCTGGAAGCACAAAGATTTGAACACAGTATGAAATGGCAGATGGAAATCTGGCATTGCTGGATCAACAGGAAATCCAGAACAAGACAGAATTAGCAACTAGGAGAGTCCCAAACACCCAGAACTTATAGCATCAGGATCCTAGAGAAGGCTGCCTGAAATATTTTTTCCCATTACAATCCAAATTTATTGCTCAGGTAAAATACACCTTTACATATCACGTGCCTGAAAAGAGAATTTTCATCCCTGCTCATTGTTATTGCAGGCAAGCTTGGAGAAACCAGATGAGACAGTCTTCTCCATATGCTACACAGGAGGAGATACAACATGTGGTATAGACTGATGCAAATGGGCCTGAACTGGGGTAAGGAGGGATGGTTCCCTCCACCTCGCAGGGGAGGCAGGTAGACAATTTGCCACAAATCACCAGGGAAATTCAGGGCTGCATCTCAAATTGAACATAAACTGTTCTAGACAGCATGGTTTCTGAGTGGCAAGAAAGGAGATGTTCAGTGGGACAGCCCTAAGAGCAGCAGAGGGCTGGTGCCTGCTAAGCCAGCATGAATCTGATACATCTGATAGGAAGGGAAAATAAATTGCTAAATAAATTCACTCTTGTCCCAACATACAAGGGTGCTCCCATAAAAAAGTGTCTCTGCCCACTGCTGGCATATCACAGAGAGATTAAGAGATTCATGGAGCAGGAAAAGACAGTGTCAACAGCAAAATCTGTTACTGCTGTGCCCCTTCAGAGCATTGAACTGCAAATTGGGTATTTGCACCCTTCCCACAATTTCCCAGGGAGAACACACTAAGGATATGAGAGAAGTCCAGATATAGGCTTAGCCGTGCCAAAACTTCACTGTAAGTGCAGAGAGGGGTTTGCAATCAGCTTGTAAATCTGGAAATATTTGGCCTTAGGCTCATATCTGTTATTAAACTGTGGCAGTTTCTGGTAAGCAGGCAAGACTATGTTTTTTTCATCATAACTTACTGGTCTTGCCATCATCTTCCAGTTCACCAGGGCAAAATCCTATTTTACCTACCTGTCATGGCATGTGAACCTTCTCTTTCAGGCAGGATCACCCTGCTAGTCCATATTCACCACCCTTCATCATGCAACCTAGATACTGTACCTGTTTGCACATCCTGAAGATGTGACTACACAGTTTTTCATTACTGTCTCTGAAAACCATTCCATATCCTTTTTTAATGCAGATAGATAAAACTGGTCTCTCCTCCAGGCCCTAAAGTATTTTAATTTTTCAAATATTGAGTAAAGCAAATAAATATTCATATTAAGTGACTCTTTTTACTGCTATTTATACCTATGATATGCCATTTTGTGGTGCATTAATAAGAAATATATATGCCAGAAGAAAGAATTACTAAGCTTCACCCACCATGCATTGGGACAAATAATTTATTTCTGGCTGTATTCACCCACCACCAGTGGCTCACAGTGCATCCTGACAGCTGCCACTGGTGTGTGACCTCCTGAGCCGTCCTCATTAGCACAGTTTCTTAGCCCATCATTTCACAAAAAGAAATGACTATGGAACAGCTCCCAAATGAGCACCTCTCCTGCAACTCGAATTCAAGGGATGAGGCAAGAGACAGAACACCTGCCAGATAGCAGGATATTTTTTATGTTGATCAGCAGTGGAGAGAAAATAAACCATGTTCTGAAAATAGAAAATTTACTTCCTCCAAGTGAGGAGAGATTATAAGCATCTATGCTACTCTGTAAAGGAACAGCAAGTTCCTTGTATGCAGACTGACTCTGCACACAAGAGCACCCCCAGTCAAAGGCAAGGTAGCTCCCCAGCCTCGACATTGTTCAGCAAGCAGAGGAAACACTCCCTTTCCCACAAAGGCTGAAGTTTCTGGATGATGGAAACACTATCCCTTCAGTGTAGTCATTACTTCAAGGGGAAAAGTAAAAAGAAAAATTTTTTTTACAAAATTTGCCTTTCTGACTTGTTTGGTTGGTACCTTTTAGGCTCTTGGATGCTCTTGGAACTAAAAGCTCAAATCTGACTGGAGAAACAGAGGTTTTTTTTGTTCTTCTTCAGTGTTTTGTCAGAAAAAAAAAGCATTTGCCTATTGATCTACCTGTAGAGAAACACAAAGCAATACTTCAAAAATCATTTCCAAATCAGAAACAAAGGGTAAAGGTAAGGGTTCCTGCTCAAGGATCATAAATTTCTTTATGCAACTCCATTTCTCTAACTATCTATTTGTTAGATAGTTTAGATAGTACTTTTCCTGAAAGTACTATCTAAACTATCTAAAAAAAAAAAAAATCACTACTTTAAAGAAATTCTGGAATGGCAGAAAATAATTGATCAGAGCACTGTTTTGAATATGTTTCACTTGTTCATTATGAAGTTTCTTGAAAGTATTTGACAGGTAGCTCTGGAAATAAAAACTAGGGCTAAAAAAGAGCAGAGCAGGGAACAGAACATGCTGGTTGTTTCACTCCAGACACATCTTTTAAGCATCACATATTAGAGGAACATATCTAGAGTCAGGAATACAGCTCTGTTGTCATGTCAAAGATGAATAAAAGACCAAGCTATACATTTTGGATATTCAAGTATCAAAAAACAGTTTGTCATTAATTATTAGGCTGCAAGTAAGAAGATAAATTAACAGAAAAAGGAGTTCTCCTCTTCCCTAGTCAACCAAATCTGTCAAGCAAAAGATATTTTACTTGATTTTTTTGGCTGTGTAGTATTTTTGTGTACTACAAATTGTTAATAGTTAGTTATGATTATAAAAACATTACTAAAATATGAAACAGATCTGTTTCATGGCATCAATCCAAAATCATTTGCTGCAGCACAGAAGCTAGTATATGAAATTTGCTGAAGCCAGAGTTTCACTCCAGCTATAAAATCACAAGACTAGAATACAAAACAGACCATTCAAATACAAAGACATTTATGTACCTTAACTACCTGTGTTTAGACACTCTGAGATCAGAAGTGCTCAGAACAAGAGGAAATGCTTACAAAGTGTACATAGTCCTATTCTTTGGTCTATCCACAACAACAAAAATATTTTATATTTGGGGTATTTCATCCAATCTTCAAGATCTCTCATAGAGGAGTACAGTGATAAAACATGGGGCTGGCTTTGGCTTTCACAACACTGAAATCAATCAAGTACCTGTATGAAGTCCAGAGGGATGATAAATCGTGTTTGTCACACCTACAACAAATTTTCCAGGTGGGGGAGGGTGGGAATCTAACCATTTAGAGAAGCCTAGATGCCCTATATTTATTCTTTCCCTGAAACCCAGAAGTGAAGACAGAACACATTTCTCCTTCATCTATTTTTTTTTTTCTTTTAATAAACATCTTTGTAAATTGAGCCTTTCTTTTAAGAGCTAGATTTCTTACTACAGGTAAAGCTTCTCCTTGAGGCAGAAGCTATTTGAAATGTTTGAAACAACACTCTGGGCTCCATGTAGTGGCCTAGACTATACTTCATAAAATGATGTTATTTTAATCTTAGCATTTATCAGGAAGCATGAAAAAGGTTAAAATGCCTTAGATTTTTAATGAAAAATAATGTCATGAAAAATCCTTCCTGTTATATCTGTTTAATTTACTACCTCCTTCTACATATATATTTTAGTTACAAGACATGTTTGTTTTCTTTATTGGTAAATATTAGAATAAATTGATATTTTAAATTAGAAAAAATATGTGCTTTTGTGAGCTCTTAGTTACAAAATTACTTGTTTCCATTAGATCTCCTAGATACATCACTGATCTACATAACCCTAATAAATATTCAAGCAGGTCAGTATCAAACAAAGATGCCTACCAGGCAGATGATGTTTCTGGAGCTAAGAAAACACAGGAGAGTAATTTCCTCGGCATCATGTCCAGCCACCTTTGGTTACCCCCAGCCAAAATTACCAGGCACACAGAAGCATTCATGCAGGTTCAACGTGAGAGGTGAACTTGTGCCTCTGGCTCTGCAGTGAGACTCATTAGTTGCATTGCAACAGTGACCAACAAGTCTCTGGAGCACCAGGACTGAAAACACAACCTGAAGTCCAGGACAGACATAAACCACGTACAAAAAAGACACAAGAAGAAATACGAGAGGCACAGAAGGACATCTGTGTGCAGAAATATCAATCACAGAAAGACTCTCCTGTTTTGAAAAGCAAGGACAGCTAGGACTGCTATTTTGAGAAGGCGAACGCAACAGTTAGTTGTTGTTTCTCATCATACCACATAACAATATGACAAGGCACCCAACTT
>VZTN01011538.1:4702-17351 GCA_013400515.1 Erpornis zantholeuca
CCCACAGGCCAAGCAGTCTTCCCACAGCTGCTCAGCATAGGTCATTTAATTTCATGGGGTTTAGTCTTTTAAAGATAAGCTGTTCTAAGGGTTAGCAAGGGTTCTTTATCTCTAGAAACAAGGGTCTTCTCTCACTGTTTGATTTCCTCACTAGATTCACTAGATTACAGCTTTTCAGCATCCACTAATTCCAGCGTGGGCACTTTTCCTCACAGGCTGCAAGTGGATCTCTGCATCCTCCCATGCACCTCATGAATTACTGGGAAATAGTTTGTTGTATTATAGTCCTCACNTAGTTTGTTGTGTTAGAGTCCTCACCGTGGCTTGTAGAAAAATCTCAGCTCTAATGCTCAGAGCATCTCCTCACTCTCCTTCTCTTCACTAACTTCAGTTCCACCATGTTGGTTCTTCTCACGTGTCCTCACCTCTTCTTTTTCTCTGACTCAGAAGAAAATTGTCGTCCGTAGGTATTATTGCTCTTGAGTTCTATCGACTGAAAAGTTCTTACAGAGCTTCCCTGTGCTGAACAGGTTGATCTCATCTGTGCTCAGTGTCAGGGAATTGTTTGCCATGTTTTCATTGCTGGACATAGTAGGAGTTTCGAGCATCTTTCGTCCTGCACACTAAAAACTAGGCTGTGTTAAACCAACACACTAACCCAGAACAAAATCACGTTAGCTCCCTTGACACAGCTCTCCGAGCACCCAGATATCTGTGTATGTCCGCAGTAGGTGGATGTAAGTGCAACTGGACCAGAGGAATAAATATTGTTCCTGGGTATCTGATTGTCTTTTCTGTGGGAGTGTTGTTTCTGCTCCTAGAACCTGAAGAAATTCATACTACTGGGCTGTTATTTGGACTGTTCATGAACTCAACTATATATAGATATACAATTCTAAAAGTTACAATAATATAATTAAAGGTCAGTGATAAGTCAGAGCTGGCAAAAATAACTGAGATGTGATGTAAAGAATACTTAGGAAGGAGTGCACATATTATGTGTGAAAGTCCAAGGTGAGCATGGTGCTATTCCCCAAAGGACTAGTTAACTAAGTAAGCTGTGGCCATCAAATATAAAACTTTTCCTTAGGACAGAATTTGTCTCGTAAAATTGCTTTGTCTCTACATTTTAAAATGAAAGTCATGTGAAAATTTGGATTCAACTGCACAGATGTAGATTTTTTTTCTTTGATATCCATTTTCATCAATAACACTGCTGTTGTAGGAACAGGTAAATACTTTGGTCCAAAATTACACACGGAGAATGTGGGGTGGGCTGGGGTAGGGGTGGGTGTTTGTATTCACATGATAATATGGGAGTAATATAGGTATGGAATTGGTGAAGTTGCCTTGTTCAAATTCATGAGCTCAAGTAGATTTATCTAAATTCTTTGACATTTTGAAAAAATCAGATCACGTTCTTTTCTCTTTCTGCATATGTATATATGCATAAACAGATGTGTTTATGGGGGTTTGTTTACATTGTGCTGTTCAGTCAGCTAACAGCTGGATTAGAGAGAACTTTGTCAAATGTGTGATATGAAATGAAGAATTTAATTGGCTGAAGTAGTTTCTGGGGGTGTTCAGCCTAATGCAGGTCAGAGCTTGTTAGTCAATTTGTTCTCTAAATATCATTACGCCCATCTGTTTCCCCTACTATTTTTTAAATAAATTTAATTTCTTTCCTTCCAATTTGAAATATTACAGACTGTGGGAGCCAAATGTCTCCTGAAATCTGTAGCCTGCTTTCAAACCCTGCCATTGTAGCTGTCAGCAGGTGGCCCAGCAGGAGTAGCTGAAACTGAGAACTCTTACTTGCATCTGCTGGGACACTCCAGTGGTTGGCAGATGCTGCAGAGAGAAGGAAAATGAATGGTCATTAAAGTCATCTGCAAACCTTCCACTGGCCCAGAGGATCTAGCACAGGTCCAAAGAAAGAGTAAATACTAGAGAGTAAAAGCTGGTTTACTTCTCTCTTTCATTTGACATCAGTTTCCAAGGAAACAGAACAAAACGTGAGAACTGGGAGCCAGCAGCTGAGATTGACTCAGCTGGTGGCTAGTCCTGCTTCTGTTCCCATGGAAACATGTATCAAATTGGCAAAAATAAGGAAATAGGGCAGGGTCAGTTCCAAAATGGCAGGATGAATGACTGCTGCTTAACAACAGCTACTTAACAAGATGAGGCTTGCTGGTACTTATTCCTCTTCAATAAACAATTCCAATTTTAGTTCTGCCTCCCAAAAAACAGTGCTTCCTCATCTCAGGAATGGAGGAACCACTGTCATTGACAAGACTTGCAACTCCTCTTGTCCAGCACTTTGTTTAAAACAATGACTGGCCCAAATACTTGCAGAGGTGGATGTCAAAAATGTGTAGTGCACATCTGAAAGTTCATCTGTCATGCTTGAAAATTTCAGCTGTGATTCATAATGAGTAGTAACTTGAAATGAGCCGTTCTGTATAGCTCATAACTCATACTCTCACTCATTGAAAACTTTTGTTATTCCTGTAAATGTCAGGCGCTTTTGACTCTTGCAAACTTTGCAAGTTCAGTGTAATTGCTAACTAGACACTGTGTGAGGAACTTCCTTTCTCAGTTTCGGAAATGTTGCTTTTCAGTCTCACTGAACATACATTATTTTTCTTTCAGGGAGGAAAAAGAGAATTGAATCTTCCACATCTCCTTTGGCAGCACCAATCATTACTATGCATCTCTGTGTTTACAACCTTATTTTCTTCTTTTCTCTTTGGTAGACAGTCACAATCTGATTAAGCTCTTTTTCATATGACATAGAAACTCTAAAGCATCCTTTTTTAGTTAGGATGAGTAATATTGCATATTTTAGAAGATCTGTGTAATGTGTTTTATCTATTATTCATCCTCTTTCATATATTTAGTGTATTATTTTTCACTGTTGCACACCATTGAACAAAATTTTGGACTTCACTGTCAAAGCGATTCCCAGATCATTTCCATGAACTAATTACGACTCTGAGAAAATGTATAAGCAGTTCCACTGTTTTTACAGTGGAATTACAATTACTGAAATCAAATTCCACTTGTCATCATATGGCCCACTCAGTTACTCTCCTCACACATTTTTAGACTCAATTAACCTTAGTATTTTTTTATGGATATTTTCATGCTCATGTTGTTGGACAACACTGATTTTAGTATGGAATTATGGTTCTTAGAGTGGAAGTATTATTCTGGAATATGGAAGCATGATATAGATATATGGATGGGTTATATATGAGTATATGAATATGGAGGGCTTTTATTATATAATTATTGTTACTTATGCTGCTGTTATGTAGTCACACTTCTGGCATGTCACTGCTTCTTTGCTGCAGCTCCTCCAGTTCTGAGGGCTCTGCTGCCAGAGGTACCCAACAGGACCCATCCTTTCAACTGCATTTGGAAATGCAAACTATTATTCCCCATTTGGGATTTTTAGGCCTAATCCCTAGTCCTCAGTATACTGCAGTTAAGGAAATCAGATGTCAGATATCTAACTCCAACAAGTCAATACACACACACAGACGGAAGCGGCCATTTACTACTTATGAGAGCAACACTGCTGAGATTGCTGTGTGAGACAACCAGTGAATGATTCACCACCTAACCACCATTAAAAGCAGCAGGCACATCATCTATCAGGGATACCTGGCTGCTTCCCACAGAAGACACTGCGACAGTTTTGTTCATTCACTGAGGAGGCTCATTATGTGACAGACCCGGTGGCACTTCCTCACTTTAAACTTCAAATACATAGGATACAATCATTCAGATTTATTTCTTTGAAAACTGAAGCTAGAGCCAAACTTAACACTGATTTCATGCTCCTTTATAAGACTATAATGTTGGTATAGGATACTTTCTGGCAGTTAGGAACTGCCTACCAAATAGAAACACACCTGGCTTTAGGATATTTCAGCACTTGTTAAGCAGTACCGCATTAGCAAGGTCATAGAAGCTCTTTTCCTCACATGCTTACCTTATTCTTTCAGAAATAATTCTCTGTGACATCTCTGGACACATTTTTACTTGAAATGCATATTGAGTGTCAAGATTTACAGGCTTTATAATCCAGACAGGAATAATTTTCGCACTTTTTTCTATTTGACTTGTTCTTAAAAAAGACGAGAAATACTCTTCTCTCCATCAAATGCTAAAACCTGATGAGGAAAAACTTCCAGAAAACAGTCTAAGAACTGATTAATCTTCCTTGTTGCATTTTATCCTGGGTATTCAATGTTCAACCCTTGCTAGTATTGTAGCATCTCTCTTGTTTTCTGGAAGGAACCACCACAGTATAAAGACAGACTTTAATGTTTATGTCCAAAACAGATGCTGATATGGATAAAAAGAACCACAATAAATTACTCCAAGAATATGCTAAGGCTGCACTAGAGACCAATAAAATCCTTCCAACAGACATCTCTGAAAATAGATAATTCTGCATTAAAATAGCTCTTTAGGATAGCAGATTGTCTAATGTAATTAATACTTCTTTGGGGGAAGAATATTCTCTTGTTCATTCAAATGCTTAAATAGGCTGATACTGAAAAGATACAATCTGGATATCCTGGTGCTTCTTTAAAACCATTCTTTCAATCGTAAGTAACCTTATGGAGAAGGCAAGCCTCAGCTTGTATTATAGGTATAGATATATAATTATCTATAGTTATAGATAGTACTGTTTGACTGAAATGTCCTGAATTCTGGCCAAGAAGTTGTACTTAAGGATTAATGGCAGTGATTAGTCCTGCTGTCAGCTTGGAAAAGCAAGCCATCGAGTCACTTGCCCACAGGATCCTTATGCAGTGCTTGACCATGAAGTAATGCTCTCTCACTCGAAAGGTTCACCTTGACTTTGCACTAAAACCACTTCAGTGCTGCTCGAACTTAACAGGAACTGATGTACTTCTCCTTCTCCTGAGGTGAAGTGCCAGGTGGAGCACTTCTGTTGCTAAGCATGCCCAGGGAGACAGGGAGAGCTGGCTGGACAGGCAGGGCACACACACAGGCAATTAGCAGATGGCAGCCTGCTGCAAACTGAACCCAGACTTCGTGCTGGTGGGCAGAGGGCCTGAAGAAGAGCTTCCTTGAACAAAGCCATTCTTTTTATGGCATGCAGTACAGGTCATTTCACTTCTGTATTTAGTTCTCCTGGATTCCTCATCGTTACTGCGCTCTCTTACAGAGCAACATCTGTAAGAAATGGACTCTATTTGTGCCCAAACCTTGAAGACTCTGTCCTTCCCTAGCAAAGCAGTGCAGTCATATTTTGAAAACTATTTTTAAAAAAAGTGCTAGTAACAACACAGGACATTTTCTGCAAGTGCCTTGGGCCATTCTCTGCTGGAGTTTCCCATATGGTCGTAAATCAAAGCCTTTATATGACTATATTTCAGGTATGTAAAATTGTTTTGCTTTAGAGGGTAAAATTGTTTCTTCTCTGATAAGCATACTCTAAAATTTAAATGTATGCTTCATATGCAAGTGAGACAAACTTTTTTCTGGCTCTGACAAACACTAGAACTAACTTTTCTACTAAAATAGCGGATTTTCACAAATCAGCTCTACAAAAGCAAAGATTGTTTTTAAATTAGCTTTCTCCTGCATTAATATCCAGCAGTTTATGCCTATGCATTTTTATTTTAAAATACCCTCCTGCATAGAGTTCTCTCCCTGGATAAGAGAGAAGAAACACATAATAGCTGTTAACCACATTATTAATGAGGCCACTATCCATTAGCAATACTTCAGTTGCCTATGTATTTTTTAAAGGTATAAAACAGAGGGCATATTGTCTTTTAAAGACCTGAATCACCCCAAAGTCTACTTTCCAAACTGTCTTTATTCTTAGACCTTCAGCAGCTCTACTCTGGGAAGTGCATTCCTTCCTTCCATGTTTCTCTACCCTGCTATAATGCTTTCTCCTGCCTGTGTCCATGAACTCTCACGCTTAACAAATCTTACATCATGCTCACTTTCACTGCCAAAATGTGCAGGCCATTCATAAAACTGTCTGTGTGAAAGGACAGCAAACTTATGGCTTAGGCCAGCTCAGCTTTAGATCACTACCCACACCTGAGCAACTATTAAAGACTGGTGATGACCTGACTGTAGGTAACCATTGCTCAGGAAGAAGAAAAAGTGAAGAATGGATGGAGATTGGGCAATTTCCCAAAAGAGGTACTCACTTTTTTTTTTTGTTAAGAATGCTGAGACTGCTCAAACTCAATCATTCATTTTTTTTCTTTAAAGAAAATGTTATGAATCAACCATGAGTTACACAGATGGGTATGGACAGACTTCTGGACAGTCAGTATTAGGCTTCCCAGTAAAACCTGATTTAATGTTTTGTTGTTCAAACTCAAAAATAAATGCTTACTAATGATGTGGGAGTGGTGAAGCAAGTTCCTAGTGCATGGGGGTGCCTCATGAAGGGAGAGACCCTGTCCCCACAGCTGTAGCTGCCTGGCAGCCCTCTTTGTTCTTTCTTTTTCTGTTGGTGGTAGTCAACAGTCTTTTCAACAGAAAATTCTGAGTTTTCATTCTATTGCCATCATTACTTCTCACCTTAACAGCAATGTCATGGATCCACTTTTTTGATTTTCAGGTATATTTAAATAAAACCTTAGTGTTGCCTTTTAGCTACTTGTTCTTGAAAACTTTTATTAGCCATTCTAGTTTTTCTTGTGTAATTTCTGCTGTGATATATAACTTCCTCATTATGACTGTTATGAAGGACTCCTGGTTATCTTAAACAACCTTTTGGATTTAAGTGATTGGTGTAGAATTCTTTAGAATTCCCATTTTATTCAACACTCTCCACTGATTATGTGGTATTTATATTGCTTTCTCATGAAGCATCTGTGACCCAAGTAAGAATTTTAGACATCTGAGAATCTTTCTAAGCAGTTAATAATTCCTTTATCACTTTATATCAGGCTAGAGTTTACAATGCTTGAATCCTCATTTTATGGAAATACTTTGCTTATATTTTAAAATTCTTATGTCTGCTTTTTTCATTAAGGAATGAAATATTGTGTAATTCTTACCAGTGTGGAAGAGTCTCTTCTAATCTATTCAGAATTAGATACTCCAATAGGCACATATTTATGAAAAAATGCTTCTCTAAATATTTAATTTCAGTATGTTGCATATAGATGTACATGTGTATGTATGAATATGTGTTAATATGTACATATATATAATATCTCGACTGTTGATATTTCACTTCTGGTATTTGGTCAGGGATAATTCAGGTGACCAAATGTCCAGCTAAAGAATATTTTTTTTTAATGTACATGTGGTTTTCCATTTGTTTTATGGCAGTCTTGAATATGTGAGCTCTTAGCTTATGTGAATTTTCAATAATCTCTTATGGAATGGTAGAGAACCTAAATATAATTGAAATGACCCATGGTTTGGATTCTGGTAGGCAAAAGCTGGATATTCTCTCTGTTATTTATTTCTGTGTGCTGGTTACTTCTCTGCAGAAAATGAATTTTTAATCTAACTGCTCTGATTGGTTCTCTCGCATTTTGTGGGGCTGTTGCAAGTAAAAGTGGAACAGTACACGTACATCCTAAATTTGTAGAGCTAATGATAGAAAGTTCCATTCACTATGGAATTTTTGGTTTGCAGTAATACCACTGAGCCAGCATGTAACTTTCTGCAGCAGATGAAAGCAAAATGAGGATTTCTTGCTTCCAAAATGGAGGTGTTCTTCAGCATTGCTATATAGGTTGAAGGCACCCATCTTTAATGCTTTCATTGGGCTCTAATCTTACAATGATGCTGTGACCAGTATAAACCAAGGGTTTTTAAGTTTTTTCCATATTCGTAATTTGCATACATTAATATAGAAGAAAGAACACCCATTTAAAGCACTCTGGAGACACATTCAGGATGGAGATGGATGTGTGATGGCAAACCATCAAACAACCTTATAAAAATGGTATTACGAAAGAATTGGGCTGGAATAAGATGGAAAAGATCACTGTGGGGGCAAGAGTGTGATAATTTGGATATTTTTTCCCTCTTTTCCAGTGTTTGGAGTTTTATTAATAAATTAATAAAATTTTAATTACTATGAAATTAGATCCATACCAGAAATGATCAAAGTAATTATTTAGGCAGTTAAAATGATAAACTTCGACAAGTCATTTCCACAAGTCACTATGACATTGATTTCATAAATTGAAATGCCAAGCAAGATTTCTTGTTTGAGGCAGAATGACACGATAGGTGAAGCTGCATGTAAATAAATGCTGGGTGATGGTTAGATAGTGATACTACAGCACTTAGTTAGAAGAAGGTATCATCCTAATGCCCAATAGGAGTCAAGGCAAACCAAGTGTAAGGAATTATGAGAAAGTAAGTAGGGGACAAAATATAAAGCAATATTATGCCAGTGGAATTATACCTATACCTATACTGTGTGTTCCCTAACTCCTAACTCCAGGAGGTGGAAAACATGCAGAGCTATGTAGAGCTTTGAGAAGTGTAGAATAGCCCTCATCCAAGGAATAGGCCGGGATGACTTCTGTGTGGAAAAGAGATGGATGAGGACAACAGGGAAGAATAAAATGCTCAGTGGCCTAGAAAATGTGATTAGAAGTGATCACACATAGTCTATTCCTATACAAGATCTAAGGAGCATGAAGTGGAACTGGCAGGTTCACAGAACAGACAACACATACTGCAGATGGAGAACTTTTCTGCAAAATGTTGTCCATCCTAAAAGCTTACATGGCATTAATATAGCAACTGGCCACACTGATAAAAGAAAAAGCTATCAGGTGTTAAATAAGCAGATGTGACCTCACTCTGAAGAAATCATTGTATGCCAGACAATAGGAAAGTCTAGACAGCTGTTTCTATAATCTTGGCCGTTTTCAGATTCTTCCCCAGGGAAGACATGGTTTGGTAGGACTTAAGATGTGCATTGGGCTAGATAGGTTTTTCTGAGTACATCTGTTGTTGTATGCATCAGCTGTGGAGAGAGGGGATACCCCGGTATTTTTTTAATTCACTTTGCATTTAATTTTATTCCTATTCTTTATAATGTTTCCATAGAATAAAGAGAGCAATTCTGACAAACTGCAGATAGCATTTCTGAACGCGGATGGAAGAATGTTTAGAATGTAATTCTCGACACCAGGTGTCCTGCACTCTTTTCCAAGTATGTCACAATATCATATTTTTAGAGTACTTGACAGTTGTGCTATGATGGGAAAACATATTCTTCTAATATGTCACAACGAAGAAGAGATCTCCAGTGTTTATCCAAATTTTATTTAATTCATACAAACTGTCTCTTGAAAAAGAAACTGAAGTTAAGAAATTAAATTTAGAATTATAGAACCTTTGAAACTGGAGGGGATCTCTGGGTGTTCTCTAGTCCAGTGCCCCTACTCAGAAGAGAGTCACTTATAGTACATTTTTCAAGACCATGTACAATCATATTTTGAATATATTCAAGTGTGGACTTTCTACAACCTCTCTGGGGGGCATGCTACAGTGTTCAACCATCCTCGTCATCAAAAAGAGACTTTTGGTTTTTTTCCTCATGTTTAAATGGTACTTCCTGTATTTCAATTTGTGCCTTTTGTTCTTTCCCTGAATACTGCTGAAAAAAGTCTGGCTTCATCTTCTTTACTCTCTCCCATTCTATTTTTATGCACATGGGTAAAATGCTCAGTTTCTCGGGAGCCTTCTTGTCTAAGGCAAAACCCCAGCTCTCAGCCTCCTCTCATGTCAGATGCTCCAGTAACTTGAGCATTTTAACACTCTGTTCCTGAACTCAAGCCAGTATGTCCTTCTTGCTCTTGCACTAGAGATCCCAGGCTTGGACACCATACTCCAAATATGAACTCACCAGGGCTGAGTAGAAAAGAATCACATCCTATGACCTGCTGGAGACACTCCTCCTAATGCCGAGACACACTGCTAGCTCACACATCCCGATCCACAGGCCATTTTCTGCAAACTATTTTCCAGTCAAACATCACCCAGTCTGTATGTGGTTCTTCATTCCCAGGAGCAGGACTTGATATTTCCATTTCCTCTGCTCACAAGATTCCTTGTCAGCCCAGAACTCCAGCCTGTCACCATCCCACTGAATAGCAGCACAACCTTCTGGTTCATCAATGCCTCTGATCATCTTGCTGACCAACTTGCTGAGGAAGCACTCTCTCCTACTGTTAACACCACTGACATATTCAACATCTTTGGCCAGTATCAGTGTTGATCACTAGGAAAAATCCCTTGTGACTGGACTCCTGCTGAACATCATTCTGCTGGATAACACAATCCCTTGAGTCTAGCGGTCTAGTCAGATTTCAGTCCCTCTCCACTTGTCTTGTCCCTGCTGTATGTTGAGGAAGTTATGGCAGAGTGGTGAAATCCTTGCTGAAGTGAAGATAGTACCTCCCCTCATCCACCCAGTTAGGCATTTTATCATAGAAGGCTATCAGGTTGGTCAGAAAGCATTTCTCCTTTATAAACACTTGGTAGCTACTTCCAACTGCATTCTTGTTCTTAATGTGTGTGAAAGTGTTTCCCAGTGGGATTTGCTCCATCACTATCACTGGCATTAAGGTGTTGTTGACTGGCCTGTGGTCCCCTAGATCCCTCTACTTGCCCATATCAATGCTCTTTGGATTTTCCAGTTCTCAGTCACCACGGTGTTCCAAGAGCAGCTTCACAAAGACATCAGCCAGTTGCCTTAGTCCTCATGGATGCATTCAGTTGGGTCCCACAGATTTGAGTATGTCCACTTGGTTTACTATTCCCTAACTTGATCCTCCTAGCTCAGCATAACACTTCATTTCTCCAGACCTTCCCACTATTTTCAGGGGCTGCAGTTTCACAGGATAAATGTTATGGGTAAATTCTGAGGTGAAGAAGGCATTGAGTGCCTCTTCCATGTCTTTTATCACCAGGTCCCATTCATATTCATCTAATGAGGGAGGCTGTTCATTTTCCATCATGTCCCTTTTGCTGAGGAAAAATTTGTAGAAGTCCTTCATGCTGCCCTTCCTGACTCTCACAAGATTTAGAGTGCAGATTGACTTTCCTACACACTCACTTATCATAGAACCATAGAATTATAGAATTGTAGGATATGCTGAGTTGAAAGGAACCAATCAGGAACATTGACTCCAACTCCTGGTCCTGGACAGGACACTGTAAGAATCACACCATGTGCCTGCGAGTGTTGTCCAAACACTTCTTGAACTCAGAAATGTTTGGTGCTATGGCTAAAATCTCTTCCCTGCCAGTGTTGCTATCATGCTATTTGCCTTGTCTCCTCCTTTCAGAATCACAAGCATTACCATCTTGTGGTCACAGCAGCCAAGGCTGCCACCAACCTTCTTCACCACATCTGCATTTTTCCTGAGTCCAGAAGGGTTCTTTTTGTTATCAGATTATCCATCACCTGTGTCAGGAAGTTCTCATCAATACAGCCCACAGGTCCCCAGGATCTGCAGTTTCTTGTGTTATTTTTCCAGGATGTATTAGCAGGCTAAGTTCTCTATGAGAGGCAAGATCTGCAAACATGAGACTTTTTCCCTGTGTCTGAAGGGGAACTCAGCAACTTCTTCCTGAACAGGTGGTCAGTAGTAAACACTGACCACAACATGAACCACATTGTTCTGCCCTCTAATTTTAACCCTAAGGCAGAGCCTAATGTATTCCTGCAGCTATCTCATGTAACTTTTCTTTTTCCTTCCCCAGCCTGTTTCTTCCTATTTATCTGTTGCAGCACTCGAGTCATGGGAGCCTTCCCACCACAGTTCTGTGTCTCCAAGGAGGATGCAGCCCTGCAACTACATACATACCTCTCATTCCAGTGGGGTTTCCTCCATGCTGCATGCGTACATTTATGTACAGGCTCTTCAAAGAGATGCTCCATCATGGTGACTTCTCAGAAAAAGTGTGAACACTTCCTCCACTTTCACACCTGTCCACCTGGCTTATCCATACACTTCATTTGGGCTTCCTTCCATTGTTTTGTTGTTTTAACACCTTTTTTTTGTCAACCTCATTCTGCTTAGTTATTCACTGTTCAAGAAAAACTCAGTGACCTACTGCCTGTATCTGGTGAAATTATCAAATACCTCTATTTCTGATAACTGTTCCGTGCTTCACTGAACTTCACTGTACTCCACTGACTTACAGAATCAGAAGTGCCGTGAAAGCATAAGGCTTCCAAGGTTAAGTAAAAATATGAACAAGGTCTTACTGCTCTCTACAACTACCCATAGCAAGGCAGGGGTCAGCCTCCTCTCCCAAGCAACAATCAATAGGACAAGAGAAATGAGCTCAAGTTGAGCCAGGGGAAGTTTAAATTGGATATTAGTAAATGTTCCCTTGCTGAAAGGGTTGTCACGTACTGGAACAGGCTGCCCAGGGAAGTTGTTGAGTCATTATCCCTGGAAGTGTTCAAAAAGTGTGTGGACGTGGCACTGTGGGACGTGGTTTGGTGGTGGACTGGGCAGTGCTGGCTTAATGGTTGGACTTGTTGACCTTAAAGGTCTTTTCCAACCTAAATGATTCTATGATTTAAACTATTAGAGAGAAAATCTAATTTCTACCAGTTTTATTAATAAATTCTGAATAATGG
>VZTN01011538.1:17518-41832 GCA_013400515.1 Erpornis zantholeuca
CATGTTTTATGGCACGAGGATATTATATATTATAATATAGATTATATTATAGATATAATATAGTTATAATAATTATAGATTATTATATCTCAATTTCACGGATATTAAAGACCAGGAGGGGAGATGAACTATCCAAACTCTGTCAGTGCTGACACATGAGAAAAAATAGTTAAAAGTTGATCATGAGTAAAGAGACAGTGGAGTGAGACTATGTTTCTAAGGCACTAGATTAGTTGAAGGTCTAGAATTGTCTTCTTTTAGGGGGGTAATGATTCAACTTGAATTTCAGAGTTTAATAATGATATGAAAGAGATTATGTGATGTGTAGACAGGCCCCATGTTTCTGCATTTAGGACTTGGTCCCCAGATTTTTACAAAGACCTTGTGAGAACTGCTTTCATTCCTGCTATTTTCCAGCTAGAGGTTGGCTGGCTTCATCTGGATTTTGAGATCTTTTTTCAGCTGCAAATGGCTAACACAAGAGACAGAATACCACAGCTATCACTGCATCTCCTTTAAAATGGTTCATTTGCCTCAGGCTTTAGGATTTAGCTGTAATGAAGATGAAAGATTGATGGCTGACTGCTGACCTACTTTGAGGAAATGAAAGAGCAGGTGGCATGCTGCTGACTAGGAAAGTAAAAGACTGTACTAAATGCAGAGAAATAAAGCATGGCTGAATAAAATTTCTTTTAGATCACAGCTTCTTTTCAGTAGCCCAATACAGAATAATACACATCTGGAAACCTCGAAACCTCTTTTATATCTCTGCATGTGTAAATATATTTAACCTATTGGAAATAGTTACTTTCATTTTATGTAAGAAAGCTCTGTCAGTTACTGCTAGGGCTTTGAATCTATCCAACTGTCACAGTGTATTGTAGAAACTAATAGGAAAAGTTAGATGGGGCAAATTACAAAAAATGTAAGGCTTAAAGTGTGACAGATGTGTCAGTGGTTGCAACAAACTGTTCTCCAAATTTTGTTTAACCTTTGGCAAAAGAGAGGCATGTTCATCTACACCCAGAATTAAGGTGCTCCCAGCTGCGTGACAAAACTGTTTAATAGTTATTGTGAGCCAGCCCTTCAGCAAAGAGCTTTCAGCTGGGAGCAGTGTACTCTACTTCATGTCAGGAACTTCACACATGAAGCGTGAGAAGGGAATAAAGGAAAACATTTTCAGTTTCTTGGTAGCAGTCTTGCGTTTGAAGCAAACCAATAATACATTGGCAAATGCAGCTAATTGTGACCACCAAATATGTCTGCAACTTCTCATAACCGACAAGTTTATAGAGAAGGGCGTGATTTTTAAGCTAATTGTTTTCATTAAAAAGCAGCTATCTTCCATGTTTTGGAGCAGGTACAGAAGAAAAGAGCTATATTGCCTACCTAATGGGAAATGGACTGAGCTGAAAGCCCAGAGACAAAGTTGCAAGCAATCATCCATCCCTTACACCTTGCATTTCTGCACTTCCAACAGCCCTCACTGATAACTGCAGCATCATGCTGACATCCTGAAATGAAAGGAAATTTTACAAACTAAGTAGATCCCTCTGTATTCAACTTCAGGTGGCAACAGGACCCTAGGATGTCATTTAAGACATCCAATTTTCATTCCTTTGGAGAAGAATCAAAGGGGTGTGCCATTTAGAGAATGGTCAAAGGCGTGTTCCTCTGAGTTTCCCTTCAGTGGATTATTAGAAAGGTCCAAGTATGTGACAAAAGGCATCTTTGTGTATCTTTACACTCTTTTCCTTTAACATGGAGAGTTTTCAGTTTATCTGTTGGGCACAAGACATGGTAGATACCAAGCTATTAGGCTGTCGATTCTGTAACTATTCCCAAGAACTTCCTAAAGTCTAGGAATAAAAACCTGATTTTATCATCTGACATTCAGCCTATGTTTTAAAACAACTTAGTAACTCATGGTTATTTTTGTACTGTCTTCCTTTGTTCTCCATCTTTGAAAGAGGAGACAGACCAAAATTTACTATTTTGGTGTTATTCAAAGCCTGAGAGTGATTTAGAGGGGTAAAGGGGAAAAAACATCTGTGTGTGTATCAGGCAATGTGCCAAGTTTAGGTGCCGGATCTTTTTTTTTTTTTCCTTCTCATCTTGTAAAACATTCTAGTTAGGAGAAAACTTACCTGGTTTTGGGGTTTTTTTGCATTTTTGATGGGTACAGGGCAGTTGCAGGAACTTTTTCCGTTGTGACAAGCATTATGTATATGTAGCCTTTAAAGGACAAAATCTAATTTCATAAATATTTTTCCTCAAAAGAGCTCTGCTTTCCGAGTTGTTGTATGACAACACTTATGGGTGTGGCTGTCTTAGGTGTAGGAATGGTGCCATCAAGACTTCCTTTACTCGGGTTTTGATCTATCTCACCAGGTGTCTGGAAGCTATCCATACAAACCAAACTAGATAGCCTCTCCATCAGTTGTTTGCACCATACAGAGCTTACTGAGAACACTCACTGAAGTGAGTTGCATAAAAGCTCTGGAAAGAACAAAAAGATTACTTACTTTTATAATGTTGGATTTAACCCATAAAACAAATTGAAACCTACATATTAAGCTTTTAAAAATAATTTGATGATAGGATGAATCAGAATCTTTTAATTGTTCCTGAATAATAAGGCTGTCTATAAACAATAGTGATATGAAAAAAGGAGAAGCCATTTTTCTATTACTCTTGCTTGACAAAACCCATGAGAAACAGGAGTGAAGGTGAGGGTGACCTAAAGAAGAAAGGTAAGAGGAGTAGAAGATTATTCTTTTGAATCGGAGTCGCACAAGGCAGGAAAAAAAACCAAAAAAACAAAAAAAAACAAAAAAAAAGGCAAAAAATGCATGTCTGCCAGTGAAAATGCATGTGCCTGGGCATTACTAGAAAACATCTATAAAGAAAATACTGAGATAATTCTTTTATTGTCTTAAACACAGACTGCAAAGTGGTAACTGAGTAGATTATTTTTAAAGGTTAATGAATTATAGCCATTAAAATTGTGGGGCTTGGAGTGTTTTAGAAGTTAAGACTATTTTAGTGCAGTTTGTAAACATAAATTAAAAAGAAGACTGTAGCCTTAAAAGATCTGTTTAGAATATTCCATGGTGAGGTGATGTCAATCTTCTTCTGTGTTACAAATCATAGAACCATGGAATCATAGAATGGTTTGGTTTGGAGGGGACTTTAAAGATCATCTTTAAAGATCATCATCCAAAACCCTGCCATGGGGAGGGACATCTTTCATGAGACCACGTTTCTCAGAGCCTATATTTGCCCTAGGGGAAACAGATGCAATTTTCTTTTTGTATAACCATTAGAATCCAGGGAAATTTACTGACATTGGTACTGAAAGATTTAAAATATGTCTATTCCTAGTTGTGACGTGCATACAAAGCTGAGAGGGTTAAATTAAAGGTGATCCTAAGATGCACATATTTTGTGACATTTCTAAATTGATTTTGACCTAACTTTAATTTAATTCACATCAGAACTCTTGCTGGTGTACAGTTATTAATGTAAAACCTTTTTCTAATTCTACAATTTTTTTCCAGTTTAACAGACATATTTTTAACTTCTAGAAATTAAGCCAGTGTTGTTTATTATCCAGGCAAAATACCACTTTCCAAGCTATCAGGCTACCTGTCACAAAAACATTCACTCTGGGTGGTACAAATTGAAGGACTGGAATCTTATTAGGCATCTGAATACTTAGACTAGGGTCTATTAGCAGCTTGTGTACAAAGGGATAAAAAAGTATGACTTATGAAAATTTAGTTTGCTTTGGGATTCAGATTTTACTTGATGTTGTGAATGGAATTATTCAACATAAACAATTTGTGGGATTTATGATAGGAGTGGCCTGTAAAAAAACGTTTGGTAGTAATTTGGTTTCTGTTTGCCCACATTTTCAGTCATGACACTCCTTTTTCTTTTCCTCCATGTTTTCCTAACTCTTTCAATGAGCAGAACTGTAGCTTTTTCTCTTTGATGTATGTCCCTTTTGATTAGGAGATCATCAATTATTTAGATTGTTCCAAACCTTGCAGCCTAATACTTTGAACATAAGACTGTAAGTAGAGCATTTTGAAGATCAGTGTTTAAAAATAGGTCATGTTTTTCAAGAGACCAGCCAATTCAGTGCTTGAAAATTTGGAGAATCTCCTGATTAACATTCAGTATTTGTTAACCTAATATGGACGTGTTTTTAAAACATTAGCTGTATTATTTTCTCTATTTAGAAAAGTCACCTAGCTCATGCACAACCTTTAATGCCAGCTGTATTATTAACAGTATCTGTTAAAAAACAAGAACAATGATATTCAAGGGGTGTTGCTGAAGGAAAATAAAGTATTTTCTTGACTTCCCTTTAACATCCATTTCATACTGTTTGGGACCCGTATAAAGCCATCAGTGTTGTTTTACTATGATAATTATTTGGTGCATGTGCTTTATTATTATTATTTATAGTAATAATAATATTTTGCATTTCTGAAGCACTTTTCATCTGCCGACCTCACTTCTTTTTCCAAACAGCTAATTAGACTTCAAAACACAGTAAGTGGTGCTATACCCACTTTTCTGCAGGGCAGTACTAGAGGGCAAACCATGCTGCCTCTCAGTAGGCAGTCCAGGATGCTTCAGAGAATGAGTAGGAACCCCCATGAATATGAATTGTGAATTAATATGCCATGAGGCAAGTTTTCCTACTTATTCCAACTAATTAGCTCATGGCCTGATAATGAAAAGGACAGAAATTTCAGACTCTTCCCTGCAACTGTGTGCTTAAAAGTTTTCCCCTTACCTCATTATATGGCAGCGAAAGCATGACAACCACAGAGCTTTTCACAGTAGTTTCATACACCAGAGAGAAGTTCAAATGAAACTAACTACTTACACATATTTGTTGATTTAATGGCATTTCCGTCCTAACCTGTTAAATGGTGACAGTTTTATTTCTTCCAGCTTTCATTCTTTCATTTTGTTGTTTTTCATATGAGTCCTGGCCAAGTCCTTTCAACAATGTAGCTACTGATACTTGTCTGGTTTTGGTGGCTCTCCAAGCACTGCCTGTCACACTCAGTATATTAGAAATGTTCACATAAATCCTGAGAGACATCTAGTTATATCATCAAACCACAGATTCAGTTTAACATCCTCCTTTTTAAACAAGAAGGGTAAGAGCAGTGGACACTCTCTGTTTACCTCACATTTACTAAGGCTTTTGAGACTGTCCACCATATCTTCACAGAGAAACTGTTGCTGATGATGAGCAGACAGCGAATTGAAAGCTGAGTGACTGAGACCAGAAGGTGGTGATCAGCAGCACAAAGTCCAGCTGGAGGCCACCAGGTAGTGGTGTACCCTGGGCTCAGTCCTGAGTCCAGTCCTGTTCAACATCCTCACCAATGATCTGGAGGATGGAGCAGAGGGTGCTCTCAGCAGGGTTGCTGGTGGTGTGTAACTGGGAGGGATGGCTGGTACATCAGAGGGTTGTGCTGCCCTCCAGAGGGTCCTTGGAAGTCTGGAGAAACGGACTGACAGGAAGCTCAGGCAATTCAGCAAAGAGAAATGCCAAGTCCTTCACCCAAGGAGGAAGAAGCCTGAGTACCCTGGGAGCTGACCAGCTGGAAGTAGTTCAGCAGAAAAGGACCAGGGCACCTGGTAGACACCACATCCCAGTAATGTGCCCTCGCCATAAAGGTGGCCAGTGGAATCCTGGGCTGCCTCAGACAAAGCACTGGCAGCAGGTGAAAGAAGGATCCTTCCCCTCTACTTGCCACTGGTGAGTGATGTGCCCAATTCAGGGCTCCTCAGTACAGGAGAGACCAAGGACATACAGCAGAGTCCAAGGAAGGACCATGAGATTAAGGGACTGGAGCATTTCTCCTATGAGGAAAGGCTGAGAGAGCTGGGTCTGCGTGTAAGTATATATGATATACATATATATGGATATATGACACATGATAAACATATAGATATGTATATAAATACCTGAAGGGAGGGGAGAAAGAGGATGGAGCCAGGCACTTTTTAGAGGCACTCAGTGACAGGACGAGAGGCAATGGGAACAGCCTGAAACACAGGAGGTTTTATTTGAACATTCAGGAAGCACATTTTCACTCTGAGTGTGACTGAGCACTGGCACAGGTCGCCCAGAGACACAGAGGAGGTATTCTCATCCTTGGAGACACTCAAAAGCCACCTGGATATAGTCCTGGAAAACCTGCTCTAAGTAGTGGAAAACCTGGTTGAGTAAATGGGTTGAAAAAGATAACTCCTGGAGATCCCTTGCTACTACAGCCAGTGTGTGATTCTTTGATTCTGTAAAATAAAAAGGTGAGTTTCCTAAGATTCTACCTCAGAGCTACTTTGGATTTCCTCTCTGCTACTAATTTTACCTTGGTTTCCATGGAGCCAAAGGCAGAGGAGCAGAAGAAATCAAGTAATGAAGCCTACAAGTAGTTTCTCAAGGGAATGAGGAGCTTAATAAGGTAAATTGATATGAAATAAAACAAAAACTCACTTCATTGAATGCATGAGAAAATCAAAGTATGTCTTTGAATGCAGTACTCTGTGGATTGGTATCTTGCATCATTTTTTTAATATCTGTAGTTTTCCCTATTATCTTTAGTAATATTTATTACCAGTATCATTTTTAAACAACAACACCATGTAATGCTTTCTAAACTCTGTTGTGTACACAGAGGATATTAATAAGACCAGTGAAACTATCTATCATTTAAACCTTGTTTTAAGAGCAAACTGAGACTTTGATGGCTGTCCTACACACAGGTGAACTTCAGTGTAATTTTTTACTTACATTTTACAAAGAAAGTATTCCCTGTTCACTAATATTTGCCCTGGAGACTGAGTGAAGGATCACTGTGATGTGAAATGCATCATTAAGATAATCAGCACAAACTGTGAAGTTCGTTGTACCTAATGTTTAGTATTTGAAAAAGAGTAGGGTAAAAATACTGGTAGAATTTCCTGTTCTTAACAACCAGAGTACAGAATGTCTTTTTGTCATCTGTGTCTCATGAAACAGCTCATCATAACACATGTCATAGATTTTTGGTCTCTGTCTTTTTTTCTTACCAGCTATACTGCTGATTCAGGCCCTGACTCTGCAACCTATTGTGCACAGCACCAGCATGTGCTCACTGCCTGAACTGTGGCTTTTCTGAACACATGCAGTATTTGTTTTGCCACCAGATTCTGCATTGGAGATTATTTAGGGAGTGGTTGTGAGGGTTTTCTATCTTTTTTTTCCTTTTTATCCCCTATTTTTTCTCCTTTTGTTCTTTTTCTTTCTTTATTTTTTTGGTTTGGTTTTGTTTGGCTTTTTTGTTTTTTGTTTGTTTGTTTATTGTATTGCTTCTCAACAAAGAAAATAAATATTCAGTGGAGAGAGTTCAGGTGAAAGAGTGCTGCTTTAGTGCTCCAAGGATGAAGAACTGTTACAGAGGGCAAAAACATGAAGGCAGCATGTTGTACATTCAGTAACTACTGGGAAAACTTCAATGAGAGGCTGTTCATCAGGGATTGTAATGTATTATCAGGAAAAGCATTAGGAAACTGGCAAGCAGGCCAACTAATTTATTAAAAAGATGTTAAGAACTCAGAAGCCACTAAGAACCACAGTAACTGAAATTTACATGGATCATCAAATACAGATGATAGACTAAGTGAAAAACAATATTCTGCTGATCCCTTATGGATGTACATGAAATTTGGGTGCAAATAATTCACTTTATAACACTAGAAAGACTGACTTATCTCAAGATAATGGCTCCAAGGTCTTCAAGCTGCAGAATAACAGTATCCCCTTATGTGACCTATTTTATGTGTTTTGGCTGGTACTGCTGAACAGCTGCAGTCGCTCTCTTTGATCTCCTCTAGTTAGTTTTGCAGAGGAGAACTGTTGGGTTTGTAGGGAAAACCATTTATCAGGCTATCCCTAAGGTGCACCAGGGGTAATCCTGATGGAGTAAGAGCTACAGCAGTAAGTGATATCACTTCCTGAAAGAGCAAGCCCTGAGTAATAGAAATTATTGGAGAGTTATGTTTAGGAAAGCTACAAATCCATCTTATTCTTCTCTTCTTGTTGTTTTCACGTAACATATGTCTGTTATCGGGACTTCTTCCCAATGTCCAGCAATTGGAAACTTGGAAATTGGAAACAATACACTACTGTGTATTTTGACTTTTTAAAATTTTGAAAAGCATTTTCTGCATGTCCATGTTTTGGCAAGAAGAAGTATATTTTTTTTTTTTTTCTTTTCATTTAGCATTATGGCAATACCTGTGGGTGTCCTGGCTGGGATACTAGAATGATTAACACATAAACCTTTGCTAACTTGGCTAAGTAGTTACCTTGTGTTACCTAGCCATGGGTATATATTGGCATAATTTTTTCTTCAAAATTCCTCTAATTGCAGACATATCTGCTGAATTACTTCCTGTAGTGTAAAGCAAGTGCTGTGGCACTCAGCACAGGAGCCCTGACTGGTCATTGCTGCTCCCAGAAATCCCCAGGCTGTCTGCTGTAGCTCTTCTGAGGCCAAAGTAAATCCTGTCCTGAGCAAGTGTTTTGAAACAACTTGTAGAAGACTTTAAGCTTCTTACACATCATATTAATATATTACAGTTTTTTAATTTTCCAGTAAGAGTTTTTATTGTAAGAAGTCTAGCTAGTGCTCGTGCTCTTCCCACACTCTTTTTTGATTTACCCTTTCAGCAATTTATTATGCACTCTCGCAAATTTCAGATCGGATGTCTCCTATCTGCTCTCTCTCCTTTCCCCTGTTTCCCTCCTAAACACCTTCTCCTCAGGGATGTATCAAAGTTTTGGTTCTTTCACCATTACCATAAACAACATCTGCTCCTGAGTTAGGTCTCTCCTCTGAGTTAGGTTGGTTGTGGACTTTGGTGAGCCAACATAATGAATCTCTTTTAAAAAACTCCTCAGAAAAGGTAACTTGGCCCTTTGGATGGTTTGATTATTTGATCGACCTAGAAGAAAGGTGAAATTTGAAACTTTCTTGCCTGGATTTTGTTTGCTTCTTTGAGTGGAAAAAAATATATAAAAATACTAAATTGAAGGAACTGTGGATTTTGTGTACGTAAGTCCTGAAAGGCTTCTGGTTTCCAAGCCTTTCTTCACTTCATAACATTTACAGAGTACATTTCCATCTCAACATACATCTACTCCTTTTATATTGTAAGTATCTGATTAAATTGTACCAGAATTGTCTGCTATTTCTTGCTTTCCTCCTAGATCCAGCTTGTCCTAAATGAACTTCTATTCCAAAAAAATACCACCACTAAAGGAGCAGTGAGGTGTGTATTCACCACATCTGCACAGACTTTCCAACTGAACCCACATGAAACACACATAAACCTAGAATATGCTCTGAGCCATTTTATTGTTTACATGAGCAGAAATGTTTTCCTCCAGACTTGTCAGCCCAGCATTCCTGTCTATTTTGGAACAACCAGATCCTGCAATTTTTTTCCTTTTGCAGCACACAGTTTCGTGTCTAACAGAAATATGGACTCAAGTATAACCCTGAGTCAATTCCTATTGAAACTGATGAGAAAGTATTGCAGAAATTAGTGGCTTTGAACTGATCCAGATAAATACTTAAATGTTCTTCTTTCCTCTTCCTCAGTCCCTGGGTGCCTCTCTCTCTCATTTTCTCTTTTCATTCTTTCAGCTGCCTCCTTTCCAGATTACTCCTTTTGTTTTTATTCATTCATTTTTGATTTACTACATTTCTTAATTCAGCTTTTACTATTGAAAACTTCCTCTTTCAAGGAAAGATGTTTGTTTTTTTCTCCTCTGCTGAGGATATACCTGATCTTGGTTAACTAAAGTATTTCTTTTTCTGCTACTCTACCTCGATAATTAGCCAGGAGTGCAACAATTTTGCCCAGCTGAGTGTTCTGTAATGTGGTTCTACAGCAAAAATATTAGAATTACTGGTAGTGTTTCTTCCTACTGTTGGAGTTTTGAAGTTGACCATGTTGCTGAAAAACAAACTGTAAAGCACACCCCCCTGTTTTGTCCCTGGAATGTCTACATCCAATACAGATCAAATCTTTATCAACCTCTGATTTTTCACTTGCCTTCAGTGTGTAACAATGAGGCATAAAGATGTGCAGCTGGGGAGTCACTGTCCTCACAAAAATTTTAAATATTAACAATAAAAGGGAAATTAAAAGCTAAGAAAAGAAATTACTCTTTGGCTAGTTAACAATACATTTTCTTAATAGAACTCCATCATAAATGTTCATACATGCAAGACATGCTTGTTCAGAGACAATTATAAAAGGACACTCTTGCCATAATTGCAGCATCAAAAGTGCATTTTTTGGTGGTTTTCCACCAGCACTTGTTTTTCCAGACTGCTCTGCTCAGTACACTGGTTCATTCAGATTCAAACACTACTATTACCCTTCTTTAAGGCACTTTGCCTGAAAGCTTTTCCAGCCATTGACAGTTGTCTGACCCAATCGTCACTTCAACTTAAACTTTTATACGAGCTTAACACCTTTCCCGGGCCCTTGATTCATGTGTCAGCCTTCAAATATGTCTTGTTGTGCTGAAAAAAACAAAATACAAAATATTTTATCTCCTTCAAACTGAGAACCCCAAAATAAACAGCAGAAAGAAATGTTTCATATGACAGCCTATCTCCTACGGAAAACAGAGCTGTGAAGTGCATAGACAGATGGCTTCTGCAGGCAAAGCATATTCTCAATGTGCGATAAATCAGATTTTTTTATAAATATTCTTGTATTTTTTTTTAAATAGCTGTTATATAAAGATTAACTGTAGAAGAATTGGCTATCGATTTCATCCTCAGTCTGAATGGGAGAAGATCATCATTCACTTGAGACTTCTCACTGGCACGGCTCTCCTGAGAGGCAATCAAGAGTGGTTTGTTCTCCAAAAAATATTCGAGTTTTAGAAGTGGCACAGAGATTATACGTTTTTAGAGTCAATCACCTTTGAAAGTTCTAGCTCCATTCTTTCTATTAACATATATAAATGATTACTATTACAGTACAAACATCTGACACTTAAGGAAAAGTTCTTCCCTGGAATACAGAATTTCCACTACTCACTGTTATCTGCTCTTCCCAACAATCGTGAGACTTCTGAACCAATTCCATTTTAGGGTATGACATTTTATAGTGCTTGTCTTCTTCCCTTTATTCAAGTCTCTTCTATTACTGCTATTACATATTTTCCATCTATCAATCTTAACTGTTCACACTATCAAACAAACACACACAGTCCCTTTAGTGTGAAATTTTGAACCACTGTGTCTAATAATTTAATTGTTGAGTTGAGAAACATGGAAAATTCATATTGTAAAAAGCTGAATTACCTGGATGACTATGCTCTGTAACTCTGAAAGCAAGAGAACCTAACATTTGTATTTGTCCACAAGCAGCTCACTTTTCTGTTTGGTCTTCCAAACTTAGGACATGCATTGTTTTATCCCACACTGCACACTCAGAAAGTAGAGTCCAGTGGACTGTTTTGCCTTCTTTTTCTGTTCTTAATGGTCCCCTTGGCACTCTAATACATTTTGAAAGAGACATGTCTGCTTCTGTAGCCGGGGGGAACTGTCAGACTTGACAGACTGCTGAGCTTCTTCCCTTTAGCAAGCCAAGCCAGGTCATAGATCAGAAAAAAAAAAAAAAAAAAAACAAACCACATTTGGGAGAACTTGTTACTGAGACTTCACCCTGGCAAAGAGAAATCCTGAGTGAGAAGCCAGGAAGAAATAGGTCAGAGAAAGAAGTGTAAAACAGAAGTGCTGTTAAATCAGTCATGGTGAACACAGTTAGTGACCACGGTCGAGCAAGGTCAGTGTTTGGCAGCATCATTCAGTAGCCCAAGATGAAAAGCCTCTCACTGACGACAGAAAGAGTTTCTGACCTACAAGTCTAACCTGGAAGGGAAAGGACCTGTCTCCTACTGTTGCAAATGTAAGGGGTTTTGTCAATAGTGCTCTCCATTCTTCTGGGGTATTAGTTTTGTGTCTTCTGCCTTTGCATCATCTTTTGTATGAACTAATTAATCATTAAGCATGTACCTGGTTTCAGTGGTGAGAGTTTGAGCTGTGCTTGGGTTTAGGTTTTAAATCATGACTTTTCAACTAAGAACAAGGTGTACCAGTCAATGGCAAGCTTGCTGCAATAGTCAAGCTGCTGTAGGAATCCAAACCCCACATCAATAAAAGTCCTATCATTTGAATACTACTTTGCAACTTTATTGGCCTTTTATTGGCCTTTTAGTGCAGGGGGAGTTGTACATAAGGTGTATGTAGTAGCAGAATATACTAAAATAGAATCTGCCAAATGTCACCTATGCCATTCTGCCATTAAGCTGAATTCCTTTCCTTATCTTTTTATTTCTATTTTATTGTTAATATCCTGGAATATTTTGATAAGGACAGTGCCTTTCTGATTTTTGGTGCACACAAGGAGAAAAGCAGTCAGGAGCACGGAAGTGAGAACTAGGAAAAATATGGCCAAAGAGCAGCAATGGTGCTGGTTGGTTATGGTAACTGGCAAAAGTGAATGAATGATATCTACAACTTACAATTTCTTACCTTGAGTGAAACACATGTATTTCAGTGTGTGGTTTAGGTTTTTTAATAGGGCTAATCTCTTAGAAAGCAGGAATAGTATTCTGTCTGTGCCTGCACGATTTTCTCAGTGGCATGTAATACTGCACCAGTTTTCTGAGGCACTAATATAACCAAAATAGAGATTTTTTTTTTCTTTTCAATTACTCTATTTTATGGTTTTGCATTCACTCTATGTTTTGTCGTACTCTTTTAATGTTACTTTATTTGCTTTGCAGCCTTTGAGGGCAGGCTCTGGTGGCCTGTATCTACCCAGTGTGGCTAATATATTTGTCTAATTCAGACTTCACATGTAAATTACACCACAATTTGCACCGCTGATATTTAAGGAAAAAATTCAAAATTGTCTTTCATTGTTTGGTTGGTACTTCCTTCAGTTCCGTCCTTTCCTATTTTTCAGTTTCATCTTCTGAGAAGACAAAGGACTTGTACTTTTTCTGGGGAAATTGAGCAGTATTTATACTTTGTTTAGAAATCCCTTCTCCTTGGTCTGCAGACACTTCAGTTTCACTGGTTAGTTCCCTCACACCTGAAATTCTGCATCTGGGCATACTCCATGTAACTGGATGTTCACCACCACGCTGTACCTCAAGCCTTTCTCTACTTATATCTGTTTAAGCATTCGGTCTAGTATCTTGTTTTAAGAGCAAGTCTAATACATACAAGCAGAATAAGTTCATCTGAAAGCATAACAGTGTCAGATGCTTTTGTTAAAGAAAGCCACCCCAGCTGGGGTGTGCCCCATCAGCCTGCCTTTTGTACTGTGCTGCCTTTTTCTTTCTCCCTGTAGTCCAGCATATTCAAGATGGTTTCTGATACCTTTGGTACATTTCTGGACCAACAGGAGGTTTTGCAGCTGGGACTGCAGGTGTCATGGTGGTTCGGCATCTCAACATCTACAGTTCCCTGTGTCCTCAACCAGACACGTATTATACAACTGGGGGTTCCTGCAGCTGCACTGTCTGGGTGTCCCAGGCCAAAAATATTAGTGTAAACTCTCCATAGATTTTGCCTGAAGTTAGGAAGCTGGCTTTCTGTACTGGAGAGACTGTAGGTATGTGACTTCCTAGCATAATTCATCCTCTTCTGGAAGTCCAAAGCTGAAGGAGGGTGTAATTTCAGACACACCTCTCTCCTTAGTTTTTTTCTTGGAGTAGTGTTTGTGGCTGACTGCTCAGCATGCTGCTGCTTTGAATCTCATTCACAAGAGCACTGTGGAGAGTGCAGGCAGCTGACACGGCGTGGTGGATTGCACTTCAGAAGAAGATGCCAACCTCTTTAAAGTCAGACACCACAATGCCACATCCCACATTGTCTCCATCCTTTTGTACAACAGACCTTTACAATTTTAATTTTAATCTTTTAATCTGCCACCAACAGAAAGCACTTAAATAATCTCTTTCATCTATTGTGCATTGCAGAATTGCACTTTCCTGCTAAATGACTTCACTCAGTTCATTTCTGCACGCAGCCTGTCCAGTCCTCGGCTCAGTAATCAGGCAGGCTGGCAAAAGGTAGGGCAGGTCTGGGCTGCCTTTGGATAACCAACTTGCACAAGCCAAGGGGCTCCAGGCTGTTGAATTCCCTGACTAGGATGCTATTTTCTTGTTGAGTCATGGTGTACTTGTTCATTGTCACTTCCCAGCTCTACTCCATCAGTGTGCTGGGTCTTTCCTTTGCATGCTGGTCCTCAGAAATGTCAAAGAGGGCAATGGTGGGGTTCCACACAGTGTCAAATATCCTCCCAGACCCCTCCACAGCTGGAAACTTTTCATAAAGTGTCTACTTTCGGCAATCTGCATCTTCCCTTGTTTTAGTTTGCTTTTAAACAGCTTTTAGACATACTACTAATATAGATATTTTAAAAGAACCACTTTCTTGAAGTTTATTCCTTTTAAATTCTTGCAGGCAGGTATCCAGGATACAGGTCATACAGTTGTGCTAATGTCTCAGGTTACAATGTAAGATGTAACCAAAAGTATGTGTTCTATCACCACCTGTCAGAACCAGATGCGGCAGTGTTCTTTGTCTCTTCCATCCCTGATACACATCCCTGATAACTCCCTCTGGGAGATACCTTCTGTTAATGGCCTTCCAGCCTCACTGCAGGACTCACAGAATTACATCAGCCCATTGTGAGATGCTCTGCTGGGGGGGAGGAGCCAAGCATTCCTACCTGGATATAATCTGAGGTTTGGAACACCACAGGCTGTCCTTACCTACTGTATTCCCAGAGGCCAAGAACTACATAACCACCCCTGGACCTTCAGAGGAAGACCAGACCCTTCTACAGGATCACAGCTTCAACAGAACCACATCCATCACTTCAAGAGGACTGCAGCCACCATTTAATCGGACTGCTACCAGCACTCTGCCCAAGAGGGTGTCAGGCTGTATCCTGACTCTGGCAGTTTGAGCCAGAGTTTCTGTATTATTGCCTTTACTAATGTATATATTAGTAAAGAACTGATATTCCTATTTCTCATATCTTTACCTGAAAGCCCCTTAATTTCAAAATTATAATAATTCAGAGGGAAGAGGGTTACATTTTCCATTCCAAGGGAGGTTCTTGCCTTCCTTAGCAGACACCTGTCTTTTTAAACCAAGACAGTTATTTATATTTATTTTTAGATTCATTACTACAGTTCTGTCCATGTTAGGATCCTTTCTCTTGTTACACTGCTTTTCCTATTTCATCCACAGTTCTGGTTCTGAACAGGGAGAACCATATGATGAAGATCCCAACATGACTGTTCTAGAAAGTCTGTTGTCCCCATTAAATCAAGCAGAGGGTTGAAGATTTTGTTAATATTTAACTAAAAACTTTTATCCACTCAGTTCATTCTCTCCAGAGTTGTCCTCTTAACATTTTGAGTTTCTGACCTGCAGAATTTTTTATGGGCATTGGTATTACAGGTGTCCTGAGGATAGTTTTCCTTTATATCACCCTGTATTTCATGCCTCTAATCATCCTCTGCAAGTACCTTGAGTGTGCTTTCTCTTTCCATTTGTGGGTGTGCTAACACTTTGCAATCTTATAGCACCTCCAGATTTGGTACACATTTTTCTATAAAGCCATTAAGGAGTACATTATTAATTCAAACCATTTTAATTTTCTGTGACAGGCGATACCACACACTTCAGAAGACAGTGTAAAATTTTCACTCACACACACACACACACCCACACACACACCAAGCTCTTGTGCACCCATAGTGAAAATTCATTTCTTTGCTACAGCAATCTGTGGATGATGTATGGCTGCCATGTCCTGTCACAGGTCCTGTCTCTTCCTGCTGAACTTGAAAATGGGTCACCTGAAAGTGTTCAGCTCCCAAATCTTACTGAAGACCAGAGATGGTTGTGTTCCTTCTTCCTTTAAACTCTCAGGATTCTGTCGTTTCAGTAACCTCTTTTAGTAGAATTTTCTTCTTCCCCACCCCAGCACCCCACACATCTACTTGTGAAATTGCACTTTTCTGCAGAGATTTAAGTGTCATTCTGGCAGTGTAATTGCTGGGCTATGAATGAGGATTCTAATATTTTCTGGGAAATTACTGAATCTCTCTATTCTCTGCATGAAACCATACTTGACCACACAGTAACAAAAGTTAAAGGGCACCTTGGAACCATTTCAGCCACCTTTCACCACAAAGCAAAAACAAAAACAAAACAAAAAACCACAAAACCAAACAAAACAAAAACAAAAATGAAAATCCAACAAACAAAGAAACAAACAAACACAAAAAAAAAAAAACACAAAAACCAAACAAAACAAAAAAACCAAGGTTATTTAAAAGGAAGATAAGTACCAAAAGCTAATTTTTCCTAGGTATGAAAAAGCCACAAAGATTAATAGTTCCTGATCAAAGGGAATACCAATCCTGAAGAAAAGGATTAAACATGAATCAGATTTTTGCTAATAGTGTCTAAGGGACCATTTTTGTCATATAACCCACAAATCAAAGACTGCCTGTGCTAATAATAACAAATTTACTCTTTCAAATTCAGCAATTAAATTATTTTAATGGAATGATCAGTATGTGTTTTGCTAAAAAAAACCCTGTCAGTTCTAGTATAGAACAGATAACCTTATGGTATTTTGAATATTAACAGCCATAAAAATAAAATGCATGGGTTTTGGTTTTGGTTTTCCTCAAACTCTATTGTTTTTCAAAGACTAACACTTTTATTTTTAATTTTAAAAAAGAGAAATATTTTAACTTCTCCTCAAAGCAGTGAAAAATGGGAGATGATTACAGATTTTAAAATACTGATATTATTTATAAAGATGCTCTTCATATGGGAAGTATGCTTCTTAACTGTGAGTGTATTCATTTGTATTAGTATTTTAAAGAAAAAATGGTTACAATCATTTTTCCAGATATTTTAAAGCTGAAAATCTATTCCCAGTGCTGACTTATATTTCTTTAAAAGACTAAAATACAAATAGCATGAAGCAGTAGAACCAAACTCAGCCATTTAAATGCATGTGCTAGGAAAGTGTTATTTGATTCAACAGCTATAGATGTTTCCTTACCAGAGACAGATCTAATAAGACCTTAGAGGAAGTGAGGCTAAATTCAGATAATGCTTAGGTACTGAGGGTAAGGTGTCTTTGTGAGCAGCAATCTCTGGTAATAACACCAATTTCTTTGGATGGAAAATGGGAAGATGGAGGTCACCTCATGGTGCCAGGAAGGGAGGCTGCTCCAGTGCCTGGTGTTTTCACTCACACACTCACCCCGTGCCACCCCACTGATCTGCTGCCTTCTGAGTGGATCATATCCCTCCTCACCAACCAGAAGCACCATACTCGTAGATGGGCTTAGGCAGGGGGAGGTTAGTCTTCACATGCCTGTAACCAACCAGCCTGAGCTGAATTTTTTTTAGTAAGATAGCAGTACAGAAAGTGAGATCAATATTCATTTAATTGGATCCTTTCACTTAACAAACCAAGCTTTCTTTGGTTTCATGTAGATAATGGTAGAGACGGCTCAATATATTTGCTAGCAGTTTAAAAAAACCCCAAGAAACTGAAAAATCTTATACATGTGCTACTCACTATGTAAGTTAGTGGCCACCATCACTGCAAGACATCACTAGCAACCTAGCCTACATGTTTTATAGTTTTCTCACCAATTGAAGCCTATTGATTCGGTAATTATTTTCTTGAATACAAAAAAGTCTAATTAACACCATTTTCTTCACAGAAGCATTTTGCAAATGTTATTGAATGAGTTCTGACAAAACCAATAAAAGAAAACAATTTATTATTTCCAGAAGGGTGTATTTATCGACAGAGAATTTTAGTGATTTGTCTCAGACCTTAAAGAATTTGCTACAACACCCAAGTTACATAAGATAGGATGGGTTATCTTGTTTCAGAATCCAGCTGCCTATTAGTTACATACAACACCTTTCACTATTGTTGACCCCAAGTTGTTGTTGGGATCCTGTCTGTTGCCTGCCTAAAAATGTCCCTAACTGGCTAAGGAGGGTATGACTTTAGTGTTTACCTGATACACAGTCTATCCAGGATTGTACAGATACAGAGCTTTTGCCCTGGGTTATCAACCTCTGAAAATGAAGGTCTAAAATAAAACTGATGATGTAGCCTTAGCTACAGGAGAACTCAAAGTCATTTCTCTTACAGCACAAAGTGGGGACATTTTCTTTTCCTCTGCAGCATTATGGCATGCTCAGACTGAGTCATTTCTTTGATGTGTAAATGCACCTTAAGAAGGACATTAAATATTTCAAGTAATTGGTATGAACATGAAATCTCTCATTAGTGTCTGCTAGACGGCTGCAAAGTGCTGATAAGAAACTGCATGTGCTAGTGGAAGGAAGTATTCGGAAATTTTTGAGGGAAGCTTCCTGTCTAGAAATGCCCCACTTCTGTTTGCCCTTCCAGTCTATGTCAGTGCAATCTGTGTCTACTGTAAAAATTCTGGTTATGTGGAAAAGTAAAGAACTGTGTCTGTTCATCTCCTTGCCACAAAGGCTTTTCCTTACAGTGACATGACATCCAGGATCTAGGCTGCAGACCAAAGTTATTTTCCCATCTACTTGCAGAATCGAATTTGAATGGTGCTTATTTAAAACACTTTAATTTGTCACATGTTTCATTTTGAAATGTGTTTTCAATAACATTCAGTGAAGTCCATTCTAAGGCTGATATGACTGTCTAAAATGAAATGACAACAGTAATTAACATTCCACTTCATGGTTAATTAAAATAGATTATATACGAAGAAAACACAAACTTCTTATTATAAAACTAGTTAATTAGTCTTCTCAAAGCTGCTTTTTTGAGGTCTGTTGTTTTCACAAGCTCTAAATCTGTCTGTCAAGTGTAGTATGGATGTAAAGAATTCCTCTGGACTGTTTCTGAGGAAGGAGAAAGTTTACTGTCCCACATGTACTTCTAGTACTTTCTGAGAAAGTCTGGGTATACAAATTCATCCTTCCTGAAACTGAGCGAGATGTCATTGGGAATTAAGGAAGAACCATGGAAGTGAAAGGAGTTTTATAACAGGCTGATTTTCAGCATTCATTGTGGTTCCTTACTACACTGAGAAGTGCAGTCGAGTGTGTACTGCCAGTATAACCATGTAGAATAATCTAGTTTACTGGGGATACCAGAGATGAAGGCTGGAAACAGAACTTGAGTCCTTCAGAGAGCTGGATGTTTTCCAGATACATGATACAGTAGAGTTGCTCTGGTGAAAATCTGATCTTTTTTTAGTGCTGCTCTGAAAGCGGGGTAGGATGATGTCCTTGCTAGTGCAGAATCCCAAGGTACTGAGAGCAGGTCTCCTTGTAATCTAATGCATTGTGACCTGCATTATGTTGTGACCTGCATTATGCATGAACCATTAATTATTTTGCAGGGTGTTTTTAGATAAATGTACAGATTTCTCCAAAGATTACCTTCTTTCCTATAAATTCACAAACGGTGAAAGAATACCAGTTGGTAGTTTTGATGTATGAAGCTTTATGTTTACAGACTGGGATAAAGGCAGTCTTTTCTCTGACAGAGGCCCACAAAAAAACTAATACCAGAATGGACAAGCTGCTGCTTCTGTAGGTAACAGACCTTTCAGTCACAATGATTTGTGCAGCTCTGACTTTCCAGCAAGCATGCAGACCATGCTGGTGGACAGGGAAGCTGAATCCAACAGCCAACATCACCTCGTCAGTCTTTTAAGCAAGAGCTTCTCCAGAGTCCTAATGAACAAGGCTGCAGTGCAGTAGATATTTTCCAGAGGAAATGTTCTGTTGCTGGTGAGGCCAAAGGAGAAAATGCTAGATTAGTTTTGCTTATAAATAAAGTAAACTTTAAAAGACCACAATAGATATCATCAGGTAACCAAGTTCTAGAGCAATGCTTGAGCTGTGCTTGAGCTACTTCTTGGTCAATCTTCTTGCATTTATGTGTCTTATATCCTGGGACATACATAGTTTTTCCACTTTTGGATGTCTCTGATATTCAGAAGTAATATTTTCCTTTATTGCTGTAAGAAGAACCATAGCACAGCATCTTGTAGGAACTACAATCATAAATGATGCTGAGATAGTACATTAGATATTTGATACTTGGCTTGCCTTCCACCAGGAATAAGCAAGTGATAAAAATACTTGGTATAGCCATTAGTGCTAACTATCCATTTGTCTCAAGTTGTCTTAAGTACATAACAAAGTTTAACTTGGAACATTTTTTTCCTCATTCATTAGTTTGAAGTTTTGCTCTCTTTTCAAACCTGATGATGAGCTCATAAAAAATTGTATTTTATTCTTGCAGTCAATCTAACAAATTGCCTGCTCCTAAAAAACGTGCATTTCTATGTCCTTAAAGCACTGAAGCTGGAACAACACAAATATTGCATATCTTTTAGAATATTGTCCTGTAACACACTGAGGGAAAATGTTTGTAGCTGTTTCATTAAAAACCTGTGTTTTATACTCAGCTCTGCCTGAAATATCCTTATGTAACCTCATGAGTGGAATGCATGATACATACTTACTCCTGAACAATAGCACTAAGAGGCCTTGACTGATGCTAAGGGGTTTGAATGTTCAGAAATATTACCATATGTAAGTGGGAGAGCTGGGACTGCACAGTGAATACTCCTCCGAGATAAAAATAGGTTTTGGAAAAGGTGTCAAATGTGATTTAAAAATTCCTAAGTGCCCACAATTTATAGCCCTGTTATCTTGTGTTACTGAGTATTTTTGATCTGTTTAAATTCTGATCTATTTTTTGTGCCAGATACTACAATCTGGGTTGCTTATTTTCCAATACAATGCTAAGGCAAATTCAGAAATACCTATACAGAAAGAAAAGATGCAAGTCACCTAGATCTTTGATCTGGCAAACAAAAAGGCGTGATTTACTGAGTGACAATCAAAATTATCACTGCTCACATTAAGAAGCAAGATGGAACATTTTAAATACATCAGTAATGAGCCATGAGGCCATCATAATTGTGTAGTAAACTCCTCTTTCTTTGCAACCCTTAATTCAGCAGTGCTCTGTAGCATTCAAACTGCAAAAGGCATAGTGATACAATTTTGTATTACTGTGAATTAATTTCCTTCTAGGCGTCCCAGAATATAGAAGTTGTCTTGCCATTTTTGTGATCACTTTCTTTTTCATCTTCCCAATTACATTAATAATTATGTTTTACTTTTTGTTATCCTGATACAATCTGTAAACCTTTCACACCATTATGACCTTCACACCATTTCAGGTCTCTAGAAGAAGGATCTATCTTGTTTCTAGCTTTGGTTTCAAACGAAGTTACTAATTCCATATGTTGTACACCTTCAGCATATGGGTACTCATACTGAAATCAACAGGTGACTCATACTTAGAAGCATATGGCTAAGTAGTGGGGTTTTTTTCTTTTTTTTCCACATTTGGATCTAAAATCATGCTGAAAAAGCTTGAATATAATAAAATTGCTGTTCTTCCACCGTGTGGAAGAGCAGGACACCTGACATATTTCCACATTTCCTGTCTGTGTGCCATGAAGCTATATTTTGCAGGATTTCTTTCTATATAAGTGTATGAGGCTAGAGGAAAAGCTGATGTAGCATGATCCTGTACAACCACAAGCAAATGACGTAGACTTCATTATGTAACTGGAGGGCTGGATGAGCAGCTCTGCTAATGCTTTGCAGAGATAATCTATTTGAGTTCTATGAAGACTGACAGCATAATATCAGGTTCTGGTACCGTAACCACGGTTTTGTTGCATAGATACTAAACAAGATTGTGTCCTAGACTGTATTCCAGGTTTGTTTCTTTGTACCACTCTGCACAGAGTTTCTATTCAGGTCGTGAAGTAGCGCTAGGTTTTAGCTGTTCATTCTGTTCATCAGTTTTGAAGAGGCTGGATTCGAATCTATCAGTCTGCTGCTTCTCTTTCCTGTGCACTCTTTATCTGTATTCTCAATAAATGAGTTGTGTTAGAGTAATCTATTTAGTATAATCCATTCATGAAATATTTTTTAAAATTTTATTTTATATTGCCCATTTGTGTCATGGAAAGCAGAGAGACTTCTGGGGATAGGGCCAAAACCCAGCTTTCTCTCTCCATCCTGGATTTTAGCTAAATATTAGGTGATTACTCTCTTTGGCATTTGTGTGGAGACAGATCCATATTGACACAAGTCATGGGAATTCCTCTTTTTTGGTGAGTTGGCTGTAATACACAAATATTCCTTACCATATACGCAGTCTTTCTCCTGTTTGAAAGGAGAGGAGGCAGCTGCAGAGGAAGATTCTCAGTTCTGGATCTGAGCAGACTGAAGTGCCTACCATGCAACCTTCATTCACAGGCTGAAGCATCTGAGAGAGGTCAATGGTCAGGCACAACTTAGCACTCCTTCTAGGATAACTTCCACTATGCAAGAACAGTGAAATGCCTTTTAAAAGCACTTCAGTTGCTGTCAGCTGTGCTCTAGCAGACTGATTCTGGCCAATTTACTGCCACCAAACATCCAGGCCTGATATCTATTGGGGCTCTCCAGATTGCTACCAGGAGTGGCAGAATGACATTTTGGCTGCCATAGAGTGCCACCTAAGTAATTGACCTAAAAGAAAGTCAGCAGTGGTTTTAAGTTAAGGTGTGAGTGCTGAATTGCAGCAAGAATATCATCCATTCTGCTATGTTGGCTGCAGTGGCAGTAGCCTGTGCTGGAGGTAAACAGCTCAGATTGGTGACCTCTTGAATCTTCATGAATTCACAGAGGCTGCAAAGAGACTATAAATCTGTCACTGACTGCACTGGGAGTTTAAATATCTAACTTGGGTAGTTTGATACTTAGGTACTTTGAATCAATCTCTCTTTGAAATAGTGGGAAAAAAACCCTGAAAAAGCCCATCAAACACCCTCTCCGCTCCTCCCCATCCTTCCCATACCAACTCTATACAGAGCTTCTGAAGCAGATGTTTGGAATCAGCCTCTTGTGTTAGGTGCATGTTGGAATTACCTTCTTGCTGTTCATTGCTGTTTCATTTATTTTGCCCATCACCTCACAGCTTTTCAGTAACCTCTTCTGTAGAAACCTGGATTTTAAAATTAAATATATCAACTCTTTAAAATGAACTATATTAATATATTAACTCTTTCCCCATAGTCACTATTCCATGTACAGTCAAGGAACACTAAGAATCCGTGCCAGTTAGATCACATCAGCAAGCCTGGTCTCTCAGGTCTCTTTTCATTCTGCTTAAATTATCCCTTCAGCCCATTTGCCAAGTTTAGATGTACGGTTTAATGCCAAGATCAAGTTCTGGAATTTTTAAAAATACAGACATAATCATGGCTATGCTTAAACATGGTTTTCATTTTTTAAGTATATCTGTTTCCAAAACAGACTGTTTTCTCCCTGAACTACAATATTTGAGGGATGTGGAGAAAATATTTTCTGAAGTCCCAGCTGGTAGATAAGGGGATTAGGCACTGGAATTTCTCAGATTCTTCTGCAGTCTTACCTATACAGTGAAATTCCAGCAGGACAAAAGCTTCGTTAATAAGGTACAAATTATTGTACTGAGGGTGACCATTACATAAATGAAAACTGTGATGTGCCCTTCTAAAAGGGGACAAGAAGAACAATTGATTGTAGAGGATGAATCCTGAACTGAGCACCCCAATTACTGCAGGATTATGCTGGCTTCATCTCCATGCTCTGCAGCCTGGCACATCCTGCCTTTAGGTTTTCAAGGGTGCCAGAAGTGCTGCCATACTGGAGAGTTTGTCTCTAAACAGGGATGTGCCAGCGCTGCTGACTTGTGTGTGGGTCTCGGCTATGGTGCTGAGAGTTTGCTTCATTCAGGTGTTCTGCTGAACACAACAGAACCAGTTGTGTTCAGCACAATACACTTCCAAGCCCAGTGGCTGTTTTAACACACGTGAAAAATGTATTATCAGAAATGAGTATAAATCACATCATTTCAGGTGCCAAGGTATCACATCACAATACAAGCCCTTCACACTGGATTGTGCTGTTCCTGTAGTACCATAGGAGCTCCAGACCTGGCTATATGAATGCTGTCACTGTTGTAAAGGGACATGTGGAAAATATTTGATGTACACTGACTGACAAAATCTGATCACAGAA
>VZTN01011538.1:51426-155000 GCA_013400515.1 Erpornis zantholeuca
ATCTGCCAGCTCCCTCATCACCCTTGGATGGATCCCATCTGGTCCCATAGATTTATGAACATCCAGGTGGCTCAGCAGTTCTCTGACTGCTTCCTCCTGGATAACACGGGGACCATCCTGTTCCCTGACACCACCTACCAATCCAGGAGGACAGTTGTCCTGAGGACAAGCTGTCTTCTCGCTAAAGACCGAGGCAAAGAAGGCATTAAGCACTGCCACCTTCTCCTCATCTGCAGTTACTAAGTTCCCTCCCACATCCAGTAGAGAGCAAATTTCAGTCTTACCCTTCCTTTTGCCGTTAATATATTTGTAAAAGCATTTTTTATTATCCTTTACAGAAGTTGCCAAATTAAGTTCGAACTGAGCTTTGGCCTCTCTGATTTTTTCCTACATGCCCTAGCAACCCCATTAAATACTTCCTGAGAGACCTGACCCTCCTTCCAGAGATGATACATCCTCTTTTTATTCCCAAGAATCTTTAGACACCACACCTGGTCAGACATTGTATCACTGGAATGATAGTATATAGACATATATATAGATCATAGAGTTCAAATCAGTTTATCTTATAGGAGGATGAATTCTGTCAGATTTTTACAAGCAATTGACATGAACTCACTGGACTGGGATTTGAAGAGAAAAGTGGATTTAATCCAGAAGTAACTGACAGCATGAGAGATGGAAAGGGTCAAAGGGAGGAAAGCAGAAAGTGCTTTCTTGGAAAAGTAATTTTTTTCAGTATAAACCAATATAGATGAGCCTTCCAGAGAATCAGACTAGATAAAATATTTAGACAGGCTATTTTAATCTGGTGGCTCTCTATTCTGTATAAATCTGGTTCTAATCTGTGCTCCCTTACCCAATATAAATAAAATAAGATTGTATAGTTGTGAATAAAATACACAGCCAGTGGTCTCAAATTCAGCCTAAATGCCTGAATTACAAGGCCACTTTCTACAACTATTACAAGTCTGCCATACTACTGGTAGCTCTAGTAGGGAAATTGAGGGGTTTTCTCTGTACATTCTGCACATTACTGTGCAGAGAAAAGCCTGACTTTTAAGGCAAAGAGGATCTTTCCAGAAACCTCTCGGTGATATATTCTGATATTCATTGCTTTGCCAGAGGCACATCTTTAACCACACTCTTACTAAAAAGAAAAATTATGGGCAGTGAAATGCAGTCCATTGGCCAGAGCAGCTCTGCAGAAGTGAGTATAGGGGCAGTTCTGGACTAAGAAGCATTTTACCAGATGACATGATGGTATTTTGCTGCACACTACCAGTATTTGCCTCTTCTGCATCACCTGAATTCAGTTATCATAGCAAACCAGAATAAAAAGGAGGGTTTTTTTCCTGTGAGATGACTCCCTTTCAAACCAAAAAGCACACCACTGATTCACCTGTACTTATCTGCAGAAGTTTATTGGTGCAGGCACATCAGAGATCCTTGCAGACATTACTTAGTCTTATTTGAAGAAATGTGAGCAGTGACAATGGCCTCTCCATGCTGTGATGGAATAAAGCAGCAGGAAATAGAAGCTGAGACTCCATCCCTCCACACCAGCAATCTCAAGGGCCAGAAAGATCAGTTTCTCTCTTTTTCTCATACCTGCATCAGCCAGTATTAAACTGCTTAGTTCCATGTTTTTAAAGTTCAGATGCCTTGGATTACTGTGCATAAACATCAGCCTAGCTGACTTCACAAACATAGTTATGTTACAGAAGAGTAAATTTTGGTTAAGATTTGAGGATCTGTGAAGAAATGTTTGAGCCTACAGAATAATATTAATGCTTGCCTTCTTTTGTTCTTAGTTTTGCAATGCTGAGCAGATGTGCAATATGAAGAAAAAAGATAGAAATTTAAAAGACACATTAAAAATTGGAATTAAGAGGAAAAAGTTAAAGAACCTTAACTGAAACTTCAGCAGAAGTATGTGATTAAATCCAAAACTGTGCAGCCATAACCTAAACCAGTAACACTCCATTTATTGTTTTAAAATCCTCCTGAAGGATAATACACATGATGAGTTGCCTCAGTCTTGGCAGAACGGATTAAACTCTTACATCATTTTACACCAGTACTTGGAAGGGAAACATCAGTCCTCTTATTAAGTTTGAGCACCTTAATCTTTAGGGTTAACACACTCTGAGACACTTAGACTTCAAAAAAACACCAAACAAAAACCTCTGTGACAGTTGCCCCTTCCTTGTAAAACATAACCCTTCAGATAGCATGAGATGATGGTGAGTTTATTTGCCCAAGAACTGGGACACCAGTTTCAATTCCCTACTCAGTGTTTAAGCTCCCAGTTCCAGGCATTGACTCTCCTTTGTAGGCACATTTGGCTGTATTCTGGAAAATTGTCACTTTGCATTATCAGATTGGAGACACAAACTGCATTTGTAGATGATTGATCCCCAGTCTCAAGGTTACCTTTTTTTAAATTTTATTTTATTCAGTGAACCAGGAAGCAGTTCCTCTCTTCAGTGGTCTAAGATACCAATTTTTATATGGAAATGAAAATCCATGTCTTACGTTAGCTTTGTTTTTAAAGAAAATCTCAGAAGTGTGTTTGATGCATGGATTTCCTGCTGGAGAAAGAAAAAAAAAGAGAAAAGAGGAATCTGGATGACGTGCCTAAGAGGCAAGATTTCATGATCCTGCCATCCTATTGCCTAGCTCTAGGTAGATTTCCACTCAAGATTCTAATTGTGCTAGTTTCCATTTGAAGGTATCTCTCTATGTCCACATATCTAATCCAGCCACCAAACCTGTGAAGGCTGTTGCTTGAAAGATAGCCATCCCTGTCCTTTCTTTCTGGATCCTCTTTTTGGATCCAGCCTTGAGAGCATATTGCTGTTGGGCAGCAGCAAATTAACTTCATGAAATGCAGTTTTTTTTAATTCTTTCTTATCTATCTAATAAATTGTAACCTTAAAAAAGAAATAATCTAGCCTACAGACTTAAATTTATCATGGCATTAATCTGACTATGTTTTTACTCTGCCTGAAGTTTAATTTGATTCTTTCCCTCTAACAAATCTCATGTTAATTAAGACAGCCCAAAATGAATTATAGCGACTGTTGCTGGATGCTCATTGTTGAATATTTCAAAGATAAGTGAAGCTGACTCCTACCCTCAAGTGAAGGAAAAAGCAGCATGAGGGCATGGACACTGATGAGATGGCAAATTGTAATATGAACGAGAACTATGAGTCTCCTAACAGCAGATCTTGGCTTGTAGGCCCAGTAAAGACAGTGACAAATGTGTAATTCCTATAGGGAGTATGTAAGGTGCACCATCAGCCTGGTGTAGCCATTTGGGCTTTTTTTTTGGCAGTGGCCATCCACACAAGTACCCCATGCCAGATGTACATAGCACAACTGGAATAGTGTGCACAAATTTGTGTACAGAGTCAACAGTACCACACTGCAGCTGAGCCAGTGAATTTCAACATTTGTCTGTAACAGGCTGCCCTCCCAGTCAAGCACTTTTCCTCTCCTCAGAAAAAGGCTATCAGTGATGCCAAACTCTACAAATGGCACTCAGTTCTTCTTTCTCATTTGCATTGGCTCTAAATGTAGTTGTTCAGATATACTTGAAGGTAGAATTGAGCCTATAAAAGCCCCATTCCTGCAAAGTGTGATGTGCATATAAATAACTCATCTTACAAAGGTTCCCATTGACAGTATTAACTTTATAGCCAGATGTTTTGTGAAATCAATACCTTTGACAAGGGAAGTTTTTTAAACATGAGATGCAGAGCTTTTCACAACCATTAGAAATGAATATTCAGTAAAATTCCCAAATTTGAATTTCAGATATTATGAAAAGCATTATTTCTTCTTCATAAAATATGACTATTTACATAGTTATCCTGATTGACCAGCAGATATTGAGAGATGTAAAACAAGAAATATCTTTGGCAGTACCTGACTTCTAAAACTGTGTTTTTATTTAAAAATCTGTTGAGCATAAAATGATCATGAGTCCTTAAAAAGTTTATTAGACTCTATGAACTGCATAAATGAGACTTCTTTTCCAGCACTGTGCAACTGGTGCTGTAGATGGTAGTATAATTAAAATCAGTTACTGAAATGGCAATAAGGTCACAGTTAGTATCCCTTTTAGGATAATAAACTATGTTAACTTCTTTCCCCAAAGGGATGGACTCACAGGATTGGGGGTTTAGATGAAGAGTGCACAAGAGTGTGTATACAGCCGTAGCAAATGGTAGAATAATCAGTAGAGTTGTATAAATACAAAAGCAGGAGCAACTGATAATGTTACAGGTTGATGCCATCCAGTGGTTCAGCAGAGCACTCAGGGACAGGTTTGGAATAGTATCTGGTACAAGATACCATTTATAGATCAGGCTACAGAATTGCTGCTCTCTGATATTTTCATTCTGGTTGAACTTGCTTGTGTTTAGTTTTTGCAAACTTACTTTTGTTCTAACCTACAACTGTGTAATACCTTTTATATATGCTTTGACCTAATTTCATGTACTCAGGTATACATTGTCTTGCCTGTGGTATGTGTCTGTGTGCACATACAGACAACAATAATGTTGTATGGTACAGTTTCCTTGCAAAGGGCCATGCCTCAGTTATTCAAAGAAACACCAGCTAATTATTCTGTAAATCACATTGTAAGATAAGTGCTCCATAAGTGGAGCAATTGCTTTATATCAGAGCTCTGCACAGCAATAAACTTTTTATTTTGCCAAATGCCCATAAAGGGGAGACATACTAAATGGGCTGTAAGCAATTATGAATGCTTGAAGCCATTATGAATGCTTGCTAGGAGTAACCTGCTACACCATCAAAACAATACTGCAATTTATTTATGTGGCCACCATTTAAAGAATAAGGAAATACCAAAGGACTCAGTGTAGTGGGTTTCTGATGGAAGCATTGCATTGCCAAGCTGCAGAAAAATTGCCTGTAGACTTAAATTTTATAATATTCAGTAATCAGAAACTATATTCTGGTTTCTTTCAAATCAGGAAATCTGTGCAAAATTTAACTCAGGCCCTGACAAGAAACCTGCTTACTAGTATGTGCATGCTGATTTAGGGGAACAAGGGAGATATTGAGAGTTGTTTCTTCCTTTGAGAATGCACATCAGCACTAAACAGCTCTGAGAGACCAGAAACAGCTCTCACTACTTTTCCGTGCAAAAGCAGCTTCAGGAGTGTTCTGCGTTGGAATGCCTGCAATTCCCTGTGGAGTCACCAGGGATGGTTTCAGCACATGGTAAACACACCTTGAAGTACATTAGAGGAATTACCAGATTCTATTGTCTTATGTGAAAATTGCATCAATTTCAAAAGTAAAGATTTCGGTGGGAAGGAGTGTGCAGTTATGAAGGAGAAAAAAATATTTTCTGTGTGGCTTCCTTTTTTTCTTCTTTAAATAAAAGAAGCAGAGAAAGAAAAGGGCTGAGAAATATAAAATGACTGACAAATGAAGTTATCCCCCTTCAATTTTGACGGGAATATAAAGGGTGTTGAAAACAAGCCAGTTTCCTGGCACTCTGCTTCATAGGAATTCCTGTCTGCTAACAAAAGTGATTGAAACAGCAACTGAAACTTTAAATATGAGTTACCAAAAAAGCCTTTTGAAAACTTAATTGTTGCAGTTTTTCTATCCCCTTGAGTGCAAGCAGCACGCAGTTAATGTCGTGCCAACCTTCTCCCCCCCCACAAACTTGTTAAGTCCACAGCATTTCAAATATAGACCTAAGGTTTCTGTGTGTCTGTTAGCAGGGGAAGTGCCTTCTCTCATTTAGCAATTATTACTTTTTTTTTTCCTAATCTCAGCCACAGGCAGTTTAATTTTACTTTGATCCACTGTCTTGTCTTTCTATCACTTGTCTGAGATCTGAGGAGAGAGAAACAGCATTGAGGAAATGCTTGTGAAATGGCATTAATGTGTTTTAACTCATTTGAATAAGTTTTGGATTGAATTTGGCACTTTTTTATTCACTGTAAGTTTGGACAGTTAGTTTTCATAGATACTGGGAGGAGAAAACATGAACATGTGGATTCACTGCAATAGTTATAGGTGCCCACATATATCTGTGCTCTTAGTGTGTTAATTTTTAATACATAATCCTGTGCTCTGTTGTATACTTCTATCGATTATTCCCCACTTCCTCAAAATTTGATCTTGTCTTTTCCTCTGAAATACAAGAATATTGGTTCTTACAGCATGCAAAAAGTTGACTAATGGCATGGGTGAGGAGAGTAAAACTGCAGATTTCTCAAGGCAAAATGCTGGCTGGCTGTGACATCTCTGCAGAGAATCTGCTTCTCTGGTACCCTCGCAGGCTACACGGCAGAATAATGATTTCAGCAGTGGATTTTGGCCATTATTATTTAGATCCTTGTCAGATTATTTAGGGCTTTATAGGCTTAAATTGTCAGTTTTGCTTCCACCCAGGAGCTCACTTGAAGGCCAGTACAGTGGTGCTGAGGGTAGTCGTATAATGGGCTTACCTCCTATTCATCCTTCCATGTAACCAGGTTTCAGACATCGGAGGCATCACAGGCAAGCTCTTTCTGAAAACTGTATTACAGTGACCTTATTTTGCCAAATCCTGCAGTGGAGAGGAAACAGCATGAAGATGAACTGGTCTCTGCATTAAGAGTGCAGGAGTAGCCTAGACAACAAAAAGAAGGCCCCGACTTATGAAAAGGAGTCTCTCCTGCTTAAAATAAGTTGCCAGTGTAAATTGGGATGATGTTACCTCTGGCTTTATTAACTGTGTAGCTCCTGAGTGCTAAGTTATTGTGAGTATTGGATAATATATTCCACTAGTAGTGAAGCTGTAGGACTGTGTACCACAGGAAACTCCTTATCTTCCTTACTGCATCCAGAGTAATCCTGGGAGTCAAACAGTGACGGAACACCATTCCAAATAATGACTTAGACCAGACAGTTCACAATGTAATTGTCTAATAATTCATTCAAAGCATCCAGATTTCTTACAGCAACCTAAAAGTGTTTTGTTACTGAGACTTTTTTGAGAATAACACTTGTAAGAAATATGGTCTCAAGGCTGAAGCTCTTTCTGGTTTATTACTTCTCACAATCCTTTGGTGCACTGCTTTGTACTCTGGGCTAATTAAATCTATTGTCTCTTAGAAATTACAAATTCCTTGTTCTGTGTTTATCCTGTCAGGCTGAACACAAGAAGGAAAAGTTTGGAGGTAAAGGCAGATATAACTGAGATTGGTGTAGATAGATCTTACTGGATCTCTTGTTTAGTACCCTCAAGATTCACTGTCCAGACATTGAGATGATTTGAATTCCTGAACACTTGCAATGTGCAAAAACAATTGGCAAAGGAAGGATAAAACATGCAATCAGTGGCTTTGTTTTGCTAATTGTTGTTAGGAGTTTGCAGACAAGCCCATAGTAAACCACTTTTGCTTTGCTAATTCTGTGTAAGGACCATGAAGGAAAACCTTCCTGGGGAGGACTTTGAAGAAGTGTAAGAAAAGGGGTTTGTGGGGTAATTCAGAGAAAGAATTCAGAAATGTTTCTGTGGAATCCTCATAACTTACTACAGAGTAAAGAAACAGGCTTGGAGCATGCACAATTGGAATAGTAGAAGAAACAAAAGGCAAAATCCAAATTCAGAGAGACAGATACAAAAGTTCTGCAAATTTGTAATTCAGTTTAAAAAATGTGTAATATTTACAATTACATTATAAACTGTTGACTTGAGCATTCAAGAATGCTTTCACTACAATAGAAAGGATCATTATTTTTTGAAATATTGCCAGTGACAAAATACAAATTGTAGAACACTCACCCTGCCTTTGATAGCCAAAAAGCTACCAAAACAAATTTGTTAAATAATCAGTTTATAGGCACATAGATAATAAAATAGCAAACTCATATGAAACAGCCAACATCCATTTATCAAGAATAAATCAAGTCAAATCAGTCTGTGTTTCTTTTTGACAGTGTAACTGGCCTGGTGATACAAAGAAGCAGGGGATGTGATGTATTTGGACATTAATAAGGCTTTTGACACACTACCAGTTACACGCTCAGAAGCAAGTTAAGGAAATGTTCTGGATGAAATTGTCATCTGGTGGGTGCACCCACTGGCTGCAGAAATGTACTAAAAAGTAGTTATGACAGTTCACTGTCAAATTGGTAAGACATTATATAATACTCTTTACAGGCTTTTCCTGGATTTTGTTCATTAATGATCAGAAAACGCTGATCAAAAAATGGACTTTTTTTTTTCATCTACTGATAAGATGGGAATATTTTGGAGGATTAAAATTCAGAAGTCATGGTAGTTTGAAGAAGAGGTTTGAAAATCATTAGACATGAAAGAACTGCTACACTTACTAAGAATAAAATATCCAAACAGAAGATGTGAAGTAAGGGTGATAATACTGTACAAAGGAGCAGGGATAGATCACAGTCTAAATATGAAACTACAGTTTCATACTGCAAAAAAAATAAAAAAGACCAGAGGATTTTCAATGTTTGTATCTAAAACATGGGAAATAGAAGGTATTTTGTTTAACATACAGCATTTTATTATCATTTATGTCAGATGCTTGGATTTCAGAATAGGTAAACATATTGCCAAGAGTCCAAAGGAAAGTCAAAAGAGGTATAAGAAGTTTAGAAAATGGCTTGCGAGGGAGGTTTGAGAATTTGCTTATTTGTTGTGGCTTCTTTGTTCTGAACAAAACAAGTATGAGAAAGCTTGTCATAAAAAGAAGCGGGAAATATTAGGATTATGACTTAGAATGACAAGAAATTAAAATTTCTTCTTATCCGCTGAGTATAGGAGAGAAGTAGTTAGCTGAATTTATCCAAGAGAGAGTTAAGTTAGATGCTAAGAAAATGTAAATGTAGGGACAGATTGTTCTGGAACATGCTAACTGTGCAGTCTCCTTCACTGGAGATTTCTGAGGACACATTAGATGAATGTGTAATCAAGAGTGAGCTGGGTATGCTTCATCCTGTCTCAGAGATTTCTTTCAGCCTTGCTTTGTGTGATTTCTACTTAGTAATGCAAATGTCTGAAATTAGTGCTTAGGTGGATTCTAGAAAATAGCTCTGAGATGGATTCAGGCAAAAGTATCTCTGCCAACAGACTGGCAGCACAGCCTCCTGACGAGACCTCGAAGCTAGGAAAGAGGGGGTGAAGAGAGATGGTGACCCACAGTCCATTGGGGAAGGGGTGGTCAGTGTTGGCAGGAAGGTGCAGTAGACAAGACAGAGCTTATGATGCATACAAGACACTGATGCATGCATGTAGCATGAGACAAAAGCAGGAGGACTCAAAAGCCTGTGTGCAGGTGCAGGTCTACGACCTTGGGTGGGAGGCGGGGGGATAGCTCCCAGAGCCAGCATGCTGCAAGGGATGGACACAGGCACTGCAGCACCAACAGGTGGTGGGGAAGGGTGTGGAGTCATTCAGCTTTTTGTGAGAGACTAACAGGGATTAATGGAGCTTTGCCCTGGGACAGACAATGGGACAGACAGCAGTTTATGGCTCAGGATTAGAGGGCAGACCATGCTGAGGCAGACATCTGCTACAGACTGCCAGATCAGGAAGAGGATGCTGCTGTCTCCAGACAACAGGAGACAATGCCTCATGTTCAAAACCTTCATTCTCATAATAAGGGGCCTGTTACGTGCTGGACACAGCATCAAACAGTCAGCCCTGGGGATACATGGATTGCACTGATGACAACTTCCCAGCAGCAGTGACTGGTGATCAGACAATGGCTGACCCTCCGTTAGACTGGATGCTTGCAAACAAGAAAGGCTTGGAGATATGTGGGTGGGGTGCAGTCTGGGCTACTCTTGAGGTGGTGAAGATCCCATTCTGAGCAACAAGTAGAAGGAGCATGACTCTAGATTACAGAGCAGCAGACTTTGGCCTCTTGAAGGATCTACTTGATGGGAGTAGGAGAGAAGATCAGATCAGGATCTCTGGCTCTGGATGTGTAACAGTGAGCCATGCCAATGGGGAAAAATCAAACCAAAGTGCCAGGAAGCCTACACCTCTGTTCAGTTTTGGGCCTCTCACTGCAAGAAGGACATGTTCTGGAGCATGTCCCAAGAAAGGCAACAGAGCTGGTCTGGAGCACAAGTCTTATGAGGAGAGACTGTGGGAGCTGGGGCTGTTTAGACTGGAGAAAATGAGGCTGAGGGGAGACCTTATGTTCTCTACAGCTACCTGAGAGGAGGTTGTAGAGAGATATGGATATTAGGAAAAGTGTCTTTGTGGAAAAGGTGGTCAGGCAATGGAAGAGACTGCCCACAGAAGTGGTAGAGTCACTATCTTTTGAAGTGCATGTGGATAGGGCACTTGAGGACATGGTTTAGTGATAAATGTGCTGGGTTGACTGTTGGACTTGGTGGTATTAGAGGTCTTTTCTTAAGGATTATATGATGTGAGGACAAGCTCCTTACTTAACTCAAACCTAAAAAGGAATAGTAGAAGAGGTGAAAGCTGGAACAGGTGAAACAGAGGAGTATAGAGATATCCTCTGACTGTGCAGGAATGGTGTTAGGAAAGCTTAAGCCCATCTACAGTTGAGTCTTGGAAAAGACAAGAAGGGGAACATGAAAGACTTTTACAGAGCCACCACCAACAAGAGACAGATCAGCAAAAATGAGGGCCAGTGAAAAGGGAGAAAGGACATGGAAAAGGGTGAGGTACCCAGTGTCTTCTGCACCTCAGCATTCAGTGATAAAATCTGCCCTGAGGAATCACAGCTCCCTGAGAGCCATGAGAAAGGTTGGAGCAATGAAGTTTTATGCTCAGAAGGATCACATTACAGAATATTAAACCAAAGGCACATACACAAATTTGTGAGACACAACTGAATGCATCCATGAGGACTAAGGCAGCTGGCTGATGTCATTGTGAGGCCATGCTTGATTATCTTTGGAAAATTGTGGTGACTGGGGACGTTTCAGAGAACTGGAAAATCAAAGGTCACTGATACCTTCAATAAGGGCAAGCAGGAGGGTCTAGGGAACTACAGGACAGTCTACCACACCTTAATTTCTGTGATAGTGATGGAGCAAATCCCACAGGAAGCATTTCCAAACACATCGTTGCATTGTAGGCATTTTCCAATCCTTTGTAGAAGAATGCAAAACCTTTTATTTTTGTTTTTAGTGTGATACACAGAGGTTACTTGTCTACAATGCTGAGGCTCTGCTCGGTTCAGTGATCTTGCTAGTCAAAAGTCACCTTCCTTCTTCTGTCTCAGCAACAAGCTGAGACAAAAACTTCTGGCATCTCACAAATGCTGGTGAAGCTCCACATAGTCAGACAGTATCTTCCAAACAGCACACTCCTACTTTCTAGGAGGGGTCAGATTCAGAAAAAAAAAAAAAAAAAGCCTCTTATTCTGAGCTCCCCATCTCTGCACAGCCATTCTTACACCACAGTTGGGCATAATAAAGTGGAACCATCTGGGACCAGGAGATAGATATGAGAGAGAGTGAGGATGAGATTATCTGGGTGCAGACTGATTGCAGTTGCAAAAGTAATAAATTCATTTTTAAGGGAACAATTTTCAGGAAGTTTAATTTGCAGAGTGAGAAAATTAATTGAGAGCATAGGCAATTTTCATCTTTCCATCCAGCAAGGCGAGAAAACTAAAGGGAAATAGTGAATATAATCAGAATGACAGGAAAAAGAAACAGTCACTTATAATTGTTCTTGGTGACAGCATAATTTTTTTCCAGAATATAGAGGTGTCTGAAAATTACTTTCAATAGCTCTGAAAATATATGAGTGATATCCAGTCAACTATTTATTATGACCAAAACACTTACACAATAAGTCAGATGCTTGGATGGGACAAATCCATATTCCCAAATTTAAAACATTTTTAAAAATCAAAAATTAACATACAGATGAAACACATACTCTCACACAAATTCCATGACTATGCAAACAAAAAAAAGGAACCTTTGTAATTCAAGAGGAAGAATTAACAGCTTTATTAAGTGAAGCATGGCTCTGAATATCTATTGAGGCTGTGGGGGAAAAGCTGTCTTGAAAAAATTAAGATATTTCAACATTTGCATTTTTTCTGAATTAGCATAAAATTAAAATATCTAATTTTTTCATAGAACAAAATGGCTTTTTGTAACAAGCTTGTTTTCACATTCACCATGGTCATGGCTGAGACTGCCTGGTTCCTGATTCTGGGGATGGTTCTGCATGAGCTATGGTGTTGGGAGGATTCAGTGCTGTTCAGAAGACTGCTAATTAGCAACTGGTCTAAAGGAGCTGTTTGCCAAATAAGCAGAGTGCAAGAAAACTGCAGCCCTTTCCAACATGTTTCCTTTTCTAGGAATGTTGAGATACTACTGTATTTGTAATTATAATGAACTGTCTTGTACTGAAAGGATCCTTAGCTGGCAAATGTGTCTCATTTTTAAGTCCTTGATACTGGTTGAGCTGTGAAAAGTTAGTGAAGCAGATCTGATAATCTGACCCATGATTCCTTTACAAAGTGAACATGATCAATGAACACTTGATTTCCTGTATCCTCAAGGAAAATTGCTTTGGAAGAAAAGACTGCTCATGAGTGGCTCTTGATAGCCTCTTCTCAAATGCTTATCTTCCTGGATCAGCAGGCAAGTCTTGTTTATAAGGAGGGCTCCACTCCACCTCCTTCTTTGGGATACCAAGGGTAATTCACACACATCTGTATCTTGGTTTTCATCATGTTCTGCTCTGCTGTAAATATCAGTTTTATTGACAGCTATCAGCCTCTCTGACACTCCTCTGTTGGCTGGAGATGTGAAATTCCCCAGTTCCACTTTTTGTCAGAACATCTCCCAGAGATATAATGAGCAGCAGCAGGGGTTGGAAAAAACACTTGAAAAGTGCTCAAAACCCAGCTTTGTTTATTCTTTGTGGCAATCTGCTCTAAGGTTTGCTGCCTAATACTGCTCACACCACAGAACGGTGAACCTAATCATCCTACATGATTAGCCTTTCCTGCTATTAAAATACTGCATTCTTTATGTTTGGCCTGATTGTAAGAACTTTCACATCAGGCTGCTGTTGGAATTGTTTTATGTGAAAAACACTGCAACTGTGTTTTAGGCACTCCAGAATGTCTAAAACCAATACCAAATAAATAAGCTGTCACTGTCAAGGACAGAAAACAAGTGCTGTCATGAAAAAGATGCCATTGCTTCACATTTGGCATATTTGTGTAATCTTTGCTGCATAGCATAATTATTCTGAAAATTGCAATGCTTTTATTTTTTAAAATGCAATGTCTTTAATTGCTAAAAATAGCTTTCTGTCTAACGTTCTGTGCTTCTGCCCTATAGAATTAGCCTTGCAGAAAAATGCCTCAAGGCAAAAACACCCAAGTCTGAACTTGACCCACATCCAGGGATTTTTGTGAACATGAACCCCATGGGCTGTTGAGTTGATAATGATTAGAATTGCAGAAAGTTTTTTTCTTACTCTGTTCTTCCTCGTGGCAATGCAAAGCAACAAGAATGAATGCAGAAAATATGTTAGTGCATTCATATCCCAAATTCAAAAGCACAAAAAAGCAGAAAGGGGAGAAATTATATCCTGGCTTCAGAAATAATACTAGGTTGTATTAAAAAGGGGTAGGCATGGATCTGTAAGTCCAGTTGGATTTTAGAAAATAAGAAAGATCAGCTTGCTGCCTTGCAGTTTCCATGATGATATCATGAGCTTCATGGTTTTGAGGGTTGTCTTGGCTTTCTTATCTCCCCTCTTGAAAAATATTGCTTTTATTCAAAAATGTTTGTTTGTCCTGTTAATTTTAAGAGCACATTTCTCATGAATAACATATCTGTCACAGCCATACGTCTTTGAAATTAAAAATGAACTCATTCCTAATATTACACAACCTGCTCTTCATTGCATCTTTTAAACTATGGTGAACTGTTGCTTTGCTCATTGTCCCCTTAATTATCTTTAGGACATATGTAGCCTTCTAATAAAAATAAAAAAAAAAAAAAATTTAAAGTGTCCGTGAAGTCAATACCATTTATATTTTACAATTCTCTACTAGAATTAAAGTAGAGATTAACTAGGGACATAAGTGAAGTTTTTGCATACTGTGTTTTGCTATGGCCCTTGGACCTTGAGGTAGAATAGAGTTTTGGGAGGTAATTATTGTATTTAAAAATCCTGTCAATTGCAATTCCATAGACTGGGCTCAGGTGTGTGTGTGGAAACACACTTTGGCTGCTGGCAGAAAGCAGCCATGGGTCGCCCATGCTACCACCATCTGCAGCATATGGGCACTTGGCAGGGGAACTCCTCTGTATGTCCTAGGAGGCAGGGCCCATCCACCCCTTTGCTGTTGCCATGGCCACATTCCCTCTCTCAGCATCCTTGAGTGGAGAAGAATGCAATGGTGTTGCTTCCCCAGGAGTTTGCCTAGGTACTTTCCCCTTCCTTGTGTCCAACATCAGCATGGCAGAATGATGGCTTTTGGTGATGCATCTGGTGAAACACAGCAAGATGGGGAGGCTTTAACCACAAAGTGGGCATACCAGAAGCAGGTCTTCAGCTGCAGGCTGTTTGTGCTCCTCATTTCAGCACTGAATTTAGAAGTCTTCTTAAATTAATAAATTAATAAGTAAATAAATCTGTATATATATTTATGAATATATGCTCTCTCTAAATACCGTTATTATTTAACATAGGATAACAGAGGATAGGTTCCAGTTTTCCTGGATTAATTAATTTGGGGTCAAATTTTGAGAAAAAAGAGTAGCACCTGTGTGATCTGCTTCAGGGATTATCTCTTCATATACTCACCACTTTAGCTGATTTCACAGACTTTCCATAATATCAGTCAATATTCCTATTTTTGTAATAATAGCTTTGATTTTTCAGTAAACAAATCTCTTTTTGCTAGCTTGCTTTGGTGATAACATTTTACATTACAAGCAACTGCTCTGTAAAGATTGAAATGAGGACTATGTGTTAATACCACAAAGAAGCAACACTGGGCTGCAAAGTGCCTGTTCTTTGTCCAAGTGCCAGCACTATGAAGAATCAGTACAAAATGAACAATTAGGATGAGAAAGAAAACAAACATAACTCTGTCCCCATTGCTTCTTTCTCAGTGTTAAAAACCTTGCTGTTAAACAGGCAGAGGGGAAAAGATGATGAAATGCTGTGAGATATGAAAAAATGAAGCCCTCAGAATTTAGGACTTTGTCTTCCTCTAAAACGGCAAAGAAGACCAAGGTCATTTAAAGTTAGTGAAACAGGAGCCATTTTGCTGTGTCCTTCAATTAAAGCAGAGTGTGCATAAAGATGATTTTCTCTGCTGCATCCTTTTCAGACTCTGACCCAGTAATGACAGCCCAGTTTAGCATGATGACTTTGATAGTCATTGTTATCTCAGGTATGCAGAGGTGGTGAGGAAAAAAACATCTTATAAGTGCCTGCCACCATAAAAAAGTGACAATATATTTGATTATTGAGGAATGGGATCTTTATTTCAGAGAAATAGCAGAAAAAATTTAAGCAGTCATGGGTAGAAATAGAAAATATTTAAAGGGAGAAGAGCTCCAGCCAATGAGCAAAATCACATTTGAAAGGATAGATTGCTTGATCCTTTAATTGGGATTTTAATGGTGCACAGTATTATTCTTTACAGTAAACAGGCATCCAGCAAACTCAGACACACATCTCACTTGCATGTACTGTGGGATAAGGAGTTGAGTAAGCAGGAAACAATCCTTCCAGATGCAGAGCAATAATTCAGAAAAAACAGCCTAAAGTAAACAGAAGAATTGAGTGTGAGGCTTTCACACCATTTCCTAGCCTGAGCATCTGTTCAGGAGCTGAGGTGGATATTTAGATTCAGAAACAAATCTCAGTATTTTTGCATAAGCACAATCCCCTTCCTCCTATGGGAAGGGATTTTCCTTCTGCTATCCTCCGGCGTGGAGAGCCACCTGGTGGGAGTTGGCAGCAGTGCCTTGCTGGGTTCACCTACCGAACCCAAAATACTCTCTTTGCCATACTCCTTTGGGGTTATTGGGATTATTATTATTTGGGTTATTATTGGGATTTCTGTTTGCGAAATCTTCGTAGCCTCCAAAGTTTTTCTGGTTTTTTTTTCTTCTTTTTCTTTTAGTGTTGTGCAATTGTAGTTATTCTCTGCCAAACAGGATTCACCAAGAAGGCTTATTGTGAGCCATTTCATAGCTGGACAAAATGTTTTAGCAAAGAAAAAAAGGTTAATGACTTAGAAGTACAAATTCACAATATCTTACAGATGTAAACCAGATTCACCAAATCATTTCATGTGGGGAAAAAAAAAAAAAAAGGTGCCCATTCAGTTGCATGCTTGTGCTAGACAAAGGAATTAGTTTCTGTCTGCCTGCTGTCTCAGGGCTTAGAGCACTGTGGAAGGCTGGAAGAGACTTGATTTAGTTGCATGAAAATCCATCCTCTGTAAGACTGAAGGCTGGCTGTGGGCTGAGGAGGAGGTGCCAATAATCAGATCATAAGATGTTCTAAACAAGGGCTTCCTCACTCTTCCCCTCTGAGATTGTTTAATTATTTATTAATTATTGACGTAATCACACAAACCAAAAGAAAAAAAAAAAAAAAAAGAAAAGAGAGAGCTGTCTGAGGCTGATGCTCCAGCCATGTGCTGGGACTTTTGCTGGGTAAGACAGTATATTAATACCCTGGGGTGCACTACAGGGCTAGGGGACCAGATGACTTTTAAAGGTCCCTTTCCAACCCAAACTAATCTGTGATTCTGTGATTCGACACACACCAGTGTTCACACAAGTTTACTATCGAGTAACACAGAGAAAGTTCTTCAACAGGTGAAATGCAAAGCAGACTGCCCATTCTGGCACCAGGGTATGGCACTTTACAGGGAGGTAGGAATGGGGAACTCAGATCCTCTCAAGAAAAAGAGATATCTGAGTTTAGAGCTCCTAAACTGTAAACCCCTGAATAGCTGAATGAACCCATCCTCTTATATTTGGTTTGGCAAGTCCAGGCTTTCTTTAGAATTGTTCTTTTAACAAGCAGAGAAAAAGATGATTTTTTTTTTTTTTCACAGTAGGAGAAAATGAGAAAAAAATCTGTATGAGCCACATCAAATGTGGGTGTTTGATCCAAATCAACAATTTGATTCGGCTAAAAAAGTCTCACATCCTGAATTCCAAATGCAGGATATTTTATCAAGTACTCATATTCCCACTGATATTTCAAAATACATTCAGAAAGTACTCCGCCTATATTTTGCATCAGAGTTTAAAGAGAGCGTTGGAAATTCAGGCAGTGAATTTCCTAATTTCCAAGTATTACAGGAAAACAGAAGCTTCTTTCAGAATGTTGAGCATCCTTTAGCTGAGAAGTATCTGGGACATTTTATCTCTCTGCAGGAAACAATGGCAAGTATGATTATTCTCTTTTCTGTTGTTTTAAATTGTCACCTTTATGTAATTAATTACATGCGCAACATGGAACTGTTATGAGAGGATTGAGTGTGCTAGGCAGTGTAGCTCTTATCTTGGAAGAGAGGTCAGAAAATCACTTATTTATATCCTTCAGCAGGGCATTCCATGTTTCTTGCAGGGTCGTGGTGAGCTGTGTAGCACAGCCTGCCCCCATCTCCCCGATCCCCTTCTTACAGCTCAGTTGCATTAAATTGAGTGTAGGTCTGCATAACAACCTCCACACCTCTTTCCTGCAGCATCAGGCAGACCCCATATCCTCAGATCAATCACACTGGGCACATCTGGCTGCTCTGACATTGCTGCTCACTCACCATAAAGGTCTAATGAACATTCTCTGTTTGCAGCTGTTTCTTTGCTGGTCTCGGGAGCAGGTGTGGGCCAAGTGAGTGCCCTGGCAGGGAATGCACAGCCTCAGAGGCACAGCCAAAACACCCAGCCTGTAGGACAGAAGTCAGTCCAGGCTTTTCCAATTTCTCTCTTTCTAAAATACTGTTTCTTTCATATTTTTGGTGTCATTTTTCTTTCCTTCATTTTAGAAAATGCATTCTCATATTAGTGTACTTTATGTCAGAGGAATTTCTGCTTTGAATGTCAGAGTAACAGAGTGGCTGTAGTTCCTCTGCTTAGTACATGAGCTGCTGTTTTTTCTAGATGGTCTTTCCACAACACATCTCATTATCTCAGAAAAAAAAATGATGGTGCATCCACCATGGCCTTACATCATGCTTCAAATTTTTATACAAACTTGTTGGTAACTATTTTCAATGTAAAGACAATGGAACAAAACCAATTGTGTTTGCCAGCAAACACAAAGTCAAACATCAGCTTTTAAGATCTTTGTCCCGTTAAAGCACAAACCATGGTATGTGCTTCAGAAGAAACCTTACTTCTTTCTACTTCTCACCTGGTTTGTTGCATGCAGAACCCTTTTATTGCAGCTCTGTTTTACAGAATCAGCTACTCGCCGTGAGCATCCAAGTAGAAGTGCTGATTGTACAAACATATACATCCACCTGTCAAAACCATAATTCACATTAAACGGAGATTTTAAAATTAACGTTCTTTCATGAGCTAGGTTGCATGCAATCTTAGATCTGATGAAGCAAGAAACTAGGACAGAGTCAGTTTGAGGTCCTAAAATTGCTGCTGTTAATATCTAAAATGTATATTATTAAAATTATTTTAAATTTATGTGATTTCTTTTGTTCATATGGGCCATTCACTTAAGACTTGAACTCGTTGATCCTTGTGGCTCCCTTCTAACTCAGAATATTCTGTGATTCTGTCCTGTCACTCCATGTCCTTGTCAAATTTTTTGAAAATAATTCAAATTAAAATTGAAATTTCTATTTCAATTTATCACTGATGATTCAAAAGAATTTCAATTTTATTTGGAATACCATATCCTTGAGTTCCTGTACTATTCCAGGAGTCAAAGCAAAGCATTAACACATCCTAAGTCTCCATGAGCTCATTACTGAAGCAAGTTCAGCATAGGGACACCAATATGATAGGGGCTGGAGCACTTCACCTGAGGAGAGAGGTTAAGGAAATGGGTCTCATTCAGCCCTGAGAAGAAGAAGCTTCAGGCTGGCTTAACAGCAGTCTTCCAGTACCTGTGAGGAGATTGCTGAGAAGGTGAGATGAGCTTCGTCTCAGAAATGCATGGGGCAGGATGAGAAACAATGGGCACAAACAGAAAAGATAGGCTTGGCCTAGACACAGGGAGAATCATTTTTTGCAGGGAACACAGTGCTGTATTAAACCAGGTTGCCCAGAGGGGCTGTGCAGTCTCTGTCCATGGTGAGACTGAACTGTGTCTGACTCCATAGCTGACCCTGCTTTGAGCAGATGCTTAAACTACAGACAGGTCCCTGAGGTGTCTCAGAATTTTCTTGTGAACCTATAATACATTGTTTCAAAGGAAAATTGTCTATTAGTATGTCAGAAACACGCTTAAATGCAATACTGACACAGTAGGAGTTACATGAGGAAACCTCTAAGGTTTAGCCATCTCAAGAGACCTCCAACAATGTCATGCTAAACTGGATTTGTTCTGATAAAGGAGCTTTGCTGTGATTACACATAATGATCCCTAAAGCCACAGGAGAATAGTATTTTCTCTCCTTGTCATAGGCATAGAAATGTCTACAGCAAAGTTGTCACTGGGAAGGAAAAATTAAAATAAGAAGTTCTGACAGGAGGAACTCATGAAGTGTATCACCCTCGTGTAACAGTGGTTATGCACTAGAAGGGGTTGCTTCCACTTCTGCCACTCTTTTTAAAGAGTTTAGCTTAAAGAATCTAAATCTCTAAGGCTCTGTAGCCTTTTATGTAGTTATTTGAATTTTATTTAGATGTAAGATTCATGCTAAGTGGAGTTGTTTCTGCTTAGTCTGAAAGGGCTCTTCAAAATAATTTGCTGTGGCTGTCATAGTTTTCTCTTCTTCCCCAGCCAGAAGGGTAAAATCCTACATGAGATGTGCTTGCAGATTTCATGTACTGTTGAGTTGCATATTTAAAATACAGATTATTTGTGCTGACTTCAAAACAAGCTCTAAACATAACTTCTCTTTTCTGTATGTTTTAACTGCACAGTATAGGGAAGTTCATTTCAATGATCCTTGAAGGTTGTTTCTTGTTCTTGATGTTGGTTTTTTTATAATAAACAGAGACTTGTTTTAAGGAGTAAATCTATGATTTTGCCAGGGATGAATATAGTCCTGAATTCAATTCATTAATTTAGCGCCTATGAACAAAACCAGTTAAAATCCAAACTGAAATATTCAAAGAAATCTAGCACTACCATAGACCTCAGCAAATCATCAAATGATACATTTCTGCAAAGATGACTGTTTTTTTCAGGCATATAAGAAATAATTGGCTGACAACCTGGGTATATGAATCTTTTCAGGAGTAATTGCTTCAAAAATGAAAAGAGCAGCCACAAAGTGTGAGTCACTACATCCAGTTGTTAAAAACAGAAACTAAATATATTTGACATGCTCTAATAGTCATACATGAAGAAAGCAGAAACTTTCAAGCACTTTTGTAGGACAAACCTCCCCCTTTCAAGTACAAAGCATAAAGAGAAATGTAATTCTAATAAAAAAATGCATAGCAGTCAATGAGGATACCTTTGGAGTTTCACTTTTCGAGCACAGCAGAAGCTGAAATAGCCTGCCTTCAAATAGCTTTTGGGTGTTTGGAAAGAATACGAGATTACCATTCCTTTCAGACAGCACAAAATCAGCAAAACATTTCTGTCCTTTCTATTTTCTTTAAAGGCTTTAAAGTTTCTTAAAGCTTTAAAGAATATACTGAAATACTCTGTTGTCAGAAATACCAGAGTAAAACTATGAAACAATTTGAAAAAAATATGAAAGTATGCAGGTTTTAGCAATTGCACACATTTTCCAAGGGTTTTCTTACACATTCCATCTCTCTTATCACAACATATTAAATCAAAAGTATATCACTATATATGTACTACATAAAGCAGTGATCTGGGCAATCATTACTCTATTACAAAAAATGCATTGTGGTATTATTACCTTACATTTTAATTGTGAAAGTCAGAGGATGGTGGTTTTATTCTGCTATTTTAGTTGGAAAAGAAGATCAGAAAAAGTTGGCTTCATACATCTATTGGTTAGAAATAAATATAAATACATCTATAAATATATATATCAAAACTTACAGCTGGCCCTAAGTTCAATTATATTTAAATTGCTGTGAAACAACTTAAAAGGAGTGAGGAAAGGGCTGCAAAGAGAAGCATAATATAAGAGTTTCCATTCTGAAGAGCAATTTTATACCTGATAAGAATGGTAGATGTCAGCAGCAAGCAGCGATGAAAGTGGAAAATATAAGGAAGCAAGATCAGAGAGATGAAAGAGAAATTTCAGGTAGTAGGAGGACAACAAAAATCATTAAGGAGTTTAGTTCAGATGCTTTCTAAAAAGTCAGATAAATACATAGGAGCTAATATGATAGTAGTATATAAAATAATTAATGGTGAAAAAGGCCAAACAGTGTATTTACTCTTTCTAATATGACATTAGCAAAGTGTCAGCCAAAGCCTTACTTTTATCAACATATTTTTAATAGATAAAAGGATATACTTTGCAGATTATGCATAAATAAGCTGTTGAAGTAACTTGTGCAAAACTGAAGAAGAAAAAAACTGCAACCTTTATGCAAGTAATAAAGATTTTACCACTCCTTCAGAGAAAATTCTGGTAGCTTGGGAGGAAGATTTTGTTTTCTTTCTCCTGGAAATGTGGTTAGCTAGCAAGTTTGGACATCTTGCAAAGCACCTCTGGAACTAAGGTTCCAGCTAAGTCTGCTATTGGTCTTAACTACAATGACAGTTCCTTTGTCTTTGCTATGGTGCAGTGCAGATATATTGGTTACCCTAAAAAAATAAAAAACCACTGAAACAAATTATGGTTTTAAGTGTAAATTCACACCTGCCTGTGAAATACAGGTTGTACTTCTATATAGCAACATCGATGAGGAAGACTTGACTTTTTCTGTAATGTTCTATTGAAAACCCACTTAAATTAAAAAAAATTATTTACTAGCAGTAATAAAATAATTCTTTACGTAAAATAAGCAACTCTACTACCACAGAAGAAGTTTATGCTGCTCATATGGTGTCATGACACTTCTGTGTAGGTTATTATTTTTCCCACCCCACTTCTCAGAAGCACTTCAAAGTGTAAGGATGAAGCTTCATTTCCTACCAAGTTTGTCCTTGATATTAATTCAATAATTGTAGTTTATGCCATGGAAAAGCGTATTGCACCAAAGAACACGTGAGATCTTAGGATGCTCAGTACGAAATGCAATCAAAGCTATTGGTATCCAGGGTAGGAGACTGGCAAAGTGATCTGATAACTTACCCAGGATTCCAATTAAGTCCACTCGAGTGTATTTTTTGCCATTACAACTTTGGATAATCCATTTAGTCTTTCACAGTTCTCCACCACTAAAATGGGAAAATCATTCTTTTCTTCAAGATACACTGGAATTGTTTGTCGTCGTAATTGGAGTGGGAAAATTTCAGTTTAAAAACCTATTTTAGGGCATCAGTTCTTCACTCTATAGGAGGGTTAAAAATACAATTTTTTATTACTTCATAATCAGATAAATACTAACATTTCTTTGTGAAAATACCTGTCATTCTTTCAAAATTCCTATGAAAAATACATGGTTTTTCTTCTCTCTTTATTTTTTTGCCAGCCAACTGAATGGTGACACAGATAATTGAGCAGTTTCATATTCCACCAAATGCAGCTTGCCTCTAATTAAGTGCTGTCCATGTATGAGAAGGATTAGAATATTAGGGACTTAAAGTCAGGATTAGCTGTAGAAGCTGTCTTCATCCTCAGGAAACAAATTAAAGGCACTGTTGATTAAATGGATGATTTCCAATAGTCATTGTAGATAGTCCATGTACATCTTCCTGTCACCATCTTTTCTCAAAGTGATGGTATGTGCATTACTCCCATTCAGGAGAAATTAGTCATTTACTGTGTGCAAGGGAGCACTAGAGATAATTTTATTTTAAGACTATGAAGAGATTTACTGATGGCAGTTCAGGGTGTTGATGACCACGATGTCTCTTTGTTTTATAACTTTCTTGGTTATTTGACTCACAGAACATTTTTTCAAGGAATTTTTAATTTACCTCAACTTCTACCACATTTTGAACTTGTTTTGTTCCTTAAAGCCAATGAAACTGCTGGCAGGACAGATTTCTGTGAAACACAGAATGAAGTGTTAGACCAAAAATAGAAAAGGATTAGAGACACTTAATGGCTGGTGATTTCTGTATTCCAGTCCACGATCTCAAAATTTCTCAACCTCCTTCCTAATCTTTATACCCATTTCTTTCACTGCTGCTCAGCCACACAGAGAACTGGATCCATTTTCAAGGACTTGCTAGTTAATAGAATTCCTGGCCCCAAATGAGGTTTTGAGGTGCCTGCTTTCAGCATCTCCTCTCCTCCAGCTGACAGCTGTGGACACGAGGAGGTGGCGGTTTCTCTCATGCCCTCTCTTCCCAATTTGAGTATGAGGTTTTAAACTCCACTGTGCTTCAGCAAGTTAGTGTGCAAAGTGGAAGAGGCTGGTTCAAATTTGATGAGGTGGAAGCAAGTTTGTAGTTCATCTGTATTCCATCCTGGTAGACAACCGTTGGGATGGGGGAAGAGAAAAGGATGCGTCCCTGCCCTTCCCACAAGCTGTGTTTTCCACAGGAGTAGGCTCTGTAAAACTGCCAAAGTGGCTTTCAAAAATCAAGCCCCACATGCCAGTCAGTTGGGAAGCATTTTGTGGAGGGCTCATCATAAGACAAGCTAAAGGTGAGCAGATGTCCTGAGGTGCCATGCATGCATCTCGCTGCCAAAATGGAGGTGCCTACTAGAAATGTTTGCAGAGGAAAATGAGATGTCACAGGGATGTGTTGCCTACAGAGCTGGCCTGCCACGGGTACTGGTGATATCAAAATGATGGACATGTATCCCTGAAACTCAGCACTCCTGCCCTCTTTGTAAATACATCCTTGAGCATCTCTGATAGTTCTCTCCTTCTTATTTGTTCTGGTTTGTTGTCTTTGGCCGTACTGAGAATGGTGTCATGAAGTGTCCTCCATCTAACACTTGGAAAAATTGCCTATTTATTCCTGTGTATTCTTTCTTCTAATGGCTGTGTTTGAGGTGGGTTGGAATTTTCATGATAGATGTAAATAGGAATTGTTTTGTATCCTTATCTATTCTCCTTCAAAGAAACTGGTCATAATTACTGTTTAAGGTTCAGCTGTCGGTACTGCTATCATAAACTACTTCTATTCTATTTAGTACTCAAAACTGAGATGCAAATAAACATGAACAGAAATAATTAAATCAATTACTAACTTTTACTGTTTTCTTGTTACTCTGTGTAGCCTTTATATTTTCAGAATAATAATGTTCAAATTCATCTTAGCTGAAGTAATTTTTTGGTTGAGATTCATTCCTTCCTCCCAGTTCTCAGAACTAGGTCTTGCTTGAGGCAGTTATTTAATTTGTAGAGAAATTTCTTCTCTAAACTTTGTCCCAATGTGACTTTTGACCAGTTTATGTGTGGATAGCTGAAACAATATGTTACCAACAGTTTATTAACTTCAGCTGCCATTTCTCTGCTTCGGTATTACATGTTCAATACTTTTTATGATTTAGAGGCCATCATTATAACCTGCCAAGTATGTCTTTCAAATGGGGTGAATACACATGTAGTTTTGAAGTTAAACATAATAGTTTCTGTTTGGCTTGGGGAGCTCTGGGTACAGCAGGCAATTATTACCAGGTTTCTGTAGCTTTACTGTTCCAGCCTTCTCTCAGATATCTATTTCCCTTTCCCACTCACCGTGACTAGAAGATTTCCTGTCGCTGAGCCTCCCATGGGCTGAGCTGCCCTGGGCTGTGTGGGTGATGTGGCAGCCTCTCTGGTGCTTCCCAGGTTTTTTTATCCTTCTGAAAACCTGGCTGCTTCATTTTTACCTCTGCCGCCAGAAAGGAAGGAAATCTTAAATAAGGAAAGTGTCCAGAAATGCCAGAGATGCAGGGAACTAAACTAATTAGCTACATGGAAAATGTTCAGACCTAAGGAGAGGAACTCCTTGGAACAGAAGAAGATGGATGGTTGCAAGGGAAGCAGAATAAAAGGATCTTTTCCTTGGGGGGTGGCAGACAGGGTGGTTGTGTGTTGACAGTATCTGTTGTGTGGTGGTGCATTATTCAGGGAAAGTCAGCAAAGGCTAAAGCACTGCAGGAGGTACGTGGGAATGCAGGGTCAGGACTCCAAAATTACTAAAATTCTTAATTTCCTAGACATCTCATGGGCACCTGCATGCAAATTTATCCAGCCTCAGTCTAGCTGCCACTTCTCCTTTCAGGCTTCTGAAATCCAGATCTTTACTTTTCAGATGCCCAAGTGCAGTGTTGAGGGTAGAACTGCCTAAACTTTTTTTGCTCTTGAGCAGTTGGACCCTTCCAGCTCTGCCAGGGTTCACAGACTGAGCACTCCTCCATCTGATATTCTTTTTGCAGTCTTGTCTGTATTACAGGACTCAAAACAGATAATCAGATCAGTGTACTCTCTTTAGTGACCCGTGGAAATGCAGGATGCACATTTACAAATTTTTTTGCTGGCTGTGATAACATTTCTTGGAGAAATACCTTGGTCGTTCTGTTTGCATGATCAGGAGCTCAGACTACCACATGCCTTTAATGAACTGCTCTGCTTTTACGAATCCCTGCCTGACATTGTTCCCCCTCATTAACCCATTTTTACAAAAAAATAAACAGCAAGTCTTTAGGTTATAAGATTTAATATCCTAGGTTCTTGTTGTGAGCTATACACATAGCCTGCTCTCCCAAGGACACTGTGAATTACAACAGATGGGCATGGGAACCAGAGGAAATGGCTTCAATTTTGAATCTGTTATTGAAATTTCCACCAGCAAACTGAGTACCATTTTAGTACTACAGGTGCACATTCACTGTACATCTAACAACAGTTTAGTTGTAACACCAGGCTTTATTTTTGAATATTAATTCTTTAATTGGAGATCAAATCGTCCGTGCCTGACTGAAAGCAGCTCTCATTTATGTAATAAATTTATGTCTAGCAGCTCCACTCAAGCCATTGGAGTTGTACTAGGGCCGCCAAGAATGCTATCATCTTTAGAACAGCATAAGCTTATTAGAAGAATTGTTTGATCTTATAAGTGAATTCAGCAAGTTAAAATCACCCTTCATCTAAAGCAGATCATTGCATTAGGGTTAAATTAATTGATTTATTTGATGGTTATGTCCTGGAGCCTGCCAGGATCCTGAGAGTATCTCTCTCTTTACTCCTTCTCTTGCTTCCTAGCATGAAAGTGATGGAAGCAGAAGAAATGTGCAAGTTGCAAATTCAAGTGTGTCACCACTTACTTTTAGGTTATTTGTTGCTGTTTACGTAGCAGCTCAGGGTCGTGTGGCACATCAGGCAACCAAAGCATCAGGTTACAGCCTGACAGCGTGGGAAGGCTGATTGTTCACCACCTGGCTTGGGCATTCCTGCTTGCACAAAGTGCAGGTGATGTGTGCATAACCTGATGGCAAATTTTAATGCTTCGTTCGCCTACCCTCCATTAGATTTTTGCTTTATGCTGGCTGCTCATGGAGGCATACCAGTGTAAGAGATGTGTGCTGTACCAGCTGTGGTCCTGGAACAGGAATCAGTTGTGATGAAAGTTTGCTGTTGTGACAGCAAAGGGGCAGGAAGTATAGCCTGCAGTTGTGGAAGCCTTTTCAGAAGTGACATTTAGAAAGGCGAAATGCAAATGAAAAATGAGTGAAAATTTGTAAGGAAGATCTTCTTTCCCTTACCTCCCTTGTTTTCCTTTACTTGTATATGTATTTCCTCTTTTATCTGTTTTGGATTTTAATTCCTACTTGAAGCTCAGATGTTTTTAGAAGACGTTTAAGGTCACCTATAGAGAAGTATGGGTCATCAATTCAATATTGTTATGTGCACTATACATCACCTCAAGTGCCTTTAATTTTGTTCCAGACTTCACCATACAGACAGTAATATATATGTTTGATTTATCTATCATCATGTCAATATGAACACTGCTTGAATATCAGGCCTCTGGAAAGCATGTTCATCCTTCAGAGTCTCCTGATAGGAGAGCACCAGTGTAAAAGACCCAGAGGGAGAGAGAGAGAGAGAAAGAGAGGAAGAGGAAGAGGAAGAAGAAGAAGAAGAGGAAGAGGAAGAGGAAGAGGAAGAGGAAGAGGAAGAGAGGCACTTTTGGTCTACCTATTCCTTGGAAGTTGGATTTCATTAAATACCTGCATCTATCAATCAAAAACACTGATTCTGAGTAATCAGGCTTCATTAACTCCATTTGATGCAGGACTAATTGTTTAAACACAGAGTGAGATGAAAAAAGTCATAAAAGAATCTCTTTGTTAAAACTTTTGCTTCTGGTAGATGATAGGGTAATTTTCATTGAAAATTAAATTGTAGAAAGTTATATATGAATGTGGCTAAATACAGCCTGGGAAATTGTTCTGAAAAGAATATATTTTTTATCTTGGGATTAAAGTAAAACATCCTGAAATGTAGGAGTTGCTATGGAAATGCTTAAATTAAATGTAAAGCTTGCATAAATTTTCAACATACCCATCACTGTGGGAATTGGGGACATATGTTAGGGAGAAAGACATATACATGAAGACTAAGCAGAAGGTAAAACATGGGTTGTTTTTTGTTTTTTGGTTTTTTTCTGTGGATGTGTGTTTGGAATATTCCACTGGCATATCTATACTTCATTTTAAGTGCAGATCAAAACCCACACCGGAAAACCAAAGTATTGCTGTGCAAACTTCAGGACAAGCTAGAAACGTGGGCCTGAGGTAATTGTGCCACCAGTGCCCTGTCTTCTCTTGCAGCACAACAGCTTGGCCAGTTTTGGGCAAATAAGCTGAATATTGTATGCTTTCTAGGAAGGTGCTGGGTACCACCACAGTCGATCACAGCATGTGGTTGACCCTAGCTGGCCCTGTGTGAAGCAGAGAGAACAAGATGACTACCAGATGTACCTTCTGGCCTCAGGTATTCCATGGTTTCCTGAAGTTGGAATTACCTGAATAGCTTGACAGCTTCTTGTCCTTCCAACAGTCTGTCCACTGAGCTCCAGATGTTCTTCGGCAGGTGTAGTTATAAAGTGAAAAAGACAGAAGAGCACACTGCGTAAATTCCATCCCTTTGCCCCCATTCTCCATGCACCGTGAATTTGACACAGACTAAGGGTTTGAAAGTATACACTTTGCACTGTACTCCAGAAATTAAAACTAAAATTAATTAACTAAAAAGTTAATTAAAAAGACACTCTTTTGGACATAAGAAGAAGTGCTTGGGAGAAAAGAAATGCTTAGCTTTTTTGGCTAAGTCAGTTTGCTCCGACTGTTGGTTCTGTGAGCTCTGTGTACAAAGCAGGGTACAGCACACTGTATCTTCTCTCCTGATCACCTTCGGGAAGTCCTGGACTTGCTGCACACACACAGGAGTACCTGTCCATGCCATAGGATACCATGGGGCTGGTTGGATGCAATGCCTGTAAGGCACTGCCAAGAGTGACTGGTGCTTTGTACCACGGTGTGTGTGGAGCCACCCTCACAAGTCAGCCTTACCATACTTGATGGTTTGCTATCACTGTTTGACACAAGATAAAACACACAGATCTAGAGTGAGGGTATAGCTAAAAAAACCCTCCAGGTTTCTGTCTGTGGTGATGCTGACATAGTGAATGTCTAATCAGCCCGAAGACTGCAATTTGCAGAAACATTCTGAATCTCTCTTCATGCTTGAAAGGCAGCTTCTGCAAGGTGGTTCAGTTTTCTGTTTTGATCTTCTTGTTAAATTATAGTTCAGCATTCTAATGCAAATTAAAAGAGAAACTCTGAATCTTCAAATTGCAGCTTCTTAAAAGTCAATTTCCTCTTAAAAAAACCCGATATCCATATCAGAGATATGTCATATGAAACTATACACCTACAAACACACATGCACCTTTAATAATCAAGTTATTCAGTTTAATCTAAGTCTTGACTTTTAATATAAAAGGCTTCCCTCCTCAAGGAACTTGTGTCTGTCTGTGTGCATCAGCATTTTGATTTGGGAATGTGCACTTCTGATTTAGTTTCATTTTTTCAGTGGAACTACATCAGAAGTGCTCCAAAAGCATGGCTAATGTGCTCCATCCACTGGTGGGAAACAAGGCCGCAGGGCTTTGTCTGAACAGGTGTGCCCAGCCCAGGCAGTGCTGCAGGTGGTGACTCACACTTGCAGTTGTAGGAATCCTCTTAGGTTGGAAAAATGTAAAAGATCACAGGCATAATCTTGACTGCACTAAAATGAAAAGTAAGGTTCCCATTCACTTTAGGGAAGGCATGCTACAAGAGTAGGTGCTCTTCCCACCCCAGCAGCTGCCTGACAGGAATGAACAACTACAGCAATCAATTTTTAGATGTGGCTGCTGGATCCAAAACAATAATATGCTCTGAATTGCACTTCTCTGCAGAGCTAGAAAAATACACCCTTTCGCACCCTCTAGCAAAGACACATTAACTGCTGGACAGCCACTTTAATGAATAGCTTTCATAACATCACACCTTGCTTGTTTGCCACTGTCCATGCACAAAAAATAAATTCCTCTGCTAACACAGCCTGCACCTGCCTGTCTTTTACAGCCATTTTAGACACTATTTTGTAGAGATGTGAGTGTTCATCATTCGTTAAAAAACGACATGATGATGGTAGAAAAAAAGAAGTATCTATTCAGTCATGTCCTTCATCTGTGTATTTATCATTTCTATTTTTGTTTATTCATTTAGATAATGCTGGAAAGCTAAGGGTTGAAGATAGCCATTCATGTGTGCAGATAAGCCTAGGAGGCTAGGAGATGCCAGTAAAGATATTCTTATGTCCATACAGGCAGGTGTTTGACCAGGGAATTTCAGGTATATATTTATATTAATTGTCCACTAAATAAAACATTGGGAAAAGAAAACTTAGAAGCAACAAATGGTACCTGGTGGACTTGGTTTCAATCTTGAAGCAATATGCTGTGTCTTTGTAACCCGTGGCACAGGCAAATGATTTTAACCATGGAGTTAAACGTTACTGGATTCATTAGAGACTATTTTGGCAAACATAGAGCCTATTAGAGAGATAACAAGAAATCATACTTATGAAACTATGTTGGGAATAGAAATTTAACTATAACATCTGCATTATGATAATATACTATTTAATTTAAAAGAACATATTTGCACAGCTAATTTAGATCAGGCAGTATTGGCGGAAGCTTCTTGTTGCTCGTCACAAGAGATGTTGGTCCTCAGGGTTTGATTTGATTCATACATGAGCAGTGCATATCTCAATGTTTAGATTCCTGATCCTGTGATTCAATCTAAATTGCATATTGTGACTATTATATTTGATACAATACCTGAAAGCAGTGTATTTAAAAATACTACACTGAAAACTGAAACCTTTTATTTAATCATAATTAGAAGATGTAGTAATCGAGATACCACAGACTTTATGTCTTCGGTGGGGAAAAGATATTTAAAGAACAGTAAGAAGTGAATATAACTCCATAAAAACTTAAATGCAGAGGGCCATATTGTGACAATTTGCCCATACAGTAGTAAGGTACTATTTAACATGCAGATTGTGTAATGGGAACTTTTTCCTTTTGAAACACTAGATTCAGGTACTTTTTGCTTACTTAATTATTCCACAAGTTGTCCAAATTACTACAGAAACGACTTATTTGTCAAAGATGGTCCTTTTTAATTGAGAAAGGCTGTCATAAACTGTACAGAATGGGTTCAAGTAACTTTTAGCTGTGATTAAAAGTCCCATTAAAAACTGTAATATTCTGAAATTTAATATAAGAATTTGTTTGGATTTTTCCCTGAAAATAATAGTATGAGTACACTTTTGATGGTACTTTCAAAATTTTTCATGAGCAATAAATATTCTAATCCCTACATTGTATGCAAGTAAACCATGCTACTTATTCCCTATATGTTATGTACAAATCCAAATGTTTTAACAGGTAAGCTAACTCATGGTCTACTCAAATTTTTACATTTTTTCAGCCCTTTGAACATATCCTAGCATTGCTCAGTGGTGGGTATACTTGTCCGTACACAAGTGTATGAAAAACTGTCATGTGTCCTTCACTGTCCATTCGTCCCTGGATGATAATATTGGATGGGTATTTTTCAAATTAAGATTTTGTTAAGTCAGGCTCAAAAGGCTACATTTGTATTTTGCCTCTATAGGAGTTACTGTTTCTATAATAATAATAATAATATAGTTTCTGATTCATATAGAGGTAGATTTCATAGCCTTCAACCACCTCCTAAGAAAGCAGTTTTCAGTTTTCAGCAGTTTTTTTTTATTTCCAACCAATAATTGCTGTTGTTTAATTTGTTGTATTGAATGCCTGATGTATTCATAAAGTAATGTCAAGGTAATTGTGGGAACATGAGGTCTTGTTGCCATGGAAATAAACACTTACTTACACAATCACATTTCAAGAAGAAAAAATCACTTTTATAAAAGTTCATTAAGACATACATTTTTAATTAACATTGATCAGGTTGCAGGAAGAATTCTTTCCTATTTTTTGTTTATATGTGTTGGTTTATATGTGTTAACTGGGGGAGCATGTATGGGATTGATGCTGAGTCAGTTCTTGGTGGTGACAGAGGAAATGCTGTTTAGGGGGAGCATGTGAACCTGACCACTTTCTGCATTAGCCCTCTCTTCCCTTTCTTCTTAGTTTGGCAGGCAAAAGTGTTCATCTCCACTTCCTTTCTTCCCCACAGTATTCTTCAGCCAAAATGGTCTGATGTTTCAGTCTTCTTGAGTTTTCTGTGTTTCCCTCATTCCATTAGGTCTCAGGGTTTCTACCAAGGTTTATTTCTATCCTTGATGTGAGATTCTGACTTGATTTTCCAAGTAATTTACCAAAAGTCTACTGTGCTGTATAGAAACTCATGTGACCAAGAATTGTCACTGCTGACACTTTTTCAAGCCTTAGATGAATTGTGAATACCACCTCAAGCTTCAATTTTTCAATGGTAATGAAAGCTTACTCCAGCAGAAGAGTAAGACATCTCACTGAGTTGGATCACTTGGCTCTTGCCATAGGTGCTCTGGAGATCCTCAGTGTGGATTTACTTTGGGGAGGATCTACTAAGAGCTCTGTAGCAGAATGTTCTGCATTCTCCTTAGCTCCTCAAAGCACATCAACAAAACTGAGATTTCCTGGGGCCATACCAGTGCTGCTTACCCAGCTGTTCCAGCTGGTCCTGCTCCACGGAGCCCTCCAGCAGCCCAGTGCAAAGTGCCAGAAGGTCACATCTCCCACCTCTCATAAAGTCTTGTCATGCTGCAGGCTTAAAGAGGAGATGGTGACAGCACAATAATTGCTCAGATAGCTCAGACAGAAGAGGCTTGTTCTGAAATGTGTGACAGGCTGGTTAGTGGCTGTAGGTGAATCCTGCAAAGGAGGTGAATGCCAAGTCAGACAAACCAGGCTGACACCAGCCATCACTGTTCAGAAACGTGCTGCTTTTCCTGCCCTCGTGCTGATAATGCCTGTCTCCCTGTGCTTATCTTGTCCTCTGCTGGTCCCTCAGTGAGCTGTGAAAAGTGGTATCAAGAACAAAGGCATCAACCCCTTACTGTTTCTCTTCAATGCCTTGATCTTGGAAATGAAAATTTGGGTGTAAATGTAAGCTGTCAGGGGCTACGCTGAGAAAGACATTTTGATGGCTTTCATGTCAGCTCTGGAAGTGTTCTGGAAGAATTACACATGCTCACCTGTCAAAATAAAACTATGCAATAGACATTCCTAAAAAAATAACAGGAGGAATGATAAAATTGCTAACTACATCCTGTTAAAAAAATGATGGATAGATTTAGAGGAAGCACTTTACCACCGAAATAACAACCTCAATGAATTCTTGAAGTCCAGTAAAGATTACAGGCTTTGCTTCCAATACTGGAACAAACCAGTTTCCTGAAACATGCTGACACCTGGCGCAGTATGATACACCTGCACTGGGAACATGCTTGTAGCTAAGATCATCTCCATCTACCAGGACTACTTCAAGTTCACATGACAAGAGAAAAAATATACAGCTATGGATATACACTGGATATTTAGCTATAGAAAAAAAATCAATCACATCAGATCAATGCTTCCTATGAATCTCTAGTTTGAAAAAATAAACATTTTATTGTGTCCAGACCTTCTAACGCAGTAACTCAGTGAAACACAACCTTAAAAATAAGCAAATGTACTACTATTATCAAGAATATGTTGGAATTGCAAGGCAGAGTAGGTTCAGAGTTATCTGCTTGGGCTACATATATAGATACCATATATATGCTTCAAAAACAAACAAACAGAAAAACCTATATGATTTAGAGTTTAACAATGTAAAAATATCTATGGAAATATAAAATGTATTTTATTGTTGCTAGGTTTTGTTTCACATTGGCTTGCTTTTTCAACTGAAAATGCTTCTGCTGTATACCAGAGAAAAGACCTGGAACATTTAAAGTGTGTGGTAGACTTGTGTTAAATGAAATCTGGTCTGACAGATGCTGAAAGAAAATAAATTATTTAGGAAAAACGTTGCATAAAAGTTTTACTGAACTGAGAGAAAGAAAAAATTCCCATGACTACTTGCTTTGCTCTGAATAACGTCAATAGAAGTGGCAACACCAAAACAGCTATTTGTAGAAGAAAGATGCAATGGAAAAATCAAAACCCCCCGTAACTGCTATTCTTTTTGTGTTTGGAGGATATGTAGCTTTCAAGGTATCTTAGTGCAATTATTATGGGTTCTCACTCACGTCAAATATTCCTATTAAATCAAGAGAAGCATTTGGTGAATGAGATTTCAAGATTATCTTTTTCCTTTTCTATAGATTTTAAACTATCTTTATATTTCTGTATTCATTTAGAATAGAGAAAGGAAAAATGGAGAGATTTTGTGGCATCTTTGGTTCCATGTGTAGCTTTGGTCTCACTTGACCTTGGGTGTTACGGTGGTATTAATCCTGGATATGTCTGCAGGGCAACTGTGACCAGCTGAGCATACTCTGTTCCACTCCTCAGATTTCAAAAAAATGTGCTGGTCCAATGGTCCAGGGAAGACCAGTAAGGCATGTTAAAGAAAGATAAAACATGTCCACAGTGAAAAACACTATGAGCTCAAGATGCAGCTTATCAAGGACTAACATTAAGAGTTTACTGGGTCAAAATCTGTAACTACCAACACAGGAACAAAATTTCATTATGCAGCCTTTCAATTCATTAGACAAAACATAGTAAGAACTAAAGGAACCTGACAATGCATTTTAGACATCAGAACCAAAATTAGGGCTATTTTATCTGCAATCAATAGACTTGGCTCAGCAAGAGCTATATATGTTTATTGTCACAGGATGTTTTTTTCTAAAAGAGATGTTTTATTTCAAACTGGAGTTAATGCAATGAAAATCTATATTCTATGTTTTACTGAAGATGAGACAGCTATGAAGACAGTCTCATTTAACTGTAATGTCAATATAACTATGAAATACTAAGCCTCATTTCAGAATCTTTAAAGCAGGACAGACATTGATTTAAGACTTCAAGTGTAATTTTAGTTTGTTTAGGCCTGCATTTTTCACTGCAGAAGCAGGACTCTAGAGAAGACGAATGCACACTTTGTACACCTTTAATCACCTGCCCTCACCCTCAGTCTGTAAGCTTTGCTGGCATAATTAAATCAGTAAAAGTTGCAAAGATGTGGGGTTCATTCATCGTTGTCACTGCTCTAACATAGGATCAGTCATACTGACAAGTGTGAATCTTCAGAAGTAATCCTTCAAGACCACAGATTCACAGTCTTATTGCTGATGATATTCCTTAGGTTAAGTATTGAGATATTTTTCTCAGAAAACATTGAGAAGCCCATAAGTTTCATATATTTGTAATAAAAAAGGTGATCTCGGTCAGTTTCCCCATGCAGAATTATTTTGGTAGGAAAGTGCTAAAATATTCTTGTTGACCTTTATTAACTAAAGAACATCTTTTTTGAATTCAACATGACCTTTCTTTTCAAGATGGAGTTAGGTTATATCAAAGAAGGTTATCAATTCTGAAAGGTCAAAATGAAATAAAATCTTTTGAAGTAATCAAAATATTCCCATTGATCTGAACTTTATTGATTTATTCATCCACTCATTTTTTGCATGAAAATTGTGTAAAAATGCTTATATCTGAGACATTACCAGTGTTGCAAGGTGGGAGAAAAAAACTCAAAATCTTCACAATTTTTATGGAAGACAAATGTTTCCTTGTACTTCTGTATATTGAGATGCACCTTACGTTTGACTGTCAATAAGAAACTGGGAGTCAATTGAAGGGAAAGCAGCTTTTGTGTTGGGGAACTTGAATTAACTGATTTTAGAAGGACATAGGGAGGGGAAGTAGGTTAAATTTTTGGCTTAAATTATCATGATGAAATTATGGAATATACTTATTAAGCTAGTCTTAGCATTTAGAAATTAAAGAATTTGCTCAGAATTTTTGAAAACAAAGGAAAGACCTCCTTACTACAGTAATTCCTCAGTTATGTCTTCGTGCAGTCATTAAAATAGCAGCAAAATCCTCCAATAGGTTGATGGACCATCATCTTACCATTTTGGAGAATATGAATAAACAAGAAAGGAAATTAAAATGCTCCTTAATGTGGAAAAGTAATCTTTTTTTTTTTTATTTGCCATGGCCCAAAAACTATTCATTTATCAGTGCCTGCATAGGGTGGCAGTGGTCTCTGCTGATATTTGCCTCTGAAAATGTCATGCAACCCTACTTTATGCTTCTCTCTTCTCCCACACATGATATATATGTTTTTAAATCCTCTTAGGGAATGGATTTTTCACTTTCTAAATTAAGTCAGTGTCCATTTGTTGTTGTTGTCACTGCAATGCAAATAAGCATAGTGATAAGTATTTCCCATAAATCCATAAATCAAGGGAATTACAGCACTAAACACAAAAGACAATTATAGAGGTGAGATTGCTGTCCTGCTTGACCCAAATGGCTGGGCACAATTGAGGACCTGAATTTTCTTACAGGAAGAAGAAACTGATGATAGATTCTTTTAGACTTTGGAGGCAAGTCTGGCTCATTTACAGGGAAAGTGTTAAATCCAGTTTCTCTGAGTGCCACATAATGGGCAATAAGTCATATCCGTGCTTACAACTCAAAGCCTACCCACTAGGAAATTAATTACAAAAAGAACCTCTACCTTGGTTCCAGCTGGGGCCACCCAAACAGTTTGTCCCTGACTGTCCTCTGGGGTTTCACTCTACTGTTCTCCTTTCTGCCTTTGCCGTCCTTCCCAAGAATGCTGTCTGCTTCCATTACAATAAGCAAGGAGGCACTGAATTGCTCCAGCCACCAAAAGGAGTTCCTGGCACAGCCTTCAGCGTAGCCGGAAATCCAGCTAGGAAAGAAAAGAAAACTAGAAGGAACAGCAAGTCTGGGTTGTGAACCACAGTTCTGGGCAGCTTCACAGGAAAGGAGAGGAAAATACTCATCGTGTGAAGCTGATACCAAGAACTGCACATTTCTGGAAGAATCTGTGCAGTGCAAGGGGGTCTGAGTAGTAACAAAGGTCTTCATTCCTCTGACCTACTTTTCTTATGTGTCTTGGCCCCTTGCCCTCCCTTCAAAGAAAACCACACATTCTACTGCAGAGAGTGCTTTATTAAGCCTTTGTAACACTTGTCCCTCTGTCTCCATGCACATACACAGAAACATTTCATTATCCAGTCACTAGATATGCAACTGGGGCAACATTCTCTGAGGAAATAATACAATGTAAAATTCTACTGAAGCGATAGCTGAGTGCAGAGTGGGAAGACTCAGTCACAGTTGTTTGAAACTCTCCATGATTTAAGAGAATTTTGCCTTTTCCCTTTCATTTGCTAGTCTGCAGTTGTTTGCAGGGATCCCAGTGGTTTCTTGACTCAGCCTAAACTACTATTTTGCGTTTTATGCTAATACAAATAAATGAAACTGCTTGGATTAGGAGATGATATTAATAAAAATAGCAAGAAGCCTCTGGGAACCTTTTGGCTCTCAAAAAACAGTTTCATTTAAACAAAAATGGACCACCACAACAGGAAAATAAAACTCATTAAGTAAAGTGATGTTATAAATAATGCTGATGGGAGATTTTCTCTACAAACAAATATATGGGCAAATTCATGACATGAGAGGTTATAAATAGCTCTTCTGGCATTTTATCATCTTTAAATCACACTAATTTATAGCATGTATGCTGACTGATTTATGGAATTATTTGTATAGGAGGCAGATGGAGACCTAAAAAGTAGGTTTCTTTTAAATGTATTGCAGGGTGATATCACTCTGTCTGTATTACCAACATTATTGTTTTGAGATAATAGGAATTACAGTGATTATCTCTAATATATTTGGGGGAGGAGGGGAGGTTTCCTGTCTTTCTTCACTCCCATTCACTTGCAAATTTAGTCTAGGATTCTATATATGTAACAAGCTGAGGGATGTGGAATAGCAACATCAATATCCTTGAAGCCCCCAGATGTATCAGTACTTTTTCCTTGGCTTACATTGTACATCTTCTATATTCTTTAGAAAACCAAATTGAGAAAAGTGACTGAATAAAGAAAAAAGGGGGATATTTATGTTGGTATTCCAGCAAGTGTCATTTCATTGTGTCATGTTTGCTAGCTAACCATTACTGAATTACTATCTCATACTAAAATATGACTTGGAATGAAGATTTTTTAGGAGTTACAATATTGATACACTGAATTGTGGGAAGAGTTTAATTGTTGAAGTATTTGTGAAGCCAGACAATGCCTTAAGTCCAGTCCATAAACTTAGGTGGGGTGGTAAACTGGATTTCAGTATAACAACAAAGTGAATGAAGCAGAAAATACACTTTAATCCCCTTGGATAACCAAAAGATAGCATTTAGTTCATGTCATACCTCATCTTTCAATCATTAGGATGTTACAGAAATTGGACATAACTTCTCAATTAACATTGAAGGGAAATTAAATTGGTTGCCAGATTGGAAGCTGGAAGAATTCAGTAATAGTTTTCCGCTTTGCTGAGCTACTCTGTGACATACAGTATGATCCATAATGTACCCAAACCCAAGCTCAGATACCAACAAACAAGGTTGCCTATTATTCTAGGTTGCCTACCAAATTTTTAACTGTAAGACATTCCAAATGAGCTACCCTACCTTAGTATTACCATTCCTATTTTGCATTAATGGAAAGTGTGACTGAACAAAGTAAAAAATACATTAAACAAAAGAGATCCATAATCTCCAAAAATACTTGCTCCAAAAATACCTACAAATTATTAGGTAATCAAAAAGTCAACAGTGTTTGATCCTTGTCTTTTTGTCAGTAATTAAGAGCCTGGCTCTCAATTTCACACTGCATGCTCAAAGTGTTTGAATCCTTTTGTGAAACACCTTTACAGAATTTAGTGTACAAACCAACTATAATTATCCTTGGGAAAAGAAAAAAAATGTGAATTTAAGAAGTAAGAATGATCTTCCAATTTAGCAAAGTCTGGGTTTTAAGACAAGGAATCACATATGAGCTCCGTATTTTGCTAGATGTGCCAAATTAAAGATGCAAGAGATGTCTAATTCACACTGCAAATTAGCTGTAGTATACAGTCATTATGCCAGTTCAATTGAAGCCATTTAAAGGGAAGATAAAACAGAGAGTGGGATGCTGTATGGAGGCCACAGTGTGACAGAAGAGTATGATCCTGCATTTTCTTATACTATAGGAAATGCACAGTTTCTTTTAAACACAGTAAACAGAAGCTGCAACTATTTACTTTAAGTTCCATACCCATCTTTGGAAAAGACTGAGGCCTAGTGTTCTGGCTTTGTCACAGGTGACACTGCAGCTTCAGAAATGGCCCAGTGTCCCCTGGAGATGTGCTGCAGTGTTCCCAGCAAGCTGGCTGGGACTGACCCCCCGTGAGCTCTGTCACACAGCAGCACCACAGCTCTGCAAATACAATTGTCTGCTGTACTGGCCAAGGGACCTGAGGAGGAGACCATGCAGGAAAAGTACCTTAGGAAGGTCAAGGACTTTTGGATACTGTGTGCTAGCCCAGTCTGTTCTTCACAGACATTTGCTGGATAAGATGCCTCACGGAACACAGACCTTCCTCCTTTTAAGATCTTTGCAATGCTACAGAAAAGGAATAGCAATAAAGATAAATAAGCCAAAGGTACATCATACAAATATATGCCTTTTCCAGAGGGATTTTGGCTAGTATAATAGCCACTAAGAAATTGTACTTATAGATTAAAAACAAAAATAAATTCAGATTTCCCTGATGGTTTCTGGTAGTTTTAAGCTTCACTTCTCCCTCTGGCAGTTCACCCTCTAGGCCATACACTCACCTTGTATTATGACAAGGATCTTCCAGCCCTCCCAGCAGACTGAAGAGCAGAGAAAATGAAAAAGCTACAGAACTACAGCATTGACTGATAATAGTTTAAACATACACACACTGGGGATATAAACATTCTGTTTACTAGTTTGAGTTGCTTTCCAGACCTAGTGGATCTCACGTAAAACAAGCATTTTACTAGTGATGATACACAACTCTTCTATGAAGTGAACAGATTAAACTATTTATGTTCAACTGCTGAAAGCACTCCAATAATTGATGTCAATGTCAGAAACTTTATTTGGTTTCAGAAGAGGTAGGAAAGCTTCATCCTAATCACAAGATAGGAGGTCTTCAGGCTTTTGAGAATGACATCTGAAGGGCATTGAGATTGTTTTCTATAAAAGGAAAGGGCAAATTTCCAGTACATATATAATCACTGGTAGCATTTATGTTGTCATCCTCTCTAAAGCAATAACAAAGTGCACAAATGGTGGATGATTAGAGAGGTCAGTCAAGTGCCCCATTCAGCTGTAATTGTAGAGTTTTTGAAAATTCTTTTGACATCAGAAAATATCATATGTTTTTTTAACCCAGCTTTTTGCTATGATTAGTTAATTCACACAAAATCAGTGAAGAAACAGAATGGCAAATTAAAAGCAGTAGAACAGGAATGTCATTTTGCAGTAGTGATAAGTAATCAGCAAAATCAGTTCACTTTAAAATTACTGCTACCAGCCAACATTTAACCCCACATGCATAGGACCTCAGCAAATTTTTGTTTAAAATACTACCACCTTGCAGATCTCGAAAGCCTTTTGAAAGCAGTGCTGCCCCAGGTACACTTCTGCTAATGCTGCAATCAGTATTCTCTCTTTTCCTGCTCTACCTAGAGCACTTCACAAGATTTTCCTATCTCACAAAGAAAATCTGAACACACTGTTTTACTTAATTAACATCAATTTTGAACTATCATGCCTCATAAAATCTGACAATCTTCCTACTAAGGAAATTATGCTTACTCTCTAATAGTATTTGAAAAGAAGTTATGTTTTCCACTTCATCATTTTTGTGCCGGGATCTTAAGAGCAAGGTTTTGAGTAATGAATGGACTTACACTTTCCAACTTTGAAGCAAATTTCCGTGAGAGCATGGCCACATAGGGAAAATAAAAATATAATTGCCACAGACCAAATAGGAGTTCTCATTTCAGTAATATTCTTCAAAACAGGGAATTATTCCAATTACTTATAGTAATGCACTGTTTGCTAGCTAACTACTTTGCTAGCTAGCTACTTAAGGGTGGAGGAATCCTTCAGTCCAAGTGTGATTGGAGTTTTCAATCCAGGAACAAGGGAAACAAACCACATGATGTTGTCCATCGCATCAGGTGCAAGTCTACATATTTATACACTTTCTTGTATCAGAAAAGGGGGGAACTGAAAGAGAAGAAATAGCTGGCAGGAGGGATATGGAACTGGAGAAACAAAGAGACAGGCCTGTGCTGACTCACCACTGTGAAGAAAAAAAGAAAGAAAGCCTGATGACCACAGCCTTAAATTTTATGTCACTTCTGTAATTCCAAACCATGAGAGATGGAGCTATTGGCAGGCTTAGATGTAACGTAGAAAAATGTCTCTGTAGTACAATCCTGTTGACACATCAGTTACACATTCAGAGCTCTGTGTGAAGGATTTGTCCTGTGAACTTTTATTACCTAATAGAAAAAAATTATGTTCAACGTACTAGGCTTATGTATATTTTCATGTAACTTTGACATGAAAGGGTGCTTTCAGTGCACCCAAATTTTAGCACTGGGCTTTTGTCATTGATCAGGGAGAATGAGGTAGTTCAACTGATCCCCAGACAAACATTTGTAGCATCTTAAATGTTGCGATGACACTTAATGTTTGCAGTCATTTCAGTTCTTCAGCTAATGGTTGTTTGCCTGCCATCAATAACCATTAGGATGGAGTCATAAGCTCTTTGGGAGAGTTAATATTGCTGCCTTGGTTTTTATCTTACTTTATTTTAGCACACCTTTTTTTTCCAAGAGCTTTATTTTTCCTTTCAGGAAAATAAAGAAGTAGTTCAGGATAGGAAAAGGTTTTGAATGTTAATGTCTTGCCTACTGAAGGCTTTGCAAAGAAAATTATGAATGCTTTCACCATACAGTGCATCATAGCATGAGGTTGTTTGGATTTTCTAATTTTTTTACAGTGTATGAAATGCCTCACGTACAAAAACACCAGTGGAAGAAAGTGAACTGAAGATTATTGCTGTGACCACTGAAATACATAGCAGAAGTCATACATCATCAGAGGCAGCAAGAATAAGCTTTAGGAAATTATTCAGATCTCTCCAAAGTCCTTCCATGTACAATTCTAACTTTCAGTTGGTGAAAACATGATTTTTCCTTATATAATAATCATTATATTTCCCTATGAGACCTTTTACATGTGTTACTCATCAAAAAAAAAATTACAAAGCCCACTGGGACAAGCAGGTACAGAAAGCTACATCTGGGTTGATCTTAGTTTGGCTGAAGTTCAAATCCAGTCTTTCAAAGTAGAAAGGAAAAATAGCTTCAGTATTTCAGCATTTTCTATAAACACAACAGACTGTAGGTACATGGGTCTCAGAATAGCCAGGAGGAGTTTTCTGCAGTGTGTAACTAAAAAAGTTCTCTTAGAATCACATACAAGAAGATCCTTGTGTTCTTATGCAATGTACATCATTAACGAGCAGTTTAGCTGTTTGACCAGACCCTAATATCTATTCTAATTGTATACAGCATAGTAGCTAGTAAGCCTTTGCTCTGTATGTCACCTGTTCTTTCCCATCTTCATTAAAAATACGAAGTGGGTAGGGCAGGGGGTGGTTCTTGCACCTTTCTCTGAGTCTTTGTTATTGCTCCTCCTTCATACACACAGTTCTAATAGTCTCCAAGTCCTCTTGATTCTGCAATATTATACAATCTCCTTTTCAAAATAAATGGAAAGCTACAAGGCTTCCAGCAGTATTTCATGCTGCACGAGCAATCAGTGGATCTAAAAGACTTTTTTTCCCATATTTTTGATGATTTATAGTCTCTCCCAAGCTACTGGTGTAGTTTCCATAGTAAATGGTCTTTGATTTAGCTCACGGTTATCAATGAAAAACCACCTGAAACACAGCAATGTTTCATACATTGTTTATCAGCCATTTGCCAGTGACACAAGAACCGCAGGTGAAAGGAAAGAGGCATTTAAATACATTATTTTTCATGCCTGTGCTTTCAAGCCGTTTGCCTTCTAGAAAAATTTGATGTCCTAAAGCCAATAAATATGACTGACAGTGTTAAATACAGAGTGACTTCAGACGTTTTCCTTCAGGTTTGCAGTAGATGTGACCTCACCAGGTAGTAGCTATCAAGCAGCTGTTTCCTCAGATCCTTGCTTTTCACTGTATTTCTCTGCAGCTTCATGGGTCTCCTCTCATCACAAGTTACTTTAAAGTTGTCCCCTCTGTATTCTGCACATCCTCAATTTACTGAAAATATATCTAAGTACCACTGAGATGTGAACGCAAAGGAAATCTGAGTCCAAATACTTCGCCTTTTCTTCTTGCAGCCAGACCCTGCGGGCAGAGATATCTCCATCCGACCAATCCTGGAGCACTGCGAAAACACCCACATGACCATTTGGCTTGGGATCGTCTACGCTTACAAAGGGCTGCTGATGGTAAGCACAGCTTCTTCTGCACAGCACTGACTTCAAGCTGCTATTTACTGATAGGCATGAGCTGAACTATATTTGCTTTCCTGATGGCTGGCAGTGAGTTAAAATTGCCTCGAGTATGACTGTCATAATCAGATCTGTTTTAAAGTTCATTAGACAATAATGTGTGGATATATGCATTCATAAAATAAAGACATTAGTGGCGCTTAAGCTGAATAGTTAAAATATACCACAAGCCAAGAAATTCAGTAATGGAAAAATGGGTCTATAAATGAGACAGCTTTGTAAATAAAGAAGTCAAATTCAATGAATTCCTATAGGGTCTCCAAAAAGGTAGATTTAGATTTAGAGAAATAGTCACAACATGCAAGATTAATGTGAGGCCTGAATCAAAATAGCCCTTTTGTCACTGAGGCAAATCTCCATAAAAAGACTTAGTTACTAAAACAGACCTCAGGAACCAGGGACCCTGAGGAAAAAAAAAAGGAAACTGTGACTATTAGTGATTAAAAGCTCCTGAGCCTGAAGGCTTTGAAAACATCTGATTTTGACAGCACGGACCAGCAGAACACCTATCTCGAGTTGAGCCCCATCTGGATCCTAAGCCTGACAGACATTAGTGTACAGTGCCTGAAGGGGTCAATCTGTTCCATGCATTTGTAGCATGCTGCTTCATTAGGACACTGGGAAAGAGGGGTCAGCTGCTTCCACTTGGCATGGTTGGTGCTGCTGCCCAGAGCGGGCTGCTGGTGCCCGGAGTCCTCCCCTTCCCTCTCCCCTGTGAATGACTGCTCTGGTGAGTCCTGCTGCTTTTCATGCTGCTTTCTTCAGGCTGAGAAGTCTTTAAATACCCAATACAAGGTTCAACAGGGAAAGACGAGAGCTTCTGTTTCTTTAACTTGTAAACAGTTGCTTTGTGGTCAGACCACTCTGCTGGGGTGAGCCTTCAGGCAAGAATGCACTAGCACCAAGTGTCTCGAGGTCCCAGGCGAGCACTCGGATCCTCAAGCTACAAGCCAAAAGGAAGCCTTCTCAGCTTTCAGGAATGGAATGGAAGGGAGTGGAAGAGAATGGAAAGGAAAGGGCAACTTTAGGTGTAGATTACTCTTTTTCAAACAGAGAATGTCCAAGCACTTGCTCCCTCCAAAGGGATCAGGAATTAGAAGAGATTCCACAGCTCAGGATGTCTGACTGGTCAGCTCTGGGTGGCTCTGGATGCACACCAACCTTGGCATGTAGCACAGCATTGAGGGATTTTTGTCCTGAAGGGTACCACAGGGGCCACAGTAAGATTCAAACAAATGGTAGGGTTTCTTTAGTTTTTTAACTAACTTCATCAAAGTTTTCAGCAAAAATATTTTAAATATACATTCTTAGGCAACTTTCTTTGAAGTTTCAAGTTTGAGTGGTGTTAGACAGTAGTCAAACTGCTTTGGTTCTCACTAGTCCTTTGCTGTAGATTGGTTTGTCAGCATGTATGTTGGACTATGTTCTACAAGATATGTGACTCTTTAATTCTACAAGTGTCATTTGAAAACTTAATTTGCAAATGCCATTATATTATTAGACAATAATATGTGCATATATGTGCATATATGCACACCTAAAATATCCAATACACTATCAAATTTCTTGGTTTGTGGCATATCTATAATATTCAGTTTAAGTGGTATTAATGTCTTATATATTTTATGTATGCCATTACTCACTAATTTCAGACACACAGCTTTTCATAACCACCAGTAAAATACACACTTTTTATTACTCCAGTGCCCTCTTAACACACAAATCACTACATATTAAAAAGGAAGATACTCATCTGAATCATTTAAATAATTGCTATGATGAGTTAATGAGTGATACGAGGACAACAGAATTGATGCATTTTATCTCATCACCAAAGACATTCTGTACACCACACATACTTTCTTTGCCTACAGAACAAAAACCAGAACCTCTGGTTCATTTTTAAAGGTTTAGCTAATCATTTTATAAAGATTTAGCTAACACAAAATTCTAATTTAACATGCTGCATACAGAAGGGTCAGTATTGCTAATTACATTCAATGCAATATTTAAGGTGAAATGGCTCTACTCGGGCCAAAATTATTTACTGTGACCTCTCGTATCAAAATGGGACTACCAAAAATGTGGTTAACCTAAAAAAGTTCTTTTATTTTTTGTCTTGAAGTAAAAGCAGTACTATCCATTCTGATGTCTTAAATGCACTGATGCAGTGAATAAATCACTCACGGTAGGGCAGAGCACAGAAGGGCAGAAAAGGGCAGGGATGGTAAGGTATGGCAAAATAAGGGGACACATTACTTGATGGGATACACTGGTTCCCTCTACCTTAAAGTAAGCAAGCTTTAAAAATCAGATTCACAACTCTTCAATTGCCTCTGAAGGGATGTGAGAAAATGCTTACTTACTGCATGAAGGCTTCTCGTTATTAGATTCAGATTCCTCAGGACTGGTGACTGGAGAATAACAGGAAAATGACCATCCTAAATTTTACCTCTACCATTTTATTAATCTTCATAATGACCAATGTATTAGTCTTCTCCTGTTGCTCCATAGATTAGCATCCGTAGAGGATTTGATGTTTTCTCCCATCTCAAGTTCAGCTCCTAAAAGGCTGCAGACAGGTTGAAGGTCTGTCTATGTGTACATGTTAACCATCACAGAATTACAGAATCAATTAGGCTGAAAAATACTTCCAAGATTGAGTCCAACCTATGCCTGAACACCACTACGTCAACTGGATCAGTGGAACTCAACTAGTCAGTTGCAGCCTTTCAATTTTTGATGAGGCAGACATAGTTGAAAAGCACCTTTATTTCATATATTCCAAAGGATGACAGAAAACACACAGTCTTAAACTTTCTGGTGGTGCATTACTAGGGAGTGCACTAACGTCTTTCTGAGGGGTATGAGTTATTTCTCTCATGTCAGCCAGAACAATACCAGACTGGACTCCTAGAATGCTTTCCTTATTAATCACACACAAATTAGTCTTGTCTACTGTTGGAGTCCTCTCTTCCTGATAATGCTTTAAGTTGACATTAGACTCAAGGCGTACATATGTTGGAGGTTTCATTGTGTCCCTGACATATTATTATGGGTACCTGTTATTCAGCTACTGAGAAACAGACTTTTGGGGCAAGACTATATTTTAAGCTTGACTGTTGCTCTCTGTATGAAATTCTACTTTTGCCCTATGTTAACTGAGGGGGTTTTAAGCCATAACCAATAATATTGACCACTTCCCACACACCGTTTTTAACGGCTCGTCCTTAGCTAAGAATTCCAATGCCAGCAACGAAAATACCAGTATTTCATGACTGAGATAGGAAAAAAATAATGCATATGCATCATGGGACTTGATAAAGGTCTCTAAGAATAAGAAATTTATTTTCTTCTAATGATTCATATTCCAGCATTCCATTATAGTTGATATACTGCACAATACAACTCCGCAATTGATTTATGAAGCCAAAGAAAACATTAATTCAACTAAAATACATCCTTGGGATAATGTTCAATCTTAATTTCAAGTCTAGAAGATCCTCTGCTTCCTAAGGCTCTCTAATTGCTAAGCTGAATTTGTTTTACTTTCAAACCTTGAACTTTGTTTACATGCATATATCCTTTGCATATATGTTATCCTTCTTTCTCTTAAATGACCTGATGTCTTTATTTCTAGGCAAATTTCCTTTCATTTGGCCAAAGTTCTGTGATTTTTCTAAAAAATTTGCTGTGAGTTGTCTACCATTCTTCCCCTCTGTTCCCTCTGCATCATTTTCAGCCATGTTATTATAGTGTCCTCCAACTCAATGTATATATGGGACAGCCTGAGTCAGAATTTTTTAAAAAGCAATCCTTTTTTTAGTAACCTCTCATTAATAGTTATGTGTTGAGATCTATCATGTAGATTTCAATCAGTTTAAATTTGTTCTCTTAATTTTATAGCATTCAGTATTTAAATAATGATACAGTGCAGTGTTAATACAAACACTACTGAGAAATGTATGTAAACTGCATGAATGTAATTACCTTTATTCAGTCTTGCAAAATAATAGCATGTTGAATTATATTGCTATCCCTTTTTTTTTTTTTTCCCCACTTATTGGCTGAGTTCATGTGTCAGCCATTTCATTAATTTGCTTAGGAGAGAAATTACAGTAATAGCACTGTAATCACTGGGGGTGCTCCACTTTCTCTTTTCCCATATGGCCTCTTTGTATCTTAAGTGGAGCTTTGCCAGGATTCCAATAAATATCAACAATTAAGACCAGCAGTCCAGACAACTTCTAAATCAATTCTTAAAACTCCTTCATGTAAGTTATGGGATGTCTGTGATTATAACAGCTTTTCCTGATAGAGTTTTCAAGAGCTATCTTACTTCTGGAATAAGCTGCACTGCACTATTTTGGCAAGATGTGAATGGACTGTTCCATCTCTGTGTAAATATAGGACAAAACCTCTTGTTAAGCATTTCTTATTGTGCATTTGAATTTGTCATCTTCCGAGGAATGAATCATTATTACAATTCATTTTTCTCAATTTACACTTTATAAATCCTTATGAATTCTGTTAATGCTGCTAGCCATTCATTTACTACTATACATTTAACTTACCTTTCCACTACCTCTATTTTAGATCTTTAATTCATAATCATTATGGATTTCCCTTTTTTAACTTTGGTTACCTTCTATTTAGCCTTTGGTCAATTTTACTGCCTTTTTATTTTACATTCCACAACAACCAAAACAATTTTTAAGGTAAGAATAGCTTTTTACACACGTGAAGCTTAGGACAGATCATTTACAGCACATGCCCAGTTGCTGTTTGTAAATATCCCTGTTGCTTCCCCTTCCCCTATCTCCAATGGCTTCCTTTGCTTTGTTGGATAATACATAATCATTACTTTTCCTTTTTTTTTATGCACTTGGAAGTAGATTTTCAAAAAAAGAGTTAGGTACCGTGGTTTAGAGCTTGAATTCCAGTCATGCCCAGCAGCTGAGCCTTCAGTCATCACTTGGTGCTCTTGCCTCTGTGGGCAGGAGGGGAAGAAGGTGGTGGCTGTGTGACAACTAGTCACCAGTTAGCAAATATCCAGCCAAAAATTTGGCCACTGACAGCATTTAGGTACCTGCAGATGGTACTGAGGGATGGTCTGGCTGTCCTTGCTGGATGTTGGATGAAGCTTCTCACAGCTGCTTCAGGTGCTTAAGCCCTCTGTGCGTGTTGAGCCCAGGAGCTGCCTATGAACAGTGTAGCTGTGGTGTGCAACATGTGACACTCCTCTTATTCTTTTCTTATTATTTTATATTTACTCAATAAAGACTGGATGCAAAGAATTTTTTGTTTTGTCACTGAGGAAAGGGAGGCAGTGGAGCAGCTCACCCAGAGAGTCTGATCAGCTTTTGTCCTTTAAAAGGTTCCAAAGACAGACTGGATAAAACTATGAACAGCCTGGACTGAACTCACATCTGAGCCTGCTTTTTGAGCAGGAGATTGCACTAGATGATTTCCTCAAGTGCATCCCAATTATCTTATGAGACTGTATCATCCAGATTATTATTTAATTCATTTATCAAATTAATAAATATAACGTGTAGAAAAACTGAATAGTTTTTCAGATTATGTTAAAATTCCCAAATGTTTTCTGATAATACCTTTGATTTTTTAACATATAAATTTGCATTCTTTCCTAATTCCCTTCATGATCAAAAAAAGTACTCAGAAGAAGAAACTGCCTCCTTGTCAATTAACTTGCATGATTCCAACTCATAAATATGGTGGGCTTAGCACCTACCCATCTGCCCCAGCTTATAGTGATTAGAGAGGAAGATAGTTACGTTTCGTGGTGAGGAAAAGTAGTTTATAGTGGTACCAGATGTTTACTATATCTTTAATAAAACATGGACAGTATTTTAGCATCCAAAACCACATTTCCATATGGTTTTGTTGGATAAATTTTTCCCTAATATGACCATAAGGAAACTTCAAATATATTTTGAAATGTTGCAAATAGTGCAGTATTCCCTTACGTGTCTCTTGGCATCCATTTTTGTACAGCAGAAATAGAATTAAAGTGTAGTGCACAGTTTTTTAGCAGAGGTGCTTCACCTCTTTACAAAGCTGTGATTGTGGTAATCTTATACCAGAGACAATATAAAGCTATTCCAAATGGGTATTTGCTAATGACCAGTTGTGTATCTGTTTCAACTTACTTACTAGAATGTGTTTCATGACTAAGCAGAATTTTTATGGAAAAATGTCAAATACAGTCTGAATGGAAAGAAAGGAATATATTTTACTGACCTGTTGATTTGGCAGGCTGTAGTATAAAGTAAAATCTGGATGCCTGCTAGTGTTTTTAGCTTTGTGCAGCTGCCTTTCTGTATTGCACTGGGAATAAAGGATTTTGCCAAGACCTTTAAGAAGAAAGTCCCTCAGTTGAGTAGCTGAATATCATATCTTGCAGTTAAAAATAATATTTAGCTCTTGTCCTAATGCTCAATAGAAATATTAAGCCTCCCCTTAGTAACATCTATCCAGAGCAGCTCTGTGAAAATGAACTAAATACACATCTGACTTGTATCAGTTTAGGGGAGTGAGCAATGGTTTAACATCAGATTGTACTGACTGGAAAGGTAAGAGACCTACAAGGCATAGTTTGTCTTTCAGTTTTCTAACCTTAGTTATGGTACTGCTAATTTAAAAAAAAAAAAAAAAGAAAAAAAAAAAAAGTCACTTTTCTATGCATCTTCCTGAAAGCTGCTCAGTATTTTTTACTGCACAATTCTCCAGTGAAAACATGGAAAACAAAAATCCCTTTTCCTTTTTTTTTTAAGCTCTGTAAAATCTCATTTTTATCTGCAGCCATTTCACTGAATTAAAATGTGCCTGTGTCTGTGATGATCTGTTTTTAATGAATGAACCTGAGCAGAGAACACACAACTCAAGCTTCACAGTAACTTCAGGCTGAAAGGTCTTTGCAGGCCAGAGTCAGAACTGCCTTGGTTAAAGGGGGCCAGGAGGGGAAATCTCACAGTAATCTAGTGGAAAAAAACAAAACCAAAACAAACAAAAATCTCCAGATGAGAATCTTTGAAGAAGAGGCTTGCTTTTATTCTTTTATATGGCAGAGAAGGGATACAATCCACAAGTGAGCAGGCTCAGTGCTACTGCAATACAGCAATTAAGTGCAAAGCTGCAGCCTGGTCCAATATAAAATCTTTCCAAAACCATATTCCCTAATTATTGGCAATCAGGACTTCTGATAAGATTGGAGAGATTTTTCCTCAGGTATTTGTCTGCTCTTGCCAGATATCTTCAGTATAATTTTCTTTATCTTTCTTTCCTAATACAGTTCCTAACCTAAGCTGACATGACTTTGAAATGAAACATATAAAATATGGTTTAAGGTCAGTACAGGGCAATGGAGGTGAATAAACAATTTCCTTCCTGCCATGTGACAGTCTGTGCAATCCAAGAGCAAATTAGGCACTTGATTGTATCAATACATGTTGTGGATCTAAGCAATTGTTACTGTGTTTAGCAGTTAACTGCCATGAACAAGATTTAAAATTAACTAACGGGTAGAGTTTTTAAAAAGTGATAAATATTTTCTAACACTTCAGCTACAAACAGCTATGAAAATTTGGTCAGTATAAGATTCTTTAAAATTAAAGTTTGCCTGCAAAACTCTGTAAACACAAATAATATATTCTCCCTACACCTGCTTGTTATGCCTCTAACATTTTAATACAGATTTCTCTTAGTGACCACTATTCTGTCTTTAATCACAGTGATAGTGACAACAGTGATCTGTTGTCTTCAGATACTGTTTTCCCCAAATTTATACAGTGGTTTCCTGACAGCCTTTTCAGGTGCACTGACAACACAGCCTAAACTTACTATACCAACAGCTGCTAAGGTAATATTCTAAATCAGTGTCACATGGAAGCTGCCTACCCTCAAACAAAAGATGAACCAAACCAATTCTGCCTGTACAGCTGCCCATATCTTCTGAGAAAATCCAAACCAGTATTTTATGGCACTTTTTACATCAAGAAGATGTGTGTATTTATTAGACCACCAAAACTGAAGAAGGCTTTAAGTTCATGACTAACAGTGTAGGAAGCCTTCCTAGCTGCATTCTCAGTGTCATTGGTTGAGATCCAAAAAGGACTAAAATTAGTCCATTAGACTTGATAGTAGGTTGATGTGTCCTTAAATTGTAGACAACTGCTTCCTATAGGAGAATGTGTAGCCCTGAGTTATTCAAACTCCTTCAGAGATGCGTGGGGTCCATCAGAAGCCTTGGGATGGGAATTGTTACTGCCAGCAAGGAGCTGCCTAAGTGAGCTGGTATAAAACTGGGGACAGATGTGTCCTACACCTCTCTGAATCCAGCACATTAGCACTGCTGAGAGCTGCCTGCCTCCATCCCAATGTGTATTCACACACACCTTCTCTAAAGACTGTTTAACCAAAATTCTCAGCAGAGATCACAGCATCCCATGCAAGTGCCCAATTAAGACAGTCACTTTCCCATTACATAGAATCCGACAGCTCTGGAAGAAGTTCAAGACATCCTTCTGAAGCCAAACTCTGCTCTGAGGTTAGGGAGCACATCTCAGGCAAAATTTAGCACTGTGCTGTGGTCTCCAAACATGAAGCTACACAGTGGTCATCACCAGCATCATTGTCCTGAATGAAGATGGGTGCTCCTCTATTCTGTGTGGGGCCCAAGCCAGCAGAGAGTCCGAGAGCCCTTTAGTAGCTTGATGCCTGGAGGAGGAGAGACAGCTGCATAGCAAATCCTGTCAGGCAGTCTTAAATATCAAATAGTCCTTAAATTCCACAACAGTCTCCAGAATTAGGTGTCCCCAAGCGTAATTTGAAATGTAATTTTATGATCTGGGGAAGACGAATGTTTAAAGCTTAGGTACCAGGAGTAAAGAGGAGCTGAACTAGGTTCTATGAGTCTGTGTTTCTAACTGTAGCCCCCAGGTTTCATATTCAAAAGTTGTCAAGGAATCACGGAAATCTGGACCTTTCACTAGCAATATCTGCATCCCATTACTCAGCCAAGCCATTTTACAGGATTTTACCATGGGATTTACAGAATTTTTACAGTCATAAAACTGAATCTTTCATCTGTGCATATTGTCTGAGCCTCGGGAAGGGGGAAAATAAGAAGGGCAGATGGAGGGAAAGCAAAGCATCATGTTCCCTCAGGAAGGCTTTATCACAGAGGAGAAACCTTACCAACCCCACAGAGCCCTGCAGGCATCTGTACCAGGCAAATAAGGAGCTCCTCTGCAATCACCACTACACTGGCAGCAGGATGCAGAAACCTCTCAGCTTTTATCTATGTTCGAGTCTCAAAGATGAGCTGTGACTTCTAGAAAAGGAGATCTCTCTTCCTGAGGCAAGCATTTTACCCAAAATGCAAATAAAAACAATGCTCTCAGATTTATAGTGCTTCATTCTGAGGAAACCCACTTGCTGCAAGAGCCCCTCCTTATCTTTAGTTCATATAAATAAATACATATCTTCCTTTCATCTGAAAGATATTTAGCGATTTTCCATGCTGTTCTCAATTATAAATGAGAATGGGCCAAACCATAACCCCCACAACACTCTTCAAATGATCTTTTTTCCATTATAATTGATGTTTTAGATCATTTTATAACTGCCTCAGCTATAAATTCATCCCCATTATTTGTAATAAGTGCTGGCCTCATGTAAGTATATTGGCTGTATTCCCAGAATAATGCTTTTGGAATGGAATCTGTTCATACTGGGGGAAGTGGAGGAGAGTGAGGGATGACCTACAACCCTAAATATCTCATTAATAATTAACCATAGTAGGAGAAGATAGAAATCTTCTCCATAGCTAATCAGGGTCTCATCCCTTTAAAAATGTGATGTAGAAATACAGAAAAGGATTCCTTCTACCCCTCAAAACATCTCGGCCCAGACCAGCCTGTTTGGCAGTCCATGGGCTGGCAAAATGTAAATTTCCAGCAGAACTGAGCTGTGCAGTGCCAAGAGTGCAGGGAGTGGAGAACAGGCAACCCCTGAGAGGGTGGGGTGTCTGGGAGGAGCAGGCTTGTGCCCTGAGAACAGGTGCCACCACTGTACATACCCCAACACACCCAGGTGAATACAGCAACAATTTGCTTCTGCAGAGCCTGCAGAGCCTGTACATTCCTGCGCTGCCTGTGCACAGTGCCAGACCCAACAGCAAAGGAGTGCTGCCTGCATCCTTTCCTACTGGAGGTATTGCCTTGTTTACCAGAGGGGCTCTGAACACATATCAGAGGATGAGCTGTTGCTCTGGCACAAAGCTCGGTAACAGGCTCACTCACCTCGGCTGCCCTCCCTGAATGGCTGAGACCCCTTGCTGACCCAGGCAGCTTGCCTACAGACCCCTTAAGAGCATCCCCTTGCCATGCTCTGTCTGCAGCAGCCACCACTGTTCTCCCTACAAATCTTCTGCTGCTGGGAAAGTGAGGAGAAGAGGCAATGGGCCAGAGTGAGATGTGAGCTCTAGGCCTGCTAAAGGAGGTGGGTTAAACTGAAGAGGCAGGACTGCAACAATGAGGCAATGGAGTGCCTGGGACTGAACCAGCTCCTGAAGCAGTGTGTAGAGAGATAAGGTGGGAATGTTGCTGAGAAAGGCTTGGGTAAGGATTGTCAGGGCAACTACTGCTGCTGTTGCTGGGAAGGGCCACCTGTGCCAGTGTGTCTTGACAGGGTTTGCAGCAGTGATGGCAGCATTGGAAAGTGGGTGAGCAAGTGATTCTACATTCCTTGCCTGGACTGGGCAGCCCCTGCAGCCTGCCACGCTCCATGGGAAGAGAGTAGATGCCTAATCTGCCAAAACCTCCCAGTCAGCTCTGCTCATGAACATGTGGCAGGGTGACATATGTGCTGTAGGCAAGAGAATGAAATAAGCCAGCAGACAAGCTCAGGGAGGGCAGGGCTGGCAGTCCAGCAGCAAGTCCTGGTTGGAAGTGCCTGGGTGAGTAGGTAGGTGGCTGCAGCCTGCAAGTGCCTGTGGGAGTGCAAAATAGCTGAGTCACAAGTGGTTGGCTTTGTTGCCATTGTTATTTGAGATAAAAACTTAGCAAATAATTGAAGAAATTTGCAGTTATTGGTGTCCAGGTGTTACTACAGTTGAAACCCAAGTTTGTAGAGCAAACATCACTCTGCCGCTTCCCTACTCACTTTTGTTTGTCTGGCTGCCAAACACTTTTCTTCTAGTCCAGGTTATTGCCATAGAACAAAAAAAATCCAGAAAAATTATTAAGGTAAATTATACTAGACAACTGCAATTAATCCCCCAAATGGCCTCAAATCACCATTGACCTCCAATTTTCTGGAATGCACATAAATTGAAATTGTATTAAATAGAATCTTATCTCCATGACATGGCAGTGGACAAATGTGATGGTCTGGGAGGAAGGCTACTGAGGAAGATGAGAATGCACCTTTGCTCTTTCTCCTTGTCTGTTCCTGCACTGTGATCAGAAAAAAAGCTGCTCTGAAACCATGAAACATGAAACCATGCTCTGGACCTTAGTGATAGTTCTTCTCTCCGTCCTTCCCTTCCCTGCAATACCATCTGCTGTCTGTCATGCTTCCCAAGGCACCATACACTCCTACGGGGCTTCGCCTAGACTGTAGGCTGGGTTACCTATTTACAACCTCTTGAGTTCGTTTAGGGTTTTGCTGCATTGCCAGCACTTCTCTGAGGAATGCAAGAGGAAGAAAATAATTGTTTGCAGCAGTTCATGTTGCAGAAAAATCTAATTAAATTTCAAGGGATGGAGATGGCTTCTTTCCACTGAAGGCTTTCCCCTGCTGAATTGCAAAAGCATATTGCAAATAACAAAGGGGCTAAAACTTAAAAATACACCAAAGGAAAAAAGCAAACAAAAAATTGCCACAAGAATGTTTTATGCCAGAAATCATTAGACAACTGCAATTGAAAGGCCATTACCAACTCCCACTATAATAAAAGACATTATAATTGTAATCTGAACAACTCGGGTGGCACTTTCTACATTGTATATTTATCTCTCATGGGACACATCTTGGCACTGCTGCTTATTAATGTAGGTGATAATCATGTAATGAATGGCTGGATTGATAAGATATATTGAGAACAGCTGCTAAAAATAGCTAAAAGAACAATGCACATTATATCTTTACTGGAATCCTTGAAAAGAAACGGAAGGGCTGTCTTATTAAAAATATAAAATAAAGATAACCATAGCATTTAGAGAAATTTGTTCCAATCAGGACTAATTTTAAGTTTCACATTTTCCTTGTTAGAGTGCAAATCTGTCCTATTGAGCAAAATAAATCACACAGGTAATTAGATATTGAGCAAAAGGTAGGTGTATATCTCTGAATTGTAATATTGCCTATGTTTGTCAAGTTGGGAAATGTATCTGTTTCAAATTAGTGCTTTTTCTGGATAACAGACGATTCCTCTTATAATTATCATTTTTTCTCCTTCTTTTACCATTTCAGTTATTTGGGTGTTTCCTTGCTTGGGAGACACGAAATGTCAGCATTCCTGCTTTGAATGACAGCAAGTACATCGGAATGAGTGTGTACAACGTGGGGATAATGTGCATTATTGGTGCTGCTGTTTCATTCCTTACTCGGGACCAACCCAATGTGCAGTTCTGCATCGTTGCTTTAGTCATAATATTCTGCAGCACCATTACTCTCTGCCTTGTGTTTGTACCTAAGGTAGGCGAATTTGTTTTGCATGAATCTGGATCCTTTTCCTGCTGTTTTGTAATGATCATGTAATATGTAGGTGTTTATCACTTTTTCAAGTGCAGGGGGTGTGCATTAATTCTTAACCAAGCCCATCTATAAACTCTTGTCTCCGGACCCTGAAGGAAAAACAAAGCTTCACGACATTTTGAAGAAAGTGTGAATACATTAGCTTCTAATGTCTCTATTTTTACTGAAATTGTGACTGGGGAAACAAAAGTTGTTTTCTATAGTCTTAATGGAATAGTCTCTATTTCCAGCTTTCAGGAAATTTTTGGAAAGAGTGGAAATACAAGTAGAGATTCAGGGGGAAGAGGTCTTGTTGTCTACTCTGCCACGTTTTGTCTTTTCTCTCTTCTTTTTAGTGACCACTTACAGGTACCAAAGGAACAGCATAAAGCTGTCTCTGGGGAGTTTTAGGTTGGATATTAGGAAAAGGTTCTTCACTCAGAGGGTGCTTAGACACTGGAATGGGATACCCAGGGAAGTGGTCACAGCACCAGCCTGACAGAGTTCAAGAAGCGTTTGGACAATGCTCTTAGGCACTCAGTATGACTCTTGGGGTGTTCCAGCAGGAGCTGGACTTCATTGATCCCAATGGATCCCTCCCCAGGATATTCTAACATTCTTACAAACACTATGCAAGATAATCAAGATCTCTGTTTCTATACCTACGAAATAGTAAGAAGCTTTTAGTTCACTAGCATGATGTGAGGTCAGTTGTGTTGAAATCTCTAAGTATCCATTTATGGTGGTACGATAGGCTTTGTCAGCACCTCAGAGGAAAACTGTGTGTATGCTGCATGGGCTGACACTGAAGTTATATTTATTAATGGGTATATTAAAGGACTAAGTGAGGCACAGACTGGGAGGCATGTGCATTCATTTCCTTTTGCTCTTTTGGGCACTGAGGACAGGTTCATTGTGCCTTGTTGGAAGAATCTAGAAGATACTTACTTACAGAGGGCTTGAACTTGATCAGTTCCCTTGCAGAGTTAGGCTTTAGACATGAATATGACAGATCTTGAATGAAGGGAAAAGCGTTTTTTATGTAACCTTACTTTAGCAAAGCCTCAAGTACTAGGGAATGCATTTGATGTTTTGAAGTAAAATGTTCAATTGCATTCATTTTAAGTGGCTTGTGTAAACATAGCTTATTACCCCAAATTAGATGCATATGCAGTTGGATGTCTGAAACATTTGCAAGGCAAAATGTAGGTCTTTTTGCCTCTCAAATCTGTTTTTAGATTTTTCAAGTGAGTATTTATAAAAAGTTTGTGGCTCTCTATTGGACCACATTCAATCAATGCATTGAGAAAATTTTAATCAGGTGCTAAGGGGCATCTCATCTACTGGGGGGTCAAGAACTATGTGTGCAAAAGAAAACAAGCTAATAACCTTATCTCAAAGTGAAACCACTGAAAGAATTTAGAGGCACAGACTAGCAATAGAAGCTGATTTGTGATCTGCCAAAGAAAGCAAAGTAATTCATTTTCCAGGACTGACTAAACAGGATGTTTTTGCAACTTCTGCAATTCACTTCTCAAATATTAAAAAAGCCATACAGACATGTATAGTCATATTTCTGTTCTGGATCTTACAAAAGAATCACAGCTCTGTTCTAAATTGAGGGAATGTTCACAAGCACGGCTATAGAGTGTACTTTGAAACACTGCAAAATTTAAGTAGGTAAGCTATATGAAAATGCATATTAAAACTCTGGTGCCAAAAATACCTCCACAGAATGTCAGAACTCTCTTCAAAGAGAATTATTAATGCTGTCCATGCTCTTTGCCCCTTTGCTTTCATGCTCCTTTGCCCATCCTTCTCTTCTCTTGTCAGAGGCTCTGAAATGACTTTTCTGATTCCTTTTTTAACCCCTTCCTCTGATCTTCTTTTAAACCCCAATTACCCTACCCTCATTTTTCCTCTCAGTTCTTTTTTACTCAAAATACAAACATGAACCATAGCCTCCTAGCATGAAGTACTTAAATTCTTTTCACGTAGTTTCAAGTTTCCAAATGCTTAGCTATTTAGCAATAAAATTCATCACTGGATAAGGTACAGAAAAAAGATGTTGAAGCAGAGGCTGGAATGCAGCACTTCCAATGCCCTTGTGAGTGGTTTCACAGCTGGAGAGTTCTTCTAGCACTCGTTTATATTGTCCTACATGTCCTCTCGCCGTGCTGTGCCACAGTCACAGCAGGACAGCTGGCCAGCACTCCCCCCTCAGCCTGCTCCAGCGCAGGTTGCACCATAGCTTGTCTGGACCCCAGAAGATTACATCCAGTAGTTTGTACCTCTAGGTAAGATGTTAGTGTGAGACAGGCACCAAATCTCTCCCCATAATCAAGTATGTTGTAAATTAGTACAGTCTTGGTGACACAGGAAGATTGTTGGTGAATACTAAAGTCTGTTGCTCATCAAGCACAGGGGATGATAATGAAGACCTGGAAGACTGTACTTTCTCATTTTTTAAACTGACCAGACAGATCCATGTAGTAATGTGGTTCTGAGCCAGGTGAGTGCCACTACTTCTCTACTATACCAAGAAAAGTGCATTCCTTTTAACTAATCTTCACCAGTCTCCTGGGTCAACAGTGATGAAATTCAGTTTTACCCCACAGCCCTTGCATGAATCTGAATAGGGAACTACTCAATGATATAGACACACTAGGGAATGAAACATGACATATCCCCCTTCCTTCTTGTCAGCTTTACTAATCTTACTTACTTATAACATGGCAATTACTATACTTCTCCAGTTAAATGTCCATTTCGTCCACTGCCATTTTCTTCACCACCAAGTGCCTTAGAAAAAAACATGAGGAAAATCCCATAGCAGAGTAAGAGAGAACAGGGAAAAAAAAGTTCATTACCCCTCTATTTAAAGGTACAAATGTTGATAGCATCATACTGCATTGTTATACTGCATTAACTGCAGACATTCTTGTTATCCAATCAAAAACCCTCCAAATATTGTTAAAACTATTATAGATTTCCACATTCAAGGATATCTTTTAGAAGTTATCTAGAATTCATATTTTTCCTCTCAGAAATTAACTGCTATGTCCAATTATCTTTTTAAGGACCAAGATGTCTACAGTAATTTTCAGCATATTCTTCACCTCTTTAAAAGAAGAAATCCTAATATGCATTCTCTTTTCATGAAGTAATTGCCGCAAGCTTATCCAGGTTTACGAAGCTTCCATGTCCTTTCATTTTTTCTACTCCATCCATTTGGAGACAGAACACTGGCCTCACTTGTAGTCACCCAGCAATTGCATACCATTTCTGGCTGCAATGGAATTAACACATTAATTCTGATCTAGTTTCCTGCAGAGCAGCAAGGCAAAAGTTCTAGGGATTAAAACATTCATTTTCTGTGTTGGTAGCATTTTATGCCTATTTGCAATTGGCTCTGTGGATATTCAACGTTGACCCTTTGTGAAAATTGAAACTGCACGGATGTAAGACAGCAAGATATAAGTCCCACTGCCTTTATGGTCAGAAAAAAAGTTAAAAAGCTCATCTAACCTCATTCTTTGTACAGCACGAGTCAACAATGTTGCCCATGGACTTTTCAGTCTAATCCCCATCATGTGAATGAATTCATTACAGCATGTCCCTCTTGCAAAACACCCAACTTTTTAGCTATAAACTCCCAGGTGAAAATGATTCAACGGAATACTTCTATCTCATATTCAGTTTGAATTTTAACCACATCAAATTGCAGAACTTTTATCTTGTAACACTTCTGCCTGCTACTTTAAGAAGCTTTGTGATTACCATTCTTCACCTTTAATTTCATTTTCATGTAGTTTTTTGTCTGGGACTTAGACACAATTTCCAGTGCCTTTAACTGCAAAGCTACTTTCCAGGCAAAAACCTTCATGTTGTTTGGGTAGGTGCTTGGGATTTATTTCTCCTCAAGGCCAGGACTTAGTATTTCCCTTTGCCTAGCTTCAAGAGATTCTCATTGGCCCAGACCCATTTCCTTCCAGACGGAGCAACAGGACTAGTGACTGGCTACCACAATCCTCTGAGCCTGTCAGGGCAGCTCGATTTGAATCCACTTCAGTGGCTCCTTGCCCAATCACTGTTTTATCAGTTTAACCATGAGGGTCCTCTGGGAGACAGTGTTAAATCTTTGCTTAAGTCAAGAAAAATAACTCTCTACCCTCATCTACCAGCCTAGACATTTCACTGAAGGAAGCTATAAATCAGGTTGGTCATGTGGTATTTTCTTTCATAAATCAACGAAGACTGCTTCTAATCACATTCTTGCTCATGTTTGGAAATGGTTCCCCAGAGGATTTACTGTAGCATACCCCACGGACTGAGGTGAAGGTGGCAAGGAGGCATTTCCCCAAATTCTTCTCTCACATCTCCTGAACACAGCTGTTACATTTCCTTTCTTTCAATCCTCAAAAACTGCTCCCGACCAACATCATCTTCCAAAACTAACTGAGAAGGGCCTCATGATGACATGGACCAGTTCCCTTAATCCTCAGGCATACAACTTGCCAGGTTGGCTGAACTTGATGAGTTCAATTACTTTAGAGGTCTGGAATTTCTGAAGGCAAGTTTTACCAGAAAAGACTAAGGTGAAGAAGGCAGAGAGCACCTTAGCCTTCTCCATCTACTTTACCACCTGAAAAATTAAACGTATTATCTGCAAGCATCATCCCAATCTGCAGCCTTGGTCTGTAAATACATGCCAGGGACCACATTCTTCAGAGTCTAAGTAGTCATATATCTCTCCATTAGAAGTCAGGGCCTTACCTCATGCCACTGGAGCTGCAGAACAGTGCCATGCTCTTAAAAATAAGAGGAATCAATTCCAAAATACAGCTATACCACAAAACCTGGCTGGGCTGTGCATACTAAATGATTCCCCGTTCTCTCTTTTCAGACAACTCGACACCTTTGGATTTATTACTCCGTGTCTGTCCTCTTAGGGCAGGGAGCTCCTTCAGCTTTGTCTGTATACAAATGTATATGTATGCTGCTTGGCAAGTAACATAAATTTTGTATTCTCTAGAGAAATCTGAGAATCTCTCTCCCCCTTGCCAAACAGCAGTAGCTTTCTCTCCTCATGTAGAGGTGATATTTTCACATTGTCACTGAGTGTTAAATTTTACTTATATTTGCTTAAATTAAATATGTTTAAGGTTAACCTTTTTTTTTTTTAAGTGGCTTATTTAATTTGTTTGAACAGATTTGGTTTATTTTGGGTTGCTAAAAACTAATTAAGTTTCTGTTATCTCCAGAGTGCAATCTCCCATGAGTTCTCTCTGTTAATCCTCCTTCTTCATGTCTCTCTCTGCTTGAGTGTTACTTGTAACAGCAGGAAAGGAGACATTTCAGATGGAACTGTGCTTGGGAAGGGAAGGGTTTTGTCAATTGTTTCTTTTCTTGAAGAAGGAATACATTCTTTTAAAGTATAAACATATCAATGAAGGAGAAAAATACATTTGATAGAATATTAAAATATATTTTAATATATTTAAAACCCAGATAAATATATTTTGATTTAGTTTTTTTCCTAATTTTTTTTACTGCTTCCCTTCTCATAATCATTTTCATTCAACCTATTCTATAAAGTTATTCAGAAATCATCTCAAGTAGAGAGCTCACTTTCCAGAGTTTTATACTTGAAAGTCAAAAAGGAGCTCTTGGTTTGCCTTTCGGTATTTTGAGCTACAAAATAAATAGCTGCAAAAAAAAACCAGGATTTCTTAAGGCTTTGCAACCTTTCAGCTCATCACACTGCGAACAAATCCAGATGCAGCCACACAGAACAGACGGTTTCAGTTCACACAAAATCAAAAGAAAGAAGATTCAAAAACATCCACATCAGTCACCAGCGTCAATCAGGCCAGCACATCTCGACTAGAAGGATTGCAGTCAGAGAACCACCGCTTGAGAATGAAAATCACAGAGGTACTCTTTACTGTATATACTTTATTCTTCATTGGTTTCTGTTGCAATTCTGCATTCTGCTTAAATGCTGACTACTTCTTTGAGAAAAAAAGTTAACTTTCCCCATAGAAATAATAGAAAAGACACAATTTATATGGATTGCTAACTAGTACAGCAAATATGCAGCAGGTCTGATAAAATGAAAATGTGCCTTAGCAAAATTAAACTTCCCCTATTTATTTGTGACAGGCCAATTACCCTGCTGTTTCACACGGACAGAAGTGTAACCTTTACTAGCAAGCATAACAGAGATCCGCAGCCCCAGGGGCACTTCAGGGCTGTCTTTGTTCCTGTTTATGGTTGAGTTCTGAGACTGCTGTTGCTGTTATTTCTCAGCCTCTCTGAGAGTTTGTTCCAAAACTTGCTGGACAGATTTTCACATCTTCCATGAAACAGAATTACATATTTTCTTAAGGTAGAAAAAGATGTTTATGAACATGTGAGCTGATGCTTTTGGCACAAAGGTAGTGAAGTTTCTTCACTACCTACTGAGGGAAAGGCTGAGTACATGGAGTACATGAATTTCATTAGAGCTCTAGCATGTACAGTTATAGTTATGTCCATCCTTGCTCAGTAGGCCTGAAATGATGACAAACCAGTCTTGAAGATTGCCCAATTTTTGAGACAAAATAACCATTACTGATGATATCTTAAAGAAATTAACCTGTTCTTGCCCAGTCTGTAAAGTATTCTTAGACCTTGAAGAAAAAGTATTTTGCCCAGATCTTAAGTAATGACGATTGCCTAGGTAACTAAAAGGTATTTACTCAGGCTACCAGAAAGTCCAAAAGTAAAAGTTATCTCTGCCTTGTTAAAGAAATTTAGTTCAGCTTTGCCAGGTCCCTTTCATGTGAGAGCCTTGAAATTTTTAATGAAGGCCTAGCTGCCTGCTGGCTATTTCTGTTCCTGTACTCTACTGTAGTATTTTTTTACTAAGCCTCCTAACACAAGATCTGAGCCTGTGCCTTGCAAGGCTCACAATGGTGAGCACAGACAGGGCTAGTCAGAGCAGCCACGTTAGTGGCTCACAGGGCCCTTCCTATTTCTTTTGGACTTTGCTTCAATAGATTAAATTTCCAGAACCAGTGGGTCCAAATCAGTTTCATTGTCAAGGGGATTTGGAACATGCCCTTCCATGGCTAGCAGCTACATCTCTGGCTCATCAAGTTTGAGTTGCTATGCCCCAGTTCTATAAGGAACAACATAAAGCTAAATTCAGCACTTTTAAAATTCCATTAAGCTGATAGTGAGTACCATCCTCTGGACACCACATCCTGCACAACTGTTCACAAAGAGGGTTATGAAGCTTGTTCCTTGTAATTTTCAGTTGGGGCTGCAGACAACTTGTAGTACAAGTTACCCTCTGAGGAGAGCACACTCTGCTCTGCTCAGTGCTAAAAGCAAAGCTTTCCTGGTAGAGTTGCCTGCAGTCACTCACATGACTGGACATGCCAGAATTGCCTTATATTCTCCTGTGTGTTCAATAATTTGATGAAGTGGTTATAGCTATGTATGCCGCGATTTTACATGTGGATAATAAATAGTTGAGAGGTTTTCAGACCGGGCTTTCTAATGCCCATATCTTTCTCGTTTGTCAGTACACCTGAGTTGCTTCTCTATCAACTACTAAAGCTTATTCCTCTCCTATGCCATGTGTGCAATACCACAGCGGAACACAATTTGTTACTTGTAGCATTATTTTTGGAGGTAGTGTAGTAGTGCTATACGGAGTCTGTATTTGTCACAATGTAGTAATTGCATTACCACCTGGCTTCCAGTCTAATTATAGAAAGCTATGCCCCAATATAGACACCTGAAGCGAGGACTCTTGAATTTTGAAGGATTTGTACTCTCTTTGTTTTGCAGCTGGACAAAGACTTGGAAGAGGTCACAATGCAACTTCAGGACACTCCTGAGAAAACAACATACATTAAGCAGAACCACTATCAGAACCTTAATGATATTCTTAGTATACAGAACTTCACAGACAGCAAAGGTGAGTGTCAGTAAAATCCATTGGTAGCTTAACCTGCCAAACCTTTGAACATCAGTCTCATTGAATTGGTTACAGAGCACTCAGACCTTGGTGCTTAAATATTTTGGTTTAATTACAGAGAGTAAGCAGATTCACATAAGATACGTAGTGCCCACTGAGCAGTTATTTCTACATGTATGTCTTCTACCGTAATACACATGGTGAAGTGGGGAACTTTTAGAAGTGTACTTGTGTTCAGAAGGCAAGTTTTCTGTGCTGCATGGAGAAAGTCACAGAATTTTAAGCCCAGTTTAATATGTGCTTGCCTGACTAGGATGCTGAAATCCTGCTTTTGGACACTGCCATCAAGCACGTAAAAGAGAAGCATGTAAATATTTCAGTGCTGATTTGGATTCTAAATGCAGAACTGAAGGCACTCATGTATGAAAATTCTTCCCTAGGAACTGATAAAAAAGGATTTCATGACAACTGTAATATTCCTAAGTTGTTCCTCCTGTGTCTCTTGCATGCTCCCTAAAGAACTACATGCAAGAGAATTGCTTCCATTAGAGTCATTTTGCTTTTTGGGAAGCAATAAAATCTGGTGCATAGTGCAATAAAAGTGGAAGCCAGGACACCCATTTATGGTGTCTTCCAGTTATGACTCTGGAATGGATCTACTTTGTGACTTCTGGCAAATAGCTTTGTACAGCTGAATATTACTATAGAATGTGAAAAACTGGTTGCTCTGTCTTCATAAGTTGTAGATTTGTGTGTTTGTTACACTGCAAGGCTCAGGCTTCCTATTGATGTGGCACCATAAGCTTGGTTAAATGGGACAGAAGTTACTCCTGTGAATAAATCTGAAGAATAATTTTAGAACAACAGCAAGAGTTCACATATGTTTTTGAAGTGTATCGAAATTTTGGTTGGATAAAGTTACATTTTTTTTGTGCCTTTTGTTCTAGCCTGGTTATACACTGGGTTGTATAACTTGTGGCAAAAAGAAAAAAAGGGAGAGTTCCCAGTGTCCTTTTTAAAAGTGAAAAAAAAAAAAAAAGAAACAGAAGAGGGGAAAGGAGGAAAAGAAAAACGTAAATAGCTGCTGGAGGCGTGTGATTATTGGGCTGAGATCAGGAGCAAGAACTAACATCAGTGAGTGGGATGAGGCAGTTTGAAAGGAACACATAGAATGTTCCTCTCATGTCAGATGCTCCAGGAAAAATGATAAATCATGAATAATATTTCAAGCAGAAAAGATACATTGCATTGTGCCAAATGCCCATATGAGTTTGGGTATGAGAAACAAAAAATTATTCTCAAGAAATACACTGGGTATAAATTTAGGATGGATGCTTCCCACAGCAAGATGCACTCCATTAGCAGTAGGAGGCTGGCAAAGAAATCAAGGATAAAATATAACCTTTGTGCACTTACTTGTGGCTATGTATACGAAAGACATTGATGCCTAACTTCTGCTTGAAGCAGCAGCATCCAAGATTGTCTTTGTTCCTAGTTTTCCCTCAGTACAGTTCCCCAGCTTTTCCACTTCTGCTGTGGGGTGCATATTTAAAATCATCTGTATGGAGGCTAACTATGGAGCCTTAATATCCAGAGCAGCTTGGAACTATGTATTATTTGGATTTGCAGGGTAGATATTCTGCATACTGAAGTTTCTGGACACAATTTTCTTAATAGACCTACCACATAAAGCTCCACATAAAAGCTGGGAGAGGTGAAGAAAGATATTTTCCCTTGGCCAACTTTAGATGGAAAGATTAGAGCATTCATTCACCTGGGAATGAGAAAGACCTGGCTCCCAATTTGCAATAGGTGTTTGAAGCTTGGTCCCACACCAGGTGGCAAATACTCCACGCATGCATATTACAGTGTATCCTGATTCTGATACAAATGACATCAAATATTCATACTTCCAGGCTCAGAGCCACCATGATCAGCAACCCTTGCTAGCCTTTTTCTGTCCCTCCTATTCCATTTCTTCTGCCCCTTCTCTTTCCACATTTCCCTGTCCCTTAGCTACGTGTCTGAATCTGCTGTCTATTCCTCTCACCGCATCCATTCCCAACAGTCAACCTATGTGCTTAATATAAATTTGCCATTCCAATCAAAATAACAAGGCTTTGGAGAATTCATGCTGCTGAGTCACTGCTGCTTCTGTGCAGATTCAAACAGACATCGCTTAAATGGTACTTAAAAAAATTCTGGCCCTTACGGCTACAGGAAAGCTAACTCTGAATGACATGGCTATGCTTTCTGTAGCTATGCATTTCATGAACTTTGGGGAAAGGAAAGTACAGAACCTTGAAATTATGCATCCCTGGTGGTACTTGAGTGAAACTTCATAATTGTAAATAATCTATTAGTGTGACCTAGAAGTGACCATCTCTCTCATCCCCACTGTGCAACTGGGGAAGCCAGTCCAATATTGGTTTTAAGGTGATGATGAGGTCTGTGCCTTCCTTGATCTTGTTAAAAAAGTGAGTTGGGAGAGTGGGAATAGGACAGTGAAGAGAGAGGCCCAAAATAGCAGCTGACTTGGAGCTAAAAATCATAGCAGATAATTTGCCATATTCGCTTTGTGGTTCACTTCTATGTCACTTGTTTTTACGAAATACCTTGCTGTTCTGGAAGAGCTCACACAGAGAATGCCATGTAGTGTAACCCCATTGCTATTGCTTACACAAACTCAGGGCACTGCTCTTCACAGAACAGATCATAACATGGGATTTAGGCAATGCATCTTGAACAAGCCCTAATCAAACTTTAATGTCATAGTACACTTCAGTAGGCTTCTGATCTGTAAAAATTGCCCAGAGTTAAAAATCCTAACTCCTATAGCCTAGTGCCAAAGGAGGTTATTTGATTCGTCTCTTCATTCCCCACCACCCTCATTTACATCAAACACACGGATTTGGGACACAAAAGTTTAATTACTTTAGCCAAACTAGGTAGATACAGGTGTGAACTCCTATGTCTGCCTGACCTCAGGCAGCGTTTCATAACTTTGGGATTCCTGGTTAGTTATTAACGGCAACAGTTCCTGGTGTATCCCAGGAGCTCTTTGCTGGCACAGGGACTCCTTCTTTATAGCACATTTCAGTACATCTCATTTAAAGAGAGATATTATCTGAGGCACTCATCTCTTGTTCACAAATGCGTAATGTTCCTGAGACATCTACAGCAATTGGCTATGTAAGAAAAGCAATTAGGAAAATGTGATTTGTGGTTTATGGCTTGATTGCTTTCTTTTAATGCAGGAATTTTAGCTGCACTGCTACACAGCTTTGTGTGGTCAAGCAGTTTTCAGCATACTCCACGGACTGCAGCTCTGGGGCTTCAGTGGCTTCCCCAGCTGAATTTAAAAGGGCATCCCTTTAACTTCATTTCATACATTCCTCGGATGACTGAGTCACTGTGCCTGCTAGTGACCTCAACTCTGTGCACAGGGCAGCATTAACTTCTCCCCTGGAATTGGTGAGATCTGGTGGCCTTGCAGGAGTGGCAGAGCCACATTATAGCCTGGGTTTGAGGCAGGGATGGGATGTGGGGGAGGCCAGGCTTGGCTCAGGCCACCCCTGTAACTGACAGAGCTGTTCAGCAAGAACAGCCAGGCTTGGAGGCATGGCTGTGTTTTCCAGGCTGACATTTGGCAAAAAGGAGGACAAGTGCTTCAGCTGTGATGGTGTGTGAAGAGGAAGTTCCAGGGAAGTTCCACACAGTTCCAGGGAAGAAATGTCCTACCATAGACAAAAAACAGTGCTTCCCAAAAGGGCTCCTTGCACCCATGTTGGTGTGTCAGAGAGGAGAGAGTTCATGAAGGTGGAAGTTATTTCTGCTGTGCAAGTTCCTGCAGAGATAAAAGCTACTGAAGAGACAGACAGAGGAAAGATACTGTGTGGCTGGGGGTGGGGCGGAGGGTTTGATAATTTTGCTACACTTGGAATCTTACTATCTTACTAGACTTGACTTCTTTTTGATGTTTTAATACATAAAAACAAATTTATATGAAATAATTCACAAAAACATGGATTGCAAGAGTTTCATATAACGCAAAGCCCAGAAGAAATCCTGGAGAAGAATCTCCCTCAATTTCTACCTTGAGCAGTACATTTCAGAGTAGCATATTAGGCCATTATGCCATTCTATGGGAAGTACATGACAGGCAGAGACAGCCTTCCCAGAGTCCCCTCTTATGAAAAAAACCTTTTTTGCAAGTTCTCTCTCTATGGGCACCCTTCCTTGCTCAGAAAACTTTGTTCTAAGCCAGGAGGCAGTCTTTACTCATTGCTGTAAACGGGTTGGGAGCATTCATTTACATGTCAGATATGCCTACATACTGTCACTTGTCACCCCACTCCGATGTTTCCTAGTGTTAGTTTTTCCCCATGTAAAAGGAGCTCAAAGAAAAACAGATTTCAAAGGCATGTTGCTCACAAATGCAAAGCAAAACAGAGTTCATCTGTGATAGATGGAAGAAATATTATTTCTATGAAGTTCATGCAATTCAAGCATTAAGCTTCAGATTGAAACATAGATTCAAAGGTAAGGGCTTTCAGAAATAACTACTTTAAAGGGTTGCTATTTTGAAGCAAGGATATAGCTCCTTTCTTTATAGAGATAGACAGAGATATGTATGCTAGTTTCTATGAAGCCTAGCAAATGGATTCAGTCCTGGAGCTTGTTTCAATTTCAACAAGGAGACCAAGCTGTCAGAGGTTCAGAACCTGCCCTTTCCTGCACAGAAATGAATTTGCAGCAAAGGGAATTTCTTCTCATTCAAAGCAGTATAAATCAGAGCAGAATCTTGCTGGCTTTTCTTTTTAAAAAATCTTCCTCTCAAAACATAACTATCAGAAGTTATGATTTGGATTGCCAGTGCAATATGCCTCCTTCAGGAGAAGTTTCTTCTGACTACCCAGCAGACTATGTGATAATTCTAATTTTTTCTTTCACTTTACTTTCTTTACATCTTATTCACATGAAAAACAGAGACTGGTTAGTCATGTTTCACAGTCCAAACAACAGAACCGGGAAAAATCACAGCAGGTCTTAAAAATCTACCTCTAGCTTTAAAGTTTCCTGAGCTCTTTAGTAAATCAGCAAAATTATCTCTGGCAGATCCTGTAAGTCCTTATTAAACCACATTTGCTTCATTGTGGAGCATAAAATATGCTTTCTAGCAAAGAGAAACAACAGCAGAATTGAAAGATACTGGATGAAGAGTAATTCTGCCATCCAGTTCTAAGCCATCAGAGGAATATTGCCACTAAAGTGTAATGATGAAGATGTTCAATAAAGCTGCAGAGTACAAACATCAACAAAAAAAGCTTCGAGTTTAAAAACCATGTTTTCTAAACTCTTGGAAGAAACCGAAGCATCATCAGTCACCTGGTGCTTTCTGCCTGCAGCTGAATGAGGGTTGTTAAAATGCATGGTGCGTTTAAGCCTGCCCAGGTAATTTTGGCAGCACGAGGTTGCAGAGTGATTATAGGTGACCCCTGGCAGAGGGAGAGGAGAGCAGCTGGGAGCAGTGACCTCCTCCCTGAGCCCCTCGGCTGCGTGCGTGGGTGGGCTCTTGCAGCACAGAGCTTTGTAAATGGAAGCTGTTTCTTTGCTACAGGTAGGCAAAGGTCCTGAGCTAAAGCCTTCTGGCTCTCACCACTGTCAGCAAGCTTTGTTTTATAATGAGCCCATCACTGAGTGCTCTGTGCAGCTCTTGAGATGGATTTGTCTTTTTTCCCGACAGCTTTCTGAATGGGAAGTGCTCAGGCATCACTTATCCGGATTTCTGAGTTCCAGTTTGAGGTCTACAAAGGTGAAAATTATTTAGAAGGTGCTTCTGGCTAATGTAATTTCAATTTAGAAGGTAGTTACATCATCCCAGTGCAACTTGCTGGGTAGAATCTGCAGTAGCAGACAGTACCCTGAGAAGGAAGGGCGTTTTCCAAGTGGCATACTTAATGGACAGAGAGGAGAAGAGAGGAAAGTATCAAAAACACTCCTACACTTTACAGGGGAAACTGGAAAATCAAATGTTTACCTCTACCCTTTATTTCTTTTCTTTCAGTTGTTACAGGTATATAAAACTAGTTTTCTAAACCCTTAAGTTTTTTAAGTGCATATGGCAATAGTGTTTTTTCTTTAAGCTACAGCTCCCAGAAGCCTATGACTAAGTGAGAATCTTGCTCTTCATTATTTAAATGAAAGGTAAATAAAAAATAAAGACATTCTAGTTTCCATAGCTGCAAAATAAAAATCTAACAACTCCTCTCCCAAAATGCCTAACAAGTAAGAATTACCTTTTTTGGTTTTTTAATCTTGAAAAAAGAAAAGGAAAAGGGAAAAAAGTGACAATTTTATGTGCATTTTATCTGTATTTTATACATATACAGTAAAAGTTGCATTTGGCAGCCTTGTATACAGAAATTTATTCAGTGTATTAAGGGCGAGTCATCTGCAAGAGTGGTAGAAAAGAGTCTATTAAGAATAACACACGGTGATATATGGGCAGTTGGTGTTGAGAGGTGAGTAGGAAGAGAATATATGATTTCTGCTTTACTCTAAACTAAATCCCCCACCTTTTTGACAAGGACCACCTCCTTCTCTCTCTCTCTCTCACAGCACATCTGAAAGTACATGAAACTCCTTTAGTGTGCACGACACATTATTCTATTAAATAACATTCCCCCAAACAGCAACAGCTTCATTTTCCAATCATTTGATGAAGAATTATATCTTTAGTGTCTTTGTAAAATGTTAAATTGTTTATCTTGGCCAAAGGAGTTGGAATCCTAAAATAATTAAATCATAGAGTTTTTCCACTCCTAATTACAAGGGTTACTCAAATTTTTACTTTGGTCTATATCAAAAAGTCACCAGTTTGCATTGTCAACTTAGATCAGCTCAGGACTGAACATTGGTTTTAATCACAGAAGTAAAAAGTGTTCTTTTCTTCATGTCTGTTTATAGACATCACAAGACTTTTATGCAAATGTCAAACTTGATACACAAAGAAATGCAATGTACAGAAAGTAAAAACTGATCTCTTGTGACAGCAAATGCCTCACCAGCAAACTTCAGGCTGCCCTGAGATGATAGACCTCATTGCTTATCCTAGCCATTGTCAGATTTGACTCTTTATTGTACTCCCTTCACATCTAAACCATCACTGAATCCTGCCATCTCTTAATTTTAAACACTCTTCTTGCTACAATTCCTTAGCTCTCTTCTAGTGACATTTTCTTGTCCCAGCCAAAGCAGCTTCACATGTTCTGGTCACCTCCTTTCTCAGCCAGATCCTTCTCCTCAATGCAACATAAGTGAAAAATCTTGTCTCCTTCTGAGCTGTAGGGATCCCCATGTCTGCACGTTGTTGCCTCCTCGCCTACACACTTGGTTGTTGTTTGCTTGTTAGGATTTTCACAGCAGGAAGTGAATGTTATCAAATAATGCCAGGGATGACCTTACTGGGAGGGAAATTCCAGATATTGAAGTTTGCCCTCATAACATTTATGCTTCCAGCTTCTTCCCTCACTCTGGGTTTCTGCTGCTTGTTTTGTACCCCCAGTGCCTTTTGATAACAACACAGATATTTCTAGCATGCTGGAAGCTGAGCATTATTTGGGGCTCCTAAACACAAGTACAACAGAAAAGCAGCTTAACCTTTCAAAATGTACCAGATTTTTCATGCCATTTTCCTTTTTTCTTCATTCTTTTCCTGCTTTTCCCCCTCATACCCACTTTTATGTTCAAATCCTCCAGTACCCTCTTCAAGAATTTACCTCAGACTGCTCTCCCGTGCTGCCTCAATGCCTGCGGCAATCGCTGCTTCTCTGTTTGTGTGGCAAGCAACTGCTGGTGATGGATTTGGAGCTCTCTGTAATTATTTATGAAAACTGTGAACTGCCCTCATTATTCAGATGGTTTCCTTGTGATTTCATTTGGCTTAACACAGAAAGAGACTTCGAAAAAGCAGGCAGGAACAGGAAGGATCTTCTTAAAATGGCTGTGTGCACCCATGTTTCTCAGGGGGAATGATGTCGTGAGCTTCAGCACAGCCAGCCAGGGACTCCCAGGACACCCAGGGGAATCATTACCTGTTTTGTGATCACTATGCAGAAAAGAAAAAAATCATAATGACATCATTAGCTGTCCTTGCTGCAGGCAGCCTATGGACCGTGCAACTGATATGAATCATATTTCCATGCTAACAATGATAGCAGGAGCAGAGAGGCAAATGACAGCACTTAATTGCCTGTGTGATTGTAAGAGTATCAAGGGTCTATACATCAATGATATTATGGTTTTTCTAGGAAAAGTCTTAAGAAAGAGGGTTTATGAAAAGGTCACAATTTTTAACTGCAAGAATGGTATAGTTACAATAATTTTTCACATAGCCTGAGACTAGATGAGAGAGAGAGTAATATGGCTACACAAAGAGGGATGACAAGGTTGGTTTGTGGGGAGAAGCAAAAGGAGGACAAAGATGTTTTGTTACTTTCCTGTTTCTTCATGGTAGTTCCTATGGAAGAATAGATCAACCAAAACATAAGAGTACCAAACTCTCACAACAAAACTTGAGACTATATTGGAGTATAGGTAATATGAGTTTACTTTTTGGCCTTATGGATATCTGGGAAAATTTTAAATGAAACAGTTTTAAAATGGTCACTTGGTCACAGCAAAGTAAAATTGAATGTGTTGTCCATCCAGATGGTGAGAAAGCCATTTTGAAAAATCATCTTGATCAAAATCCACCAGCACAGTGGGGCTCATCAGACCCTTCCAGAACAAGCAAAGATCCCATAGAAGACATCAACTCTCCAGAACAGTAAGTATAAATCATTACCTTGTTGACAAGATGGCAATTTAAATTATTACATTTCATGAAAGCCCATTATTCCCTTCCATGCCTTTTTTTATGGAAAGACTTTCACTGTGACCCCCTTTCAGGCAGCCCCAGCTACAGAGAGAGCTTGGAACATCAGCAATAGGGAATGTGAATGGCACCTCTTGAAGCACCAGTAGGCAGCAACGTTGTACTGTGATGCCTCCCTGCCACCAGCTCACCACCCCAATGAAACTCAAAGGACATTAGGGGCTTTAGATCTTAAGGTGCCACAAAGGCAAACAAATATGCTTCTTTTCTCTTGTTGGAAACATCCATAGCATGATGTCCAAAGTTTCTCTACAGAGTTAAAGGATGAGCTGCACCCAACCACCAGTGTGTGGAGGAGAGAAGAGGATGTACATATGTGCACTAATGTCTCATGACTTGTCAAAAGTCCAAGTCCTTCCACACACCTGCCAGAAGGGTTCATGGTGTACATAGACATTTTGTTCTGCTACATTCTTAAGCTAGATGAGAAATAAAAAATGTCCTGAGGGCTTTTCAACGTTGCCATAGCAGCTAGACCTGAGTTTTGGCATAGGAAAGCCTCTTAGAAACAATGCTGGAGCTACAAGGAGAGGATGGCACAAAACACTGGCTAGATTTACAGAGGGGAATTTTCAGGAACCGATATAGTAAACTTGTGTCCTACCCTCCACTATCTGAGCAGGACCTGCCATGGGCCAGAGCTTATGGAAGTGCTGCTCTTGTGTGTACCTGGATCAGCCCTTTCCCCACAGCAGCCTGGGTACACGAGCATTGCTTCATCAGCATTGCTCAGCGTCTGAGCTAATAGCTGTCAGACTCCTGGGCAATTTAAAAGCTTATTTAAAAAGAGAATAAATTAAACAGATTACTAGAATAAGTCACATTACATCAGCAACAGCAGATTGATTGCAGATAGTAGCTACTGTCTTGTACTACCTGGTGCAGAAAAACACGTGGATTTCTAATTCTGTCCTTGCACTCAAAGAAAAAACCCAACCCAAACCTGCAAACACACATTCACCAAAAGAAAAATCCCACAGTAGATGAAATATCTTGTAATTTCACAAAAGCAGGGCTCTTGCTGAGATTGCTTTCATGACTTCATGGGGTCAGCAGAGTGCTTTAATGCATAGCTATTAGAGGCCTGTGTTTTTTTCAGCACCATTTGTCAGAAATAATGTAGTGTGAATGCAGCCTCATCAACATGTGGCCCCCTTACATTAAGAAAGATGCTAAGAAAAACACAGACTCTCAGATAATCCAATTGTCTTGATACAGATTTAATACAGACAAAGAAAAAGAAAAACTTGGTGATGACAGAACTTCCTCTAGGCTAGTGATAACTGATGAGAAGACTGAGATTTCCTAAAGGTCCTGGAGAGTGGGTCAGCACAAATCTCAACAGTCTCTGACATTTATGGAAAGCAATTCATAAAGTCCTGCTAAATCTAAACGGTGTCATTCAGCATTTGCACAGCTGTGACTGAGCCAGGTCCAAGGGCCAATGTCTTCCCTGAGAAAGAGGTACCAATTTGGGTACCAGAGCCACACTGCCCAGGCACAGTGGATCTGCCAGAGAGAAGTATAGCTGTCTGCAGGACTTCCCTCTTTTTGACAAGAGATTGACTCTCTCCAAAGTTTGTGCTCTTTAAGAAATAATTCTGCACCCCTGGGCTTGTTTCTCAACTTGTCTGGCAGCACTTCTGTCCTTTGATGGTTGCTAAATATATAATTTTTGTCAAAATAATTAGTTAAAGGCAAGCTGTAGTTTCTGTCTTTCTAATTTCACTTCATACATAGGGCATCTGATAGGTAGTAACACAGTCTGAGAAACTTATTTTTTATTCACAAACATGAATCTCAAAGATGTTAGTCTGAAAAAGATTTCCTCTTGGTCACAAGCCTGTGAAAGGAGGATGTTAAGACAATCCACTTGCCTGCAGAAATTCTAACTCTTTAATGGCTGGGGGAAAAAAAATCATCCCAGCTTCCAGTGCTTGTCATCACTCATGAAAAGTGACATCTTCCGCTCTGAAAGCTCTTATAGAGTCCAGAAAAGAGCTGATTTGGGATTTTTTCATTCTTTCTTGCCATTAGTGCTACATTTGACTCATTGCAAGTAAGATCCCTTATTCTACACTTGTGCCCAAAGTAAACCCACAACAGTATGCACACATTTCAGGCAGTAGTGCAGGAAGTTGTTTCACATTTTTGATGGGGTGATGTTTACATTACATGATGTCTCCATCAGAATGTGAAAAACAAATTTTTTTGTGCTTGGCTCAGATTTTGAACCCTGCACCTAGGGAAAATGCAGTCTGTATGACTGTAAAGCAGCCTTAGAGCACGAATATAGATGATTCTCAGTTCTCTTGGCATCTTACATTTTTTCCTGATGGACAGGACTCAGTAGGTTTTCCATACTGCCATGTAAAATTTTCCATACCGAATCAGACCATCAGATAAGAGGAGTGAAAAGTGGGTGCTGACTGCTTTCTTTCCTGTGTACACTGTCTACAGAGCACAAATTACCACCTCCTATAGCAGGCAAAGCAGTGCCAGTGCACAGGCACAAGCCCTCCCCTTTGATTTCCCATTGTGCTTTTTACCATACCCCCTAGCAGAGCTGTATCTGCTTGTGCTCTCCCAGGAAATGCTCAGCAGCAATCCTAGGGGCTGCTTAGCTGTGTGGACAGACACTGCACCATGCCAGCTCGTCTCAGGTCCAGAGAGCAACCTGAACCAGTTTAGAACAGATACCCTTCATTTCCCAGTAGGATGAGCTGTCTCTCAGGCAAAGTCATCTGCTTTGATGAGCATCGAACTGCTCATCTTTCCTGATGGGCAGTCCTGCTTACTCATCTAAAGATCACATCAGTCAGCTTATCTGCATGATGGCTACATTCAATGGTTTATCTTCTGTGACCCTTAAAGGCATCCATTTTTCACCTTCATTCCTGCATGTTGTCCTTTCTCATCAGTCACCTACCTCCAGCAAGTCGTTAGTTTTTTTGGCATAATTAAAATTTGTACCAGTCTCATTTTAACAGCAACAGTATGTAACAGTCTTCCAGATCTCCAAGTAGAGGTGATAACAGATTTCTGCAGGACCTCACTAAAACTTGTGATCTTAATAGACTATTTCTATATGCAGGGGTTTTGTAACCTTCAAAGCATAACTTCAAAGCATAGCTGGAGCCAGTTATGTTAATTTGAGTAACAAAAAAATTCTCATTCAGAAAAGTTGGTTGTGACTGGATCATTGCATTGCAGCTATATGACTCAGCTTGAACAGGCCTTTGTTATTTGGTTTCTTCACTGAGAGTGGTTTACATTAATCTATGATCTTACTCAAATCTGTAATTAAAATAAGGTGAGTTTAGAAGTGTTAGTTTACTTCCTAGTAGAAGATCTTGCTTTACTGTGGTCATTTAGAGCTTCCCTGCAGTTGCTAAAAATCAACATAAATGTGCTGCAGAATTAACTGAAATTATCCCTGAGTGCTCAGACACAGTTTACACACTCCCACAGAACTTCAGATGTTTGACTGTTGCAGCAATTTGTTTCAGCTCCCCCACTTACCAGTGGACCTTATTAGTGATTTTCTATAACAAAACTAAAATATATTTCAAATGCTTTTGCCCCTGTTGTGGTATCCTCCATTCCCATGTGTGCTGAATTGTATTTCAGTGTGCAGTGACATTGGAAGTCAAGGTTTTACCTGATTTTATGTTTCCCTAATAAATGGTATTTCTGTGCAGAGCTGAGGACACTTGCCCTAACATAGAATCCTGATGAATGGGTGCTCTGTGTGTGGAATCATGTCTCCTTTCCATCTCCTTCAGTAGCTGCCTGTGATTTTGGACCCACTACTACAAACCATTCCCTCTCCAAAATACTTGACCATATATATGCTTTCACTCATATATCTATGTCTATACAGTATGGACAGCTTGAAACAAATTCACAGAGTCATATAATGGTTTGGGCTGGAAGGGATCTTTCAACCAGTCCAACCCCCCTGCAATAAGCAGAGACAACTTCAAGTAGATCAGGTTGTTCAAATCCCCATTCAGTGTGGCCCTGAATGTTTCCAGGGATGGGGCATCTGAGCCACCTGTGGCAGTGTTTCACCACTTTCATCATAAAAATTCATTCCTTATACGTAGCCTAAATCTACCCCCTTTTGTTTAAAACCTCACACAGCATCCTCTCGCTCCCATGCCCTTGTAAAAAGTCCCTCTACAGCGACTTTGTCAGCTCCCTTTAGTACTGGAAGGCAGCTTTAGGGTGTCTCTGGAGCTTCCTCTTCTCCAAGATGAAAAACAGTAGTTGTCTCAGTCTCTTTTCATGGGAGACATCCTCCAGCCCTCTGATTTTCTTTGTGGTACTCCTCTGGACTTGCTCCAGCAGGTCCACATTCTTTTTATGAGAAGAGCTGAATGCAGTATTCCAGGTGGGTGTCACCAGAGCAGAGCAGAGTGGCAGCATCACTTCCCTCACACTGCTGGCCATGCTGCTTTTGATGCAGCCCAGGATGTGATTAACTTTCTGGGCTGCAAGTGCACATAGCCCGGTCACGTCCAGCTTTTCATCCACCATCACCCCCAGTTTCCTCTTGGCAGGGCTGCTCTCAATCCCTTCATCCCCCAGCCTGTATTGATACCAAGGGTTCCCCCTAAAGCAAAGGCAAAAAGTGGCAGGAGTGGGAGAAGGGAAAATCACTGATATTGTGAGAAAAAGAAGCCCTAAAAAGAGTGAGGCAAGGCACAAAATCTACTTTCACTTCGGGTGAAAATAGCAGGTTTGTTTGGATTTTGGTACTGGTTTTATTTTATTTCATGTTTCACCCTAGAAGTTTTGTGTACACTCTTAATGGTGTGCAAGTCTGCAGGCTACAGTTCTCTGCCCCAGTTCCAGGAACCAAGTTTTCAAGTGAAAGTAAACTTCTAAGTACAGTTAAAGCAAAATTTGCCACCCACTGCAGCCACTGTTGGAATAGCTAAATAAACACGCTTTGTCTGTAGCACGGCTAACACTGAAATGGATGAAAAAAAAATCCTATTCACTTGATTATGCAACTGGATTCTCTTGGAGTAGCTTCAAAAAGCCATTTAATGAGAAGTCTATAACACTTGAACAAAGTAAGCATTTCCACTGGTGGGAAAATAAGTGCGGGCAATTCTGCATTTGACCCCTCAACAAGAGACAGAATGACAATCCACAGCATCAGGCTCATAAGGATTCAGCACAGGGAAACAGCAAGCCATGCCACCTCTGCACTCCTTGGGAACAAGGCATGGCTTCATTGATAGCACCAGAAAGAGTCGAGCACAGTAGCAAAATAACAATGAATGGATTTTGTTCAGTTCCAGGAATGCATTGCCAGCACTAGAATGATCATCACTGAGGTCTAACATTGCATGAAAGTTTTAAAGAGACTTGAGGGAAAGAAACAATGAGAAAGAGTTTCCCGGGTAGGCAGACAACAGCTATTTCTACTGCACCTGTGTATAAACAAGCCAAAGTTTGTAGTGAAGAAACTAAAGAGAAGAACACTACATTTCTTTCTGTTTGAATTTAAAAGCTATATTGCTTGGTGCCCAGGCAGTGCAGTAGATGCCTTGGTATCTGTCTCTGCTACCTAACACAAGCAATTAAATGTCGTTTGAATCAGAAAGGCTGTCCAAAGAGTTAGCTTTCAAACCTACACCTCTTATAAAGGCCTGTCTATACACTGGCATTATAACAGATAATGGGCAAACATAAATTTAAAACTCTACTATACTGATACAATGCTTTCTATGGGCATTTTTGTTCTGAAATTCAAAAGCCAGTCTTCAGCTCAGTTACTCTGACATCTTTCTTTAGAAAGTGCCTCTGTGTTTCAAGGGTGAATGTCTCCAAATGCAAAGCCATCCTGAGGATAAAATCACTGCAAACATCTTTTACTCTAGCAAACCTCACCAGGATTTTTATTTTATGGAAGGTGCTAGTATATCCACAGCACAGGGGTAGCAGAGCCCTTTTGTCATGGCACCGTGCTCTCCAAGGAAAGGACTTAGATGGGATACCTGTGAGCATGATTTAGTATCCATTAAAAAAAAAAAAATAATACCAATTATTATGATGTCAGTCCTCTTGGGAAAAAATGGATACAGAATGTTGGGTTTAGGAACACTGAATTTTGGTATGGGTGTTGGGCAGGACTGTTTTAGAGTGCCAACTCCTCAGTCCCATAGCACTGACTGAAGCATCTATCACCACAAAAGCACAGACCCAAGTCTTAGAGAGGAACTACTTAAAAGAGGAAAAAGCCATCAGTCCCAACTCCCTCCCACCGCGCACCTGTGTTTGCTTCAGCTGCAGCTGCAAAAATGCCATCCTGAGTACCAACATCCTTGGGCTAAGTGACGCGTGTCAGTCTGTGGCCCGGCGCATGTCCACACACGGCCGGGGCTCTGAGGGCAGCAGGGTGCTTTGCAAGGGTAGGCCGGGCACCAAGCCCCACGCCCTCTTTGCAAAACTAAGGTTTTCCCTTTTCCTGGTATCAGCAGTCTAACAATTAACCTGAATGTGCCTGGGAATTTCATAAGGTTGGGGGATGCTGAGAAAGCACAGTTAGTTTCCTTTGCCATGTCTAACCCATCAGAAGAATTCCCCAAGGGGAAAATAACATCATGGTGGCGTCGTTCAGCATGAGCAAGCAGAACACTCTCGGCATTAACCCTGTCGGTCAGCGCGGCAGGCGCAGAGCACTCCCTCGCAGCAGGCCGGGAGCACACCGGCCGTGTAACACAGCCCATGCGGCCCTTGGCTAACGCGGCTCTCCCTGTCTCTCCCGCAGCATACAGCGCCGGCTGTCCTTGCAGCTGCCCATCCTTCACCACGCCTACCTGCCGTCCATAGGAGGAGTGGACGCCAGCTGTGCCAGCCCCTGCGTGAGCCCCAGTGCCAGTCCTCGGCACAGACACGTGCCGCCCTCCTTCCGAGTGATGGTTTCAGGGCTGTAGGAGAGGGAGATCAGTGCTTCCTGAACTGCTTTTAAGTACTCGATGACTGGACTAAACATCTGACCTAGAACTCTGCTACAAACATGTAACACTGGCTCTTAACGCAGAGGAACTTCTGCTGAGGCCCTCGTCACAGGAGTGCCCACGTAACTCGTGTGAAAAAGCAAAGGAGGACACAAGGAGTTTGATCTGTAGCCTTATTCATGGAGTTTTTATTTCTTCACGTAGAAGTCACTGAAAAATGTTTCTTCCAAAATTTCTACTAGCAACAAGGAGGCTGGGATATACGAATCTTGCAAAAAAGACACTAGGAAAAAAAAAAACCACTCAGATGTCACTGAGCTTTATGTGGCTGCTGAGAACATGCAATTCTATACTGTACCCATGTAAGGGAAATGCAGTGGTTGAGCTATACCATGTTGGAATAGATATACTCATTTTTACAAGAGTTGTGTTAAATTGCTGGAAATATTCTGCACTGGTTAGTCTTGCTTTTTTTCATTTCAGGGACGATGTTTAGTAGGAAAGAAGAATTGTGAGAAATGATTCCTCGGGTGTCATTGAGACTCTGCAGTGCTGTGAGCAGGGTCACCTTTATGTTGCAGCTGTATGTGTAACCTAAGCAGAGCCTGAAGCTCCAGCCCTGAGTTGCCACCAGCTGGAGAGCTGCTGATTGCAAGCAGAGCACTTCACCCTTCTCCAGGGGCAATGGTAGTGACTGCTGACCTTCTGCAGCTTCATTTTTAGCAAAGTTTCTGCACCTATTTCAGAGTAAACATCACCAACCATAACACACTAAACTGTCTGATAAAGTCCTAGGGCTGATAACTCAGGACACTAAGGACAGATGGGTAGTAAAGTCTTAATGCCACACGATGAATTGTTTTTCCTAGTTTGTTTGAATTGTGTCACACATAATTACAATAAAATTAATTTAGTGGACTTGGGGGGGAGGGATTAGGGCACAGCACTTTGCTGCTGCAGGCAAAGCCTGCAGGGCACGTAGATGTGAATATACACAATGTTTGCTTCGTACCTGCGTACGTGTGACAGTTGTAGCGGATAACAGAAAGGACAAATCAAATTTACCAATAGAATATTTTATCTGAATCCTGAAAGGACAGTGAAAAAACAATGGCTTTTATACTTTAGCTCCTTTCCCTGAACCAAAGTAATTAGGAGGAACGACAGTGGTGTACCGTCTGGACCATCTCTGGAGCCAAACCCTCAGGCACATGTGAGACACGCATGCAGCTTCTTTTTTCAAGGGGCTGGAAATGTGTCCTCTCACTGCCAGGGCTGTTTGCTAAAAGTAGGAGGGAAAAAACACATGAAGCACCCACTAGGCTCTCAGTTTTCTTTGATCAACACCTGTGCCCCTCAGACCAAACCTTTGGAATGACATTCGTACAAAGGTTTACAAATCAGCAATGACTGCAGCACAGCTGAAGGGGTCCATTAGCTGAGGGAATTAACTGCAGCTTTGACAAGCTAGCATAAATCTCCATTAAAAATAAATCACACCTCATAGTGGCCAAAACCAACATGAATATGTATCTGAATCTTGCAATCAGGAGCATCACAAAATATTTCACTTGGCACATACAGTAAGAGAGGTTATGGAAATATCTGTAGCTTTTAGAACAAAAAACCATGTAAGTATAAACACAGATAAACTAGAACTCATTACTCTGTTTAAGCACTAAACACTGATGTCGTCACTCAATGTGTGTTGACAGTATTCTCTTGCTTTATTAATATCATCAGGGCCTGGTTTATTTTAAAAGGAATGTTAATTTTTAAAAAGAGAAAATTACAATATTGTATATAATGTATACACAAAGATCTCTGTAGAAATATTATTCCAACTTAGCAGGAAAAACAAAATAATTCAGAAGTATCGGACCACTGGAGGTGAGTGTGTGTGTGTGTGTGTGTGTGTGTCTGTAACTTCGTGAATACTGACTGTGTGACGTTTATTAGGTTTAAACCATGCAGTACATTCTTTGTCTCAATGATACTGTAGTTTCTCCCATAACATTTTTTTTTTTTACTTTACTGCAGATAACAAGACCAACCAAGTGAATATAGCTATTTAATGTTTCTGTTCTTTTATACTGCAGCAAAAATGTACTGTAAATTTATGAAGAGGCTGTGCCCCAATGGCATTTTCCAATGATGTTAGTGCACAAATGCTTTAAACTAGACTGGAACTGCCAGAAGAAAATGTAAATGAAGAATTTCTTGTATAACCTTATACTGCATGAGATCAATTTTTAATAAATTGTTGCAAATCTGTTTTTATGAATAAAATATATAAAACTTAGCTTTTTGCACTCAATGCCCTCTTCCCCCATAGCAAAATAATTTTTAATGAGTGTGTGCCTGTGTATATATATAAACATAGGTATATATATAAAAGCCTCCTCAGAGAAAGAGGAATCCTATTACAACACCACATTTTAATAAAAATGTAATATGTAATAAAAATACACATCCTAGTAGTTGAACGGTTTGCTTTTGGAGATAATACATAGAAGAGCCTCTGCCCTGGAATACAATTACTGCAGCACCCAAGAGTGAAGTCTAAGACCTTTTTCAAATGGGAAACTAATCAAAACACGTACTGAACATTTATATCCAAACCACACTTAGCCCACACACTGTTCTCTCTTGCCCCACAGTGAATGTGAATTCAGAAGAAAAAGAAATATTTTACTATTTCACACAAGTTATTGAAATTGAGCCAACCTTCTAGCTCAATAGTAAAATCTCTGCATTAACAAATGAGAAGTTTCTGAGAATAAACACCAATTTCTGCATAAAGGCAAACACTAAGCTTCTCCATCTAGTTTTGTGTGTGTGGTGGAGTTTGTGCCTTAAAGCAGGTTCTTCTGCATGGCAGAACAGGAGAAGGGTGGGAGTACGGCAATGAGACAGTGAAAGGAGAGAGCACTTTGAGTTGTTTGCTTTTCAACAGGGGAGCATCTTCAAGCCAGCACAAAATGCCATAAAGCCCAAGACGTGGGAATTAGAACCATCACAAATGGTTTTCCAGTAGATTTCTGATGCAGCTTAGGAGTCCCTCCGAACACATGCAAAAAGAGAAAATACCAGTGAGGAGTTAACAGTGTGGATCGTGGCTCTCAGTGCAGAATACCAGATGGCAGGAGAAACTCAAACAGATACATCAAAGCTCATTCAAGAAAGAAAAAAAATACAGAACAACTTCAATGTGAAACCTATATTCAACCAGAAGTTGTGGGAGGATGTGAAGAACTTAGAATTGCTCATGAATAATGGGAAACCAGAACAAAGCTAAATATTACTTTAAAGGGTCATGAAAAAAAATAAAAAGAGAGAGATGTCAGGGGAGCAACTTTATTTGAACCATTGAGTTTCCACAGGCACAACAAATATGCTTCCTGTACAATCATAAAGTTGCTATTGAATTAATGGAAGACTGCTAATCTTGCAGCACTATTTTCAAATAAATAAAATCAAGGAAGGTAAGGAAAAACTTTTTTTTTTTTTTGAAGTATAATACCATTCCTTAAAGGTTGATAATCAAATTTTTTCTGATCTTTTCAGAACTTGTTTGTTCATTACAAGTTTCAGCACAGTGTGCCTGTTCTCCCCAAGACCAGATTAGTGTTTCTGCTGATCTCTGGTCAGGACTGCTTAGGTGCTGGAAGCCAGCAAGGCTTGTCCCAGCACTTCCACAGCACCCTATGGAAATCAGCAGCGTTTTATTGTGCTCTCAAACCACAGTCCAAAGAATGGGCTGGTTTGCCTGTTCAGCAAGCTGACTCTCCCTGTCACTGACTTGTTTAATAGGGATTTTCTGCACCCTGTCTGAGAAGACTGACAGATTTATTACAATGGTTTAAACATCATGATTTTTATCGGAGTTGAGTTCTCAGTTACTGACTGCCTTTTCCATCTCTTGACATGGTGAATAGTACTTACAGCCATTACTTTATATGTGTGAATATTATTCATGAGTGCACTTTTAAGAGTACTCTGCCTCTTGAGTCAATCAGGACTCTGAGAGCACTACTGTGCATGTCACTTCTCACTCAATGACATTGCAGAGGATCAGTAGAGGGTCCAGAGATGCATGGGAAGAGGAGGGGAAAGGAGAGACCAAGCTGCTGGCAAGGGCGACCCTGGGTGGCAGTGCCATCACGTCAGTATTGCCACTGACAACCTGCAGACATTTTGAGCCACCAGCTTTGCAAACTGCAGCTGGTTTAAACTGTATCCCTTGATGATGAAGTGCTGAAATAGGCCAAATGAAGGGAAAGAGGGAAGGACACATGGGAGGAGAAAGGTGGAAGAGACATCTCCAAACACTGATAAAGTCCTTCACTGCCCTGAAGAAAGTGGCTTCTACTTTCTTTTCTTGATGGATGCCCATCAAAGCTAAGCATCACACAAGGTTTTAAACAAATTACTGAACTTTAGAGGCTAAATTTATTAAAGGTCAAATAGATCTGAGGACAGGTGCTGTAGGTACCAGCAGCAACCAGCCTCTGGGCTGGCTCACTGACAGAAAGGAGCATAGCAAAAAAGAGCTCACATGACCTTGAGCTTCAGGAGAAAGGACACCTTCATGAGTCGGCAAACACAGGCTTTGACCAGAGCTGATCCTGTGCTCACATGCAGTGGGTGCCACCGAAGCTAAGAAAAGTACTGGTTACATTTACAACCCACAGCTGCAACCACCTCGGGGAGTGCATCACCCACCTACACACCACTGCCCTCAGCAATGTGGGATGCCTGCCTGAGCAGAGGAGCTGCCACTGGTAGCAAATCATCACAGATCATCAAATCACTGGTAGCAGATCCCACAGATCTGAAGTTGTCCATTCTGGCAAGTCAAATTGACTAGAAAATAGGGGGCAGATGTGGAGCACAGCGTGTGTATGTGTGTGTGTTGCAGAGAGCACTGGCAGGACACGGAGAAAGTATAAGCAGCTCAGCATCAATGGCCTGGAAAACACCATGAGTGTCAAGGCAGAGACACCCATGCTACCTCCTGCTTTGGGAATTTGTCAAGCATTTAAAAGCAAGAATCATTACAAGCACATAAACATACAAGTCATCCCCAGATGTTCAGAATTAATTCTCCTTAGCCCTGGTCTACTCTGCCACAAAATCCTGAGCCTTTGCAGCTGAACGTTCCCTGTTTGAAAGGAAAATGGAGCATAACGCAGAGATAAAAACTGGGAAAGAGCAGGCAAGAAAACATGCACATTTCTTTGTCTTCATAAAGTGCTCTGTTGTACCATTTCCCTATTCTGCCCTGTCTAAGGATACTCTAGTATTCCCAAACACCAGGGACCCCTCCCAGCAGACAGAGGGACGGATAAACCTCTTCTACAGGAGGGAGGAACCTCACAGCCTCACCAAAACTAGTTGACATAAAACTACTCCACATGATTAAGCAGGCTATCCACTGGTGATACAAACCAGCACGAGCTTTGTAAGAACAAACTGTTCTCCAGAACACAAACATCCCTCTTTGGGAAACATTGTGTTCCTTTTACTTTGGACACATGATGTACAACACAGAAGGACAGCCCTTACTACTCCAGAGAACAAAAACATTCATCCAACCTGAGAAACCCTTCCCTTTTTCCCCTACTAGGCCTGTGTCTGAAGCAGAAAGACAAAGATGAAACAGTACTGGTGAAAGTCATCTCTTGAGCAGTCCAAGAGATAAAGGCAATATGTCCTGAAAAGGTGCTAGGAGCACCTGCCTGAGTGAGAGAATCATCTGCAGATAGAGGTTCCACTAAAACATCTGCTGAGAAGAGCAAATTGCTGAGCATGGATCAGCTTCTCCTCAAGAAAGGTAAAAGAAAGAAATGTGTTAGTTGCTCATCCTAAAAGCATTCACATTTCCAAATACATTGACTCTCCTCATGATGAGTGGTGAGTGAAGGACACTAATGACAAGGGGAGTAAGGACAGTAACTTCACCCTGGGGTTGCAGAAGGAGGGTGACAAGATAAGGGTTAAATGTTTAAGTTAAGAATTCCAAAAGCCTCACAACTCATCCTGACTCAACACTGGAAAGAAATCCTCTTCAGTTTGCCTTGGCTCATACTTATTTCACTGGAAGACATTATTTGAAAAAAGCAAAAGAGTTAATGGGAGAAAAGGGGAAGAATATCAAAATAACCAACATACACGTACAAGAAGATGGTTTGAAAGTCATAAAGATGAAAATGAACAAGGGCTTCAGTCGCAATCACTTCTGAGGAAGATACATCAATGTCAGCATCAGATACGAGCACTCCTAGCAAAAGATAGTAGTCACTGTCATCCCAGAAAGCTGGCTGTACAAATAAAGCTGTTAAAATTGTCAGAAACTAAGCCAACACTGTCACTAAGTGCCTCGGTGTTGCTAGTAACTAAAATGGGAGCAACTTTCCTCCAGATTTTGACCTCAGATTCTAGTAGGCTCAAAGTCTGAAATTCAGTTCAGTACCTCAATATCCTAGGCTGCTTCCAGGATTTCATTATTTCATATGAAAGGCTGCAGCAGTGTGAAGCTTGCAAATTAACAATCCTTATGAAAATTTTACACACACTGGTTCTTACAGAAAAAGAAACAGTTTTTTTAACCAGACTGCCTTAGTCAGGAAGTGGGGAGAGGGAAAATTTCATTATTCTTCCTATGTACACCTAATTTATTGTTTTCAGAGGCCTCCACAGAATTTTCCTTTGAGATTAAGAACTCTCCAAGCTGAAAGTACAGTTGAACATCTCTCATACTGCTGTATGATAAAGAATATTTCTCTTATATGTGTCTTCATTATTTGAGAACCTTTTAGTCTTTTCTCTCCCAAAATATTTTATATTTTCTGCTTTGTTTTAATTTTAAAATACAAGAATCTATTTACCTAAGAATTAACTGACATTTGAACTTAAATAAGCAATTTATGATGAGAGTGAAGCTCAGCAAAGTGGAAAAAACGCATGAGTTCTTCCAGCATAATCCATGCAAACAAATAAGAACAGTACTTGCTACAGCTCAAAACTTTCAGGCATATCTGACTGAGACAAATGAAAATAATTTCAAAACAAAATCAAGTAAACGCATCCCAGATTTAATGGACCATTGAGTTAGAGGACAGCTTTCAGTTATCTTGGAGCTGATTTGGGTTGCCACAGCCTGGGATCCAGCCTGCCTGCTGCACCCACTGGGGCCCGTTTGCTCACGGCTAATTAAAGCCACCTTCATCTCCGCAAACGCTGGCGTGTAACTTTTTGAAGGTAAAGAATTAGCTTTGAAATTCAGGCTAGCACATGTGAATTTTCCACTGACCTTTTATTGCCTTGTATTAACCTGCCTTTCTGTCCATCCCATTTTGCTCTATACTGTCATTTTATGTAAAACTGTTCCTATTAGGGACAAGAAAAATTGTAATGAGGATGGAAAGACATATAAAGACATCCATCTAATTGGTCTGTGGCACAGCATCTCAGTAGTAGGAGTGACAAACTGATGAACCCAAAGGCATCTGAAACTACCTGAAAAGAGTTTGTAGCAAGGTGAGGGTCAGCCTCATTTCCCAGGCAACCAGTGACAGGGCAAGATGGCAGAGCCTCAAGCTGTGCCAGGGAAGGTCCACATTGCACATCAGGAGGAATTTCTTCATGGAAAGGGTTGTTAAGAGTTGGAGCAGACTGCCCAGGGAGGACTGTCCTGGGTTGCAGTATATTCTATTACCATCTTCATGAGCTGTTGAAACCAGGTAGGGCAGTGGTCCCTGCCTCCTCCCTCCAGACTATCTCCTGTTAATGGACCCATCAGTGCCTCGCCCCATGACTCACCATCCCACTGTGAGAGGAACCAAGCATTCCATCCTGGATATAAGCTGAGATTCCAAACACCCCAGTAGTCCCTACTGGACTCCCAGAGGGCAAGAGCTACTGCTGGACCTTCAGGTGAAGACCAGACCCTCTTTGTACATGATCACTGCTTTAACAGGACCACTTCCTCTGGACTGCTCCCACCACCCTGACTAACAGGGTGTCAGGTTGTATCCTGACTCTGTCAGTGTTCTTATACTATTGTTTTTGTTTTTTTTTTTTAATTTTCCAATTAAATTATAGTTCTGACTTGCAATCTCCTACTGGTTTGTTTTCAGACCAGTACACCATCCCTGGAGGTGTTCAAAGTGACACTGGACATAGCACTCATGGTCTAGTTGATAGGGTGATGTTCAGTCAAAGGCTGGACTCAGTAATCTCAGAGGTCTTCTCCAACCTAAAAGTTCCTGTGATTCTGTGATGTCCCACCATTGAGCAGCAAGCTACTTGTTTTGCCATAATGATGCCTTAGGTTTTAACTTTTATATTTTTTCAAGTCCTGTACTGCCTACTGTAACTCTGAAGTTTCCTGTAGCTCCTTAGCTGCCGCTCTCCTATGCTAAGACAGACATAACAAANGTGTGAAGAACTCGTGACCTATCATCCATCTTGGGATCCACTGAGGCTGGAGCCTCTGGAGCCCGAGGGTGTACCTTTGAAGGCCTTTCAAATAAATACCTACCTCTATTCCCTTATTCCTGTCTCGTCTCTGGTTTTAGGTAGCCATTTAACAAGAAGCAGTTGTGTCAGCTGCCCGTCCATTCCTCTCAAAAGAGGTTTGCTTTGAATTTTTATGCTAACCTGATCTCATGGCAGGAAGACTAACTACTCCTCTCTTCTTCCAGACTTTAGCAAAGTCTCCTGACTGAGTCTTTTCAAAACTTCCAAGAAGGTGAAAATTCTCCTTCATCCTCCTGGACCTGCCCGACTCTGCTCCAGCACCCCGTGCTCCTGCAGGCAGAGTGGCTGGGACATTCCGACAGACCTGCTGCAAACCACAATTCTCTGCAGTGCAACATCCAGAAAAGCCGCACAGTTTCACACTTCATCTTTATTTTCATTTTTTTTCTTTTCATCTACTTTACCATCTTAACTCCACATGCCATTTCCATTGTTCTTTGCACAGTTGTTACTGATGCTGGAAAACCTGAGATGTTCAAATCTTTCTGAAAAGACAGTCAGTCCTTACTTGAGAAATCATGAGAAGCAAACACTTCAGGAGACCCAAATGTGATAAAAATAATTTCAAGAAAAAAGTGGCTATTTTAATACAGCCTCCTTTTAAATAAGCTCTATTTTTCTCCCAGTGTACGTCAGCAATCATCAACCATTATTGTCTTCTACAATGAAAAACGTGCACACCCAGCTCTGTTGCAGACCTTGCAGGCATGCTTGCATTTCTTTTCATTTCTTTTCATTTTCATTTCTTTCATTTCTTTTCAAAACCCCTAGTTTTTTGCCTTTTTTTTTTTATGTTGCTGATTTATTGTTTGTTTGTTTTCAAGCAAGACAGAAATAAAATTAACTTTCCCATATGGAGAACACCAACCACAGAGCACTCTTGTCTGCGCAGTACAAATGCTCAAGAATAAACTGCTTCTCCTCATCCAGCATGCAGAGTGCATATCCCAGGCTGTGCGGGTAGAATCTTAGGGCTTCAGTCAGATGAAAGATAATAAAATGAGCTTGGGCCTCATTAACTTACCCTGTTGATGTGAATATTAACATAGATTAAAATCCAAGCTCCAAAAAGAAAGTGCAGTCCCAGCTCTCATCACAGGCAAACTGCAAGCAATAACAACTTCCTTGAATTAATTTACTTCATCATACTCTAAAGCTACAGTAAGACACTCAGCATAAAGGCCTTCTTCACACAGTTTGGGAAGTTTTGTAGCCAAGTGCGATTTCAAGAATTAAATCTCTGGTTATGCACTTTGTTTATGGCTTTGATGAATACCCTGCTGCTCTGGCTGCATATAGAGGAAGAGTGTAGGAAGGCATTTTTCTTTCTTTCAGGACCTAGTTCAGCTTGGTATGCACAAAAACATTTATGAACGTATCAGAATTTTGACAACCTTGCTCAAATTAATTTAATGGGGTGTATTCAAAATGATGAAAAGATGTTTCTCATTAATTTCTCTCTCTTCTGGAATAATGTTTTCCTTTTACTGATGCTCAGTTCTTTTACTCTGTTCTAAATAGATGCTATATTACCTTCATTACGGTTACATTATTGGTACTACACTAGTTATGCAAATAAGGACTCTTCATCTTATTTTTCCCCTCTGCTATTCCTACAGGGATTCTGTGTTTACAGTGTAGTCTTTGTACTTATGTAAGAAAACCTAAGGTGGAGAGAAGAAAGGAACTGCTGGGTTTTTTACTTACACTACAAACTTCATGTTTATCATGGAAGTTAAAAAATGTGTTTAACAATTTAACAAAGGGAAAGACATTTATGGAGATCATTCCTTCCTCCTGAAGTTCTGTCCAATCTTGAACTGTCCCTTAGGAAAGCATCACCCTCTCCCTGGGGTAAGAAGTTCAATGCATTAAGAGGTCATCAGCAATCCTCATTCAAAAGCTTTAGGCCATCTTTTATCTTTGTTAATCCTAGTCACCAGCTTATTATTTAAAAAAGTGCTTTCCTCAAAATCCACTGCTTCATTTGACTCCCATCACAAGATTTGTCTGCTACACCACATGAGACTGCTCTGTTCTTTCCTGACATAGGAAAGATGGAAAGACATTTAAGTTGAGTTTACCCTCAGATTCCCCATGCTGAATGGATGGACTCCCTTGGCCAAGGGGATTTTATTCATCATGGAACCTACCCCACTCTTTAGGATACATCTGCATATTTGTTCATCTCCATTCAGGGTTGTAAGCTGTCTCTTGTGAACTGTGGTGGTCTTAAGATAGATATCTGTTCCTGCCTCTGTGACAAAGACATTTCCTACCAGTAGCTTGTACACTCCTGCAAGATAGCATTAACCCAGCAGAAGGGTAGAGCAGCAGATCATATGATTTCAGGAACATGTTTACTTAATTGGCAAAGATTTATTTGGATTTTTGTGGCACATCAAGCTACATGCTGATTTATGCACTGTAGTTTTCTTTATATTTAATACACAGATCCCTGCCTTAGCATACAATGGATGCCTCTGCTGATGGCAACCCTCTGTCATACCTTCTTTCTGACACTGTTCCCGATGCAATTGCTGTGGGCAGAGCTGCACATCCCCAAACACAGGCCTTTCTGCATAAAAAACATCCCACAATCTGCTAAATTGCTTTTGCACCTGTCAAGCAGTCATTTGGCTACCCATAAATTACATTATTCCTTCTTGCTCTACCTAGCACCCTGCTCATGTTTCTTTAGTTCTCTCAATGAGACCTTCAAACCCTGAAAAGTCTCTTCTACCTTTCTCTAACTACTCAATTTCATCTTTTTGGGTTTCTTTGGTGGCCAGACCTGCCACTCACAACTGCCAAGTGCATCAGGCCTAATTGTTAGCTAGATTACTCACTGAGTCCTTCTTTCACAGCAAAAATGAAAATCAAGAACAAAACCTCTATCAAAAAAGATGCAAGCCAGTAAATGAGTGTTGGTTTTGCTATATAGGCTGTGTTATCCACATTTTCTGAGTGATAACTCTGCTATCAGGACTTACTGGGTTGTAAGCTTGGTTTGGCTATGGCTGCAGAATCACTAAACAGTTGGGATCAGGTGCTTAACTTGTTCTTTTCTTTAGCCTGAAGCTGACAGTTTTCAGTGTATGTGGTAAAGGACTAAGCAAACACAGTGATTGTTGTGAACCTGCTCTTGTTATCTGGCCAAGAAGAAAGACTGACCTAACAGACTAGGAAGGCACAAAGATAATCTCCCCAAGCCAAGCCAGGGCTAGAGGAAGGGAACCCACTTCCATGACGGGGAGGAAGGGAGTCCACTCCCTGAACTCCTCCCGGGGAAGAATTTGAGTGACCAACAGCTCACCTCAAGCACTTTCTTCTAAAGGAAATCTTGACCTGCAGGGCTCAGAAGGGCACAGGTAAAGTGTGTACAAAAGCCCACATAAGTTTCATAAGGTCTAATGCAAAAGAAGGGATAGTGCAATTTTTTCATCTGAAGTGATTCTATCATTTAGAATATCATGTGTCTGCTGGTCTTCTCCCCTCCCCCAGAATTAGCACAAGAGAGAACATGGTCTACACTAACTCATGTGAGATGCAAGGTAATTTCTGTGCAAAGCCTTTATCCTGAGAGTTACATAAATGGAATGATTCAATGCTCCCTGAAATCACCATAGAAAAGGCTGACAATGAGAAGTGCTTTCCTGTTCCTACCTCAGCACTCACCATTATTTTCCACCATTATATTTATGCCACTTCATCTGGGGTTTACTCTAGTGAAACACGTTCATCTTGTCTACAAAGGAGAGCAGGCTGTTGCCTTATTATGATAATTTTTAATCAACATTCTAGACATGAGCCAGGATCTGGAAACCAAAATATAAAAAAAAGAGAACTAGGAATACATGAAGAAGGAAGAAGAATGGTTTTCCTGCTCTTTGTCCTTGATAGAAAATATTTTTTACACGTGGTTTTTAGATCAACCTGAACAACATCTCAAAAAATGTAGAAACAAACAAACAAAATAAGAAAACAAAACAAAACCAAACACAAAAAATAAACCACACACACATGCATTACAAAAAAAAAAAGTAACAGGGAGTTTTCCACCACTTGTCTACTCCTCCTCCCCCAGTGGTTATGCTGGTCAAACCTGTTACGGGCAAAATACATTGCCAGCAGAGGGAGAAGACAATTCAGTATTGAATCATGGTTATTTCATATGGTTTCCCAGATGGAAAACCATAAATCAGGGTGAGGGTTTACTGCAGAAACAAAACAGTCTGGAGAAGAGAGAAAACATATGCATGGATGCATGTATTTAAAGCAGTTTGAGAAAATCAGTAAGACATTTAGAGAATGATAAGCAATGAAGAATTAGTTTCCACATTTTTTCCAATCAAAACTTTGCATTAGAAACTGTTCTCTGGATGTATGGACAATTTACGTACATGTAAGTACATTGATTTTATACTGCAGAATTAAACCTCCCTGCTGCCAAATTCGGAACATTAAGGTCCTATGTGCATAGTTAATATGGAACCATAGAATCACTAAGGTTGGAAAAGACCTCCAAGATCATCGAGCCCAATCTCTGAGTGACCACTACCATTTCAACTGAAGCATGGCACTAAGTGCCACATCCAGGTGTTTCTTGAACACCTCCAGTGACAGTGACTCCTCCACCTCACTGAGCAGTCTGTTCCAATACTTAACTACCCTTTCTGTGGAGAAATTCTTCCTGATGTCCAATTTGAATCTTCTCTGGCACAAGTGGAGGCCATTCCCTCCTGTCCTCTCACCAGTCCCTTGGGAGAAGAGACCAACCCCCACCTTGCTGCAACCTCCTTTCAGTGAGTTGTGGAGAGTGATAAGGTTTCCCCAGAGCTTCTCTATCTCCAGGCTACATAATCTCAGCTCCCTCAGCTTTGGACTTTACTCTCCAGACCCTTCACCAGCTCTGTTACCCTTCTCTGGATCCACCCTAGAACCTCAATGTCCTTCTCGTAGTGAGGGCCCAGAACTGGACATGGGATATGAGGTGTGCCTCACAACTCTTGAGTACAGTGGGAAAATCACTGCCCTGGTCCTGCTGGCCACACTATTCCTGCTACAGGCCAGGATGCCATTGGCCTCCTTGGCTGCCTGGCCACCACTGGCTCAGGTTCAGCCACAGTCAATCAGCACTCCAGGTCCTTTTCCTGTGGGCAGCTTTCCAGCCACTCTGCCCCCAGCCTGTAGGACTGTTGTTACCCTAGTGCAGGACCAGGAATTTCGCCTCGATGAACCTCACAGTGTTGACTTCGGCCCATCAATCCAGCCTGTCCAGATTCCTCTGCAGAGCCTTTCTACCCTTCAGCATATCAACACTTGGTGTTATCTGCACTTACTGACTCGATCTCCCCATCCAGATCATTGATAAAGATATTAGACAGGATTGGCCCAAATACTGAGCCTTGGTCAACCCCACCAGTGACCAGACTCCAATTGGTTATGACATCATTTACCATGACTCTCTGGCCTGGCCATCCAGCCACTTTTTCACCCAGCAAAGAGTGCCCTCATCCAAGCCATGGATTTTCAGCTTTCCCAGAGGAATGCTGTGGGAGACAGCAACCGAGGCTTTACTGAAGTCTTTGTAGACACTTCCACAGCCTTTCTCTCATCCACTACAGGGGTCACATGCTCATACAAGCAGATCAAGTTGGTCAAGTAGGCTCCACCTTTCCTAAACCTGTGCTGGCTGGGCCTGATCCCCTGGTTGTCCTGTCCATGTGATTGCACTCAAGATGGTTTGCTCCACCACCTTCCCCAGGCCTGTACTCCTCTGGATCCTGCTTCCGACCCTTCCTGCAGATGGGTGTCACATTTGCTAATGTCCAGCTGTCTGGGATCTCCCTAGTTAACCAGGACTGATGATTAATGATGCAGTGTGGCAATTCTGCCAGCTCCCTCAGACGCTCGGATGAATGTCATCTGGTCCCATAGGCTTATGAGTGTCAAAGTGGCTCAGTGGGTCACTAACTACTTCCCATGAATTGCAGGGCATCTCTTTTACTCTCTGTCTCTGTCTAGAAGCTCAGGGGGCTGGTTGCCCTTAGGACAACCAGACTTTCTGTTAAACACTAAGACAAAGAAGGTGCTAGACACCTCAGCCTTTTTATCATCCTTGGTGACAATGTTCCTCTCTGCATCTAATAAAGGATGGAGATTTTCCTTGACTCTTTATTTATTAAAAAGCCCCTTTTATTATCTTCCTTAGCAGCGTTCAGATTGAGTTCTAGCTAAGCTTTCACCTGGTTTTCTCTGCAGATCCTCTAACGACATCCTTGTATTCTTCCTGAGTGCCTACCCTTTCTCCCAAAAGTTATAAATTCTGTTTTTCCTCTGAGTTGCAGCAAAAGTTCCCTGTTGAACCAGGCTGATTTTCTTCCCCACTGGCTCATCTTTCAGGACAAAGGGACAGCCTGCTCCTGCATCTTTAAGAGTCTCTTCCAAAAGTATGTCCAACCTTCCTGGACCCCTTTGTTATTAAGGACTGTTTTCCAATGACTCTTTAAACCAGTGTCCGGAACAGCCCAAAGTCTGCTCTCAGGAAGTTCAGGGTGTAGGTTTTGTTGATGCCCCTTCCTTACTTCACCTAGGATTGAAAACTCTGTCATTTTGTGGTGGCTGTGCCAAGCTAGCCTCTGACCACCATGTCTCCCACCAGCCCTGCTCTGTGTGTAAACAGCAGGTGTAGCAGGACCTCATTCCTCTAGGCTCACTTACCAGCTGCAACCGGAATTTATCTCCCACATACTCCAGAAACCTCCTAGGCTGCCTCTTCTTCACTGTGTTCAGTTTCCGTCAGAAGATCCAGCAAGTTAAAATCTCCCATCACCCATATTCTTGAGCTGATAAGACATTTTGCATAAATATTATTTTGGTTTATCATGTAAGAATTTTTTGGCAGGATGTTCCGGGCTCATATATTTTTTATAAATTGTTGCTCTTTTGATGAAGCAGAATTGTGGGGTGAACAACAGCAGTAGTTACAACAAAGTAGTTACAATTTCCCATCTGGCTACTCCACAGCATACCAAGATTTATCTCTAAATTCACCAATAGTTTTCATTGTCCTGCTTTTTTACATTTTCCTTACTCTCTTATTGTTGGGGTTTTAATCATTAACTTCAAATTAACATCCTTGGGCCAACTCAGTTTTAATTTAGGAGTATGAAACAAAAATAGCTTCATGAGACAAGAATTAAACAAATGAGAAATGAACATATGGCAAAACCCAAGCCCTTTTAGCTGCTTTTTGTATGTAATATGATTTATAACAGTGAGGTTATGTGGTAGAGTTTAGAGTGCAAAGCTTACTAAATAATAAATGCAGTGCTTCCATGTAATTTTGTTGGCAATAGCCCTGAGCAATTTTAATTAGCTTCACCTCCCATTAACAGCAAGGACAGCTGTGGATGTGCAGCCTTCCTGGCAAGAGTTCTTCAAGTTGACTTATCTAGATTTAAATTTTTTGCTACCAAAACACATCTCCACCAACGCAAAGGAGCATGGAGGACTGATGACAAGCAGCCAAACCACAATATCCTAATCTGACAGAGAGGAGTACCCTGACCTGGCTATTCCCAAGCTCAGTCCACTGTCCTGGTACGAAACACATCATCAAGATGAGTTTCAGTGGGAGAGCCCTTCTGGATTGCCTTACAGACTGAGGGGGTGTTAACTGCCTCGAGGGATGTGGGATTCATTGAAGCATCCCACATTGAAGCATGTGGGGATTTTGCAAGACTTAACTACAGGTTTTAAGGGAGGAACAGTGAGGGATCAAGGAGGTTTCAGAGAAATAAGTTTGACAAAACCCTCCAAGAAGTAGGATACAAGCAGCTGATAGTATGCAAACAGGTAATTTCTCAGCACACTTCTCTGGCCATGCACTGTGCATGATTGCAATAGCCTGTCCTGTCTCCTCATTAAACTCCATTTCTATTTTCCTGGGTAAGGGGCTCTCTGCTCTGTGTGCCTGGAGGCCCAAGTACTGGTCATCAGGCTAGGAGACCATAAAGAACAGAACCCCTTTGTCTGGGATGCCAGCAACTGGAGAAACTGGCAGACCCACAGGCATGCCTGGATGTGTAGAGTGCTGTGTAATCACTGGCAAATGTGGAGTGAGACTGAGCACGCTGAGAGTCTTGGGAACCAGGTCTTGCAACAGCCAGAAGTATGGGCTGGACAGCAGAGAGACCAGGAGGTCTGAGAGCTGGCTGCTGGAGGGATCAGGAACCCAAAACCAGCTATTGGAGAGATTGTGGCACCTGCAGGTTGGCTCAGACACATCTTTGCATATTGTGTGCTGGAGGCACTGGAGAGCTGAGGATCCAAGGAGCATCTCCTGGGTAGGCTGAGGGTCTAAGGCCAGTGACTGGAGAGATCCCTAGTGTACCTCTGTGTGTCTGAGCAGCAGCACTGGATGGTCGCAGATGCCATCTGTCCCATAACTTGGGATGATCTTCGTTTGTCTGGTGATCATTGTGCAAGCAGTTGCTTCTTTACACAGTTTGCCAACAGTGGGAATTTCTGTCTGGATGTATTACCCAGGATGTTTAACCACACAAACCAGACCTTGTCTCTGCCAAGCCTGGAGTTAGTGCCATCCTGTTGTTCCCTTCTGTTCTTATCTCATGGCAAAGTCCTTCCATGGCCTTAAAAGTGTTTGACACAGGGAACTGTGCACTCTAAGTCTGCAGGACACACCTGCCTATCCTGGATGCTGGGGACATGGGGCCCAGAAGAAATCTCACATCCATCTGGCTACCAGCTTTGATAGCTCTTGACAATTTCCTTCTGAGATTGCAGCTGAAGGGTGCAAAAAGCCCCCCGCATCATTTCCTCGAGGAAAGGTTAACAGGACATCTTGCTGCTAACCCAAGATCAGACAGAAACTCTCCCCTGACACTCTGACACTTGCCTGCCCTGGTGGAATCAGTGACCCTTGTGTCTCTTGCTACTACCTGAAGCCTGGTGCTCCCCTACAACACTGGCCTCAGCTGCAGTTCTAAAAAGGCATGGCTTAAGGAATGGGTTTGGTACTCTTTGTCCTTAACCACTTAGCTGCTGCCACATGAAGAAATGGCATCATTTATGTTCTTCTGCCCCTTTTCCTCCTCTGCCCTACCAGCCAGCTTCCAGCTTGATTTGTTTTCCCTTCGCTGCTGAAGTGTTCTGGTAAATCACTACAATGAGCTCAAGAAATTGCTCTAACACCCAGAGAACAGTTTGCCCCAGGAGCCCCTTGCCTCTTTGCTGCCTCTGCCTGCAGCAGAGGCAGAGGTCTGGGGGAGGCAGAGGTTAATGGCTGGTGGGAACTGGCTGTGATCTTCTCTTAAATTCTCCACTTGTGGTGGGGTCAGAGCTGACAGAGATCAGCTCAAAGCGAGAGTTTAAAACACCGAAATCTGACCACAGCAGGATGGTAACAAAGCTGAGCACAGACTCCCTGTGGGTAGTGAAAGCAGTGTGTTGAGGGATAATGTCTAGGAACAGTAACCACAGCCTTTTTCAAAATAAGGGCTTTCTGATGGAACTTCGTTCCATGTAATTCAAATCCTTTACCTGAGAGTGGTCCCTCATGGTTATTGTGGATGTACTGAGTTTAACCATCATCTGCTCTTGGGCAATGTCTCTGTGCTTCACTGCCTGTACTGCTGCCCAAGCCCACAGTTAAGAAGTGTGGATGTTATGTGGAGCTGCTCTGCTATTAGCAATTCCCCTCTCCTCAGAAGTGCTTCCTGGCAGTGCAATTGTCTTGCTCTCTGATAACAAAATCCATCAGCAGGCTCCTCTCAGGTCTCACCACTACCTTCACTATCTTCCTGCTTACACTGCTTAAAACAATTTTTAATATTCTTACTTCTTTATTCTGTTTTGCTGTGTTATATGTAACAATTTTGGTTAGTATTAAAAATGAAGAAGTAAGGAATTAAGATGGCTTTACAGATCACCTATGAGCCTACTTCTCTGATCAGCTATGCCACAGTAAAAATCCTTGGTAATCAGTGTGAAATTGCATCAATATTATCATCCAGGCAGCAAACCTATGACCATTTTGGCAGGAACAAGGGTTTTCCTCAAAGTTTATAGGAATACAGATTAGAATCCTATGTCTGAATCACTCTACACCAAATTAATTGCTTTGTTTTTATTTTAAAATGTAGAGACAGCTGAAGTACATGGAGAATTTTGATTCCATAATCTGTAGTCAGGGATCAGAACTGGTGATGGCTGTACCTTCACTGCGAGAGAATGAGAAACATGGTGGTTAAATTTTATTTGGATCACTTGCAACATTTAATTTTCACAGCCAGTTTGGTTGGCAGAATATTTGATTGCATTTTTTTTTTGCATAATGAAACAATGGAAATCCACAGCAAGTGGATTTTATCAAGTCCTCCTCGATAAAAGATAGTGGGATTATACTGTATTCTATTATAAACACTATATATGTTTTAATACTCTGCATGGGCTTTCCTATAAGAAGAGGCTTGGGAAGGAAAGCTTTTTCTCCTGTCAAAGCCAGCAGAGTGGAGCCAGGTCTTTTCAAATCTGTAGCAGCCCTCCGAGGAAGGAGAGAGATGTAAACGAGAGTGAGGAGGGAGGCAGATACCTCTCCCCTGCCACCCCCGAGTGCAAGTCTGTAAGTGCGTGTGAGAGCTGGGCCTCGGAAACAGAGAGCTGGCAGGATCCACCTCTTCTGCTGGTGGAACAAGAATGGATTTACATCTCATCTGTGCCATCCTCCGGGGCAGGGATTGGAGCTAAACCAAGACCTCTTCAGCATGGGAGAGGGAATCTGTGTATTTTATGTAACAGCTAAGGTTTACCCTCTGGTACAAGAGGACTTGGCTGCACTGTATCACCAGGCCACCTCAGGGTTGGTCCAGGCTGTGCAGCACCAGGGGAATGCAGGAGCGATGCCTGCATGCCTTGGCTACTGGGGGCATCTGCCAGGAGCAGCTGAAAGCATCTTACTTGGCTCTCTGAGCCTTTGGGGTGGGGGAAGCAGAAGGCAAGCAGGTTGTATAAATTCTTGGCAAAAGGAGTATACTAAAATTGCAGCACTCCTTTCTTCTGAGTGTGGGCATTGAAAAATACATTTTCAGTAGGCAGGGAGGGGGTGTGTGAGAGAGCAAAGTGTTTGCACTCATTTCCCACCATCTCAAAAAGGGTGGATGTTTCGGGGGAAAGGATCCTGACTGCAGTGCTCATCTCTGATTAGCACAGCATACAGAAGCCACACATTGAGTTGCCCAGTCCTAAGTGACTGCAGAACAGATTCACCCAGGTCTTTCAAAGGACAGTGTAAAGATGCAAGAGCTGATCTGCCTACAGCAGCTTGCAAACTCTTGTCTAAAAGCAGTCTGATGTTCTAAGGTCGTTGCAACCATGACACCAGTTTTTTCAAAAGTTTTCCAGCAGAGACAGAGGAAAATGTAGGCTGCTGAATTTGACACTTGTACTGGGAAACCTAATAGGAAATATAAATGTAAGAGAATTAGTGGACAGGGAGTAAAAATGACAAACAGAAATATTGGTGTGACTTTGTGCCTGATCCTGTCTCATAAATGTATCAAAGTGGTGGGTTAGGCCAGACTGCTTGGTATAATCCTCTTGAATTTCTTAAAGGCTTCTGAGGACCTTGGTTGCCTGGGAGTGAGGTTGCCATGAACACCTCCACCTCTGGTTGCCTTGAACAGTTGGTAAGAGATGGGTGGGGCAGATGTGAGGGTGCAGGAGTAAAGGAGAAGAGACTGTGCAGGGGTGCAAGGGGTGGGTGTGGGAGGAAAGCATAGCAGAGCAGTCACTGAGCAGGAATAATCCAGGCAGCAGGACAGGGAAGGAGTCTGGGGAAAGGAAAACAGATGTGGGGAGGCAGCTCTATACTGGCTTTTTTCTTTCTAATGAGAAGATGAAAATGCAGGGTGCCATAGGAGAGGCACTGACGGAGGCAGCCAACTTGAGACAAGGCAGGTGCCACTCGAGACGTGGTCCTTTGCAGTGGCTCAAACAAGTACCCTTAACACAGCAGAGGCCTTGGCTCGATGTGATCTCTGGAGGTAGGATGCTGCTTTCCAGGGGAAGAATGAGAGGCAATGGGCACAAACTGAAATAGGAAAAAGCCATTTATATGTCAAAAGGATCTTCTTTATGGACAAGGGTGATCAAACACAGGCACAGAAGGACCCGGGGAGGTTGTGGAATCTTTCTTCTTAGAGGTATTCAGAAGCCATCTGGACATGGTCTTGGGTGAATGGCTCTAGATGGCCCTGCCTGAGCAGTCAGGTTGGAGTAGATGACCTCCAGATATCACTTTGCACTTGGGCTGTTTTGTGAAGAGGAGGATGGGGCTACTGAATGCTTGTGAAGAAGCAACGAGAAGAGAATAACAATGGCTCCGGATTTTAGGATTGATCCAGGTTTTCCATCTCAGTATGTTGTCTCCCCAGTTCTATCTTTCTGATAGCTTAAAACTCAATTATATAATGCCACTTCTTGCATGCAGCTTTTTTTCAGCCCCCAGAAAGTGCATTTTAACTTCCAGATTTCTAAGTGAGAACCTCTTGGAATAGGACCAGCCCTATTTCTGCTAATGAGTACCCAATAGAAGAGCTTTTGTTTTTCTAAAAGTCATTCCTTACTTTGTTTCTCCAAATGCACTGGTTTTCCTTGTTTGAATGAGCCAGTCAGTAAAATTATGATTAACCCATGTTCTGCATTACATATTGATCTTGAGTTCACTTCTTGTGACAAATCGAATAACCCAGAAAATGATTAAAGTTCTCAAAAATCTTAAAGGCTAACTTTCTCTTGAGTCATTTGGTGACAGCTACAATTGCCTGAAGCATTAAAGCTGACATCTCACAGCTTAGCTGAAGGACACTGAGACGCATGGGGTTTTCAACAGAAGAGACCTTGACCTTAGAAATTACTTTTGTGTTCGTCCTCCAGGGACTCTACTCATGCATCTGAAGGTTTTGGTGCAAAATTTCCTGAGTGACAAGAGTGGGGTGGATCAGGAGAGGCTGATGAGGTGAGACTTATGGGGTTCATTAATGGTTGATAATGGTTGACATTAGGGTATGTGTGGCTGTTTTCTTCTTCTAATGCATTTTACGTCTAAGGCCTGAGGTTTGGACTTTTTAAATACCTATTTTATGTGTAGTTTAAAAGCAGATATCTTTTGTCAGTAAGCCATTTAGCTAGAAGCTTTCTTTAACTCTGTAGTTAAAGACACCATGTGGTGACTTGCTAGGAAGCCTAAACAGAGTTGGTAAGATCTAGGCAGGCCTGCCAATATCTTTATATAAAGAGAACTTATTTTCCTTAATTAGAAATCTATCTAGAGACAGCACATCCTCCCTTTCTTGAGAGGAAGACCTCCTGACTTAAGATTTCAGAAACTCAGTGATTTTTTTGTTAGCTCTATTTTGCATATCTGATTACAGACTACTTTGAGGGCCAAGTGGTTTTTAAAAGTGAAATCCCTTAAACAAACTTTGGTCAGCCCCCCCAACTGCTTTTTTCATAGCTTTTAGTTTTTTCTTGTATTGTGTAGTTAACTTGCTCCCAGATATGTGCTGTGTCCTTGCTGCTAATCCTGTCTACTGGGGAATAGTCCTCAGGTTTCAAAAGTCACAAAAAATTAAAACAACCCCTGTGATATTGCAAAGGCTAGCCTGCTCCCTCCAGAAAACTACTTTTCTAAAGGCTCAGGCAACCTTCTTGAAGTCATCAGTGAAATAACAGTGGAGGCACAATCAAATAAATGTGTGTTAGCAGCTATAAGGCCTGGCTCCCCGTCCTGTAAAGCTGCCTCTTGCTCTGAGGATCTCTAGTGCTGCCAAAGCAGCCTCATGCACATGAGCTCCAGCAGCACTGTAATTATGGGAAGGAAGTGTTGGCTGTACAGACATCACCTGAGCACCTCCAGCTAGCTAACACTTCTGGATTTGATGGTGAGTCGCGCTGGGGAGAAAATGCTTTGGAAAACAAAGGGTACAAGACACTAATTGATCTCTAAGTCCCTTTTCCACTTGCTCTTTCTCTTTGATTAGTTTCACTGGCTGTTCCTCCTCCCCTACAAAATAGCTGGAGCCATTGTACCCTTCACCAGCAACTGTGGAAGAAATTACATATATATGCTGTTTTACCCATTGCAGTAAGGATTCTCTTAAAATACAAGAGGAGAAAACATCTGGGCTCACGTATTCCACACCAAACATGAATGGATGTCTGAGGAAAAACTTACAGTAATTCATTCAGCTTTCTCTGAGCAGTCAGACTGTTTAGTGGAGTCTGCCATCACGTAGAGCCCTCCCATCTGGCTTATCCTTTTGGTGTAGACTTCTGCTCTGTTCTCTGGATTTGGCCGCTCTTAGTATCTGTAGTGACAGAACCTAAAACTGGTATTTTCGTGTAATTTAGAAAACTTCCAGCTGTCTGACAGGCTGTTAAAGAGGTGAGGATATGTTATAGACCTATAAATACACAGTACTTTTCGGAATAACAACAGAAAACCTATTTCGATTTTCTTTTCCCATTTGGCAAGACTCCAAGCATCTGCTGTCCAAGAATAACAACCTTTTGTAGAAAATTGGTATAGTGAAACAAACAGGTCCAATTTTCTTATTCCCTTAGTGATGAAATAAAAACCCCTGAAAAATTGCTACCAGATAAGAGAAGGTAATGAGAACTGTGACGTCAGATTTATGGTCCTTTTAACGTATCTCTGGTAATAATACAGACATCATATTTAAAAAATAACAAAAAACACCCCTGTGGAGAGCCAGGAACCCACTGTTGTGATGTCCTGGAAGGAAGCCCCTGAAGGGTAATAGTAAGCATAGAAAAAAGCCTGCCCCCATGATGTTTTGCCATATTATGTAATGTTCCTCAGTTCTGTGTAGCCCAAGTGAGCCTGTTGGCTTTCCCTGCCCCTTTCTCCCTTCTATGGATTG